>JAKTXB010000011.1:24545-366534 GCA_030582355.1 Yamadazyma spencermartinsiae | reverse complement strand
AAACTGGGAGTCGGTTCAGGAGATCCAGACCTCTCTAAGTTAAGGGTTGGTAGTCGATACAGTTTTTCGGGTCCTTAACTATGCGCGCGGAGTCGATTCATGGAGTTACCCTTGTAGTCTTCCACCACTGGCGTGACATTGTCATTTCTGCTTGGTTCGATTTTATGGGTGGTGATAAACTCTTGCCCTTTGGCTTCTGATGAACATCCAATGGATCTGACAATGTGAGTAATGCCACTAGTATTACTACTGTTACTTAATAGTAAATCATGAACAAATTGGCCAGAAATATTTCCTGCCCCTAAAATCCCCCAGTTTAATGTCACCATAACGAAAATTGTTTACTATATTCTATTTGTTATACTCAATTCACTGTATTGTAACGTGCAGACTATATCTATAGTAAAAATAGTTTCTATAATTAGAGGTGTAGCGGAAGTTTAACTACAACAATTCGCGAATGCAACCATGTCAGATTTATGTTGCATTTTTTTGTAATTGTAAATGGTTAAGGATCCCCAGACTTCCCCAGGTCTAACTATAAAAGGAATGTGATTGGGAACTAAAGACGCTAAAATAAAGAAGACAAAGTCATATACTGAGAATGCCTACTAAGTTACCACATTTGCACCACGACGAAATTCAAGATAAAGGGTATACGGTAGTAAGAGATTTCCTTACTCCTGAAGAAATAGTGGTCTATAAAGATGCCGCTAGAAAAGTAGTGGGCCTCGCCAGAGATGGAAAATGGGACGAGGTTAGAACCAGAGGAAAACAATTTCCTCCCTGGCCTAAGAATTTTAGCCCTGATATTTGGGGGATCACCGGATTATTGAATCCTAAATTAGGAGAGTTATGTCAGCCTTTTAAAGATTGTTATTCAAGTGATAAAATCTTGAATATTGCTGCTGATATCTTGCAAGCAGAAAAAGGTGATTTGTCGATGGAGTTATTCAATATGTTAATCAATCCATTGACTGATTTCGGGTTAGATTGGCATAGAGATTATATTAAGCCTGAAGTTACTCCAGAGGAAGAAGCAGAACAATTATTGCAAAATCCCTTCAGTGGAACTCAATTCAATTTGGCTCTAACCAAAGATGAGTGTTTAATAGTAATTCCCGAATCTCATAAAAGAATTAGAACCAATGAAGAAAGAGCCAAAACATCTGGTGATGATCGTCAACAAACCATCGGGGGCCAACTTGCTGTTAAATTGAACCCGGGGGATATTGTGTTCTATAACAGCAATATTTTACATAGGGCTCAATATTTTAGTAATCAAGAAAGATTAACCTTACATGGATCTTACGGTCATAAAGACTTTGGAAAAATTAGAGCCAAAGGAGTTTTGCAACATGGAGTTGGGCAATGGGTTAAGGAATTCGTTCCTACTAATCCTAACTTGGCTTCTCTACACCAAAAATTGATAGCTTTAGCCGATGAATTTGCGGCCCAAGATCTTGGTTATTCATTGGATGGTTAGAAACCTGACGTACGAGAGCAGTGTTGTTTACTTTATTCATTATTATTCCAATATACGATAAGCGATTGTGTTTTCCAAAGTAGCGAACTTTCCAAATCCCTTAGGTTGAAATAAATAATACATATATTAACGAAAAATGAAACCTATTAATCTAGAGAAGTTACAACAGGGTATGAAAACTCGATAATAACAAACGAAAAAGTAATTATTTTAAGCAAGAAGATTAAAAGAACAAAAAATCAGAAGAAGGTGATCAGGCTTTACTAAAGGAGTAAGATTGATAACAAGGTACTAAACACCAACACCCAAGATTTAGAAATAGAAGATCCCGATCCCTCATAAGAGTCTACGGAAGCAGGAGCAGCGCCCGAAGCACCACTTGCACTAGCTTCACCAGCTTCACTAGCTTCACCAGCTTCACTAGCTTCACCAGCTGGGGTTACAGCAGCTGCGGCCACTGAGGAAGTCACTTTTTCACCAGCTGCATTTGTGGTGACCTCGACCTTAAGAGTCATCGTAGAGGTAGATTCCCCTTCTACACTTACCACTTCAGTGGCATATGTAGAGCATTCGTCGCATTCAACGGTAACCGTCTTCTCGATTATAGTCGTGACAACTTCCCCTTCGCTATCTGTAGTTACTTCAACGTCGCAAGGAACTGTTTCTGTTACACCTTCCTTAACAGTGGTAACTGCAGATGAATATTGAGTACATACTGGACATTCTTTAACTATGGTAGTGGTAAAGATTTCTCCCTTAGTATCGGTTGATACATGGACATCACATGGAACAGTAACGGTTTCAGTATCAATGACGGTCACTACTTCAGTTGGATATGAAGTACATTGTTGACATTCTTCAGTTTCGGTTGCCGACAGAGTTTCGGTTACAGTAACACAAGACCCCATGACGCAAATGGTTGAAATGGTATAAGCATCTAAAATGGACGATTCCGTTGTGAGGTCTCCGTCAGCTTCCGTTGTAATAATCACTTCAACATTACCAGTGACGACAGCTCCATCTGAGTTTGTGGTGGTATACCCTGTGGTGTAGTCGGTACATTCTGGACAGTCACCAATGATATCAGTGGTGGTAGTCAAATCACCATCCGAGTCGGTAGTCACAATAACTTCACCAGATTGAGTAGTAGGGTTTCCGTCAGAATCAGTAGTGGTCCAGGTAGTAGTGTAGTCAGTGCATTCGGGGCAAGGATCACTCGAGGATGATGGCCCATCACTTAAGCTTGAAGGTTCACTAGATGCTGCACTAGAGGAGCTAGATTCGCTTGATGAGGAAGATTCTTCACTGGATTCACTGGATGAGGAAGATTCTTCACTGGATTCACTAGATGAACTAGATTCTTCACTGGATTCACTAGATGAACTAGATTCTTCACTGGATTCACTAGATGAGGAAGATTCTTCACTGGATTCGCTAGAAGAGGAAGATTCTTCACTGGATTCGCTAGATGAGGAGGATTCTTCAGATGAACTAGATTCTTCACTGGATTCACTAGATGAGGAAGATTCTTCGCTAGATTCACTAGATGAGGAAGATTCTTCACTGGATTCGCTAGAAGAGGAAGATTCTTCACTGGATTCACTAGACGAGGAAGATTCTTCGCTAGATTCACTAGATGAACTAGATTCTTCACTGGATTCACTAGATGAGGAAGATTCTTCACTGGATTCGCTAGAAGAGGAAGATTCTTCGCTAGATTCGCTGGATTCGCTAGATGAACTAGATTCTTCACTGGATTCACTAGACGAGGAAGATTCTTCGCTAGATTCACTAGATGAACTAGATTCTTCGCTAGATTCACTTGATGAGGAAGATTCTTCGCTAGATTCACTGGACGAGGAAGATTCTTCACTGGATTCGCTAGAAGAGGAAGATTCTTCACTGGATTCGCTAGATGAGGAGGATTCTTCAGATGAACTAGATTCTTCACTGGATTCACTAGATGAGGAAGATTCTTCGCTAGATTCACTAGATGAGGAAGATTCTTCACTGGATTCGCTGGATTCGCTAGAAGAGGAAGATTCTTCACTAGACGAACTAGATTCTTCACTAGACGAACTAGATTCTTCACTGGATGATGAGGATGGGGAGGATTCTTCACTGGAGGAACTTGATTCTTCACTAGATGAACTAGATGGTTCTTCGCTGGACAAGGATGAGCTTGACGACGACGACGAAGAAGATGATGACGATGACTCATCAATACCTGGGGCCTCTGGAAACTTTCTACAAGTCATACACTTCGCTGGTTTGGGACTGGGTGGTTCCCCATTGTATCTAAGACCATTGCTGAGAGGCAAAGTGAGCCCAATGTCCCCAAACAATGTTGAAACTCTTTGAAATTGGCTTTCATCATAACCAGGACCAATCACAAATTTGGTTGAAAGAAGACCTAATAAATCAGCTTTTAACGTTAACACATTTCCATCATAATCCCAGCTAACAATAGTAGATGATAAACCAAGCACATTACCATTACCATAACCAGCAACAGTGAATTCTTGAGCACTTGAGAGAGCTTGTGCTCTAATGGAAGAAGAAGGTGAACTCATGTAAAGTGTTTGGTCTTCAGACACCCCATTCGTCAATCCGAATGTAGAACCTGCTAACCATACATTCGACTCTTCACCAATATCAATACACCCAGAACCTTCAATACCAGTCGATTGATGATAAACCTGATTAATTAAGCAAATAGTACCATCATTGGTAATCTCCCCAAACCCTGCGGCTAAAGTGTTACCTAAAATAACCTCACCAGAACTTCTTTCGTTCAAGAAGAATACCATCAACCCATCGTTCTGCCAGTTAGAAGCTTGAATAGTCATGACAGGCGAACCTACAGAACCATCCCCTCCGAACCACATATTACCAGTATTAACGAAATTTGGAGTTATCACAGAGTAGACAGGAGGAGTCAAAGTAAGAGTAGAATTCCAAGCCCAATCACCGGAATTTTCAATAGTCCCAATTAAATTATTCATGTTAACATTCAACCCAAGCAAGACATTATCAGTGGTAATATAGAAACCACCTTCGTTATTGAAATCCCCATTAAACGAACTCAAAGTATTGTCAATAATAGACAAATAAGCATCAGGGAAAATATGATAATTTCCCAAAGAGAAGTCAAACGAACCTCTTCTGATGGTATCAGTCGTGATATCTACAGCATCAGTGAGTAGAAACACGCTAGCAGCCACTATTAATGACCTGAGCATTCTCATTTTAACAGAACTACTTTCTAGTCACCACAGAACTTGTTATAGACCCTTGGTTCAAAATAAAATAAAAAAAGAACGAAAGAATGTATTACTGAACCGTAAATTGTCTAGCACCATCTATTGGGAGATATTGCATACATTTATACGAAGAATCTTATTTCTGGTTTTGTGTGGATATGTTTGCCCATCTTCCCATCTTCCATCTACCTTCGTGTAAGAAAATAAGCTCTATAAGGGTTGGGACATGTGAAATCTGAAACAGCCAAGGCGAAAAATCGCCCAATACCCGTAAACTTGTTTATAAACAATAAAACACATTTACAAATAGACTTTTTTAGTAGACATCAATTGAGTTTACGATTACCAGCCCATTAACATTTACAGACAGGGATGAACCTTAAAACCTTAAGCTCATCACATCAATCACTTCACTGTTAGTGAAGTTTTTGCTTCTTTTTCTTTAGTCGCTTGGCCAAACCGATCCATTCTTTTGATACATCCTTACAGCCAGCCTAGATAATCAGTTTTTGTAGAAAAGTAAAGTAAAGAAACGACAGTTCGTGTTGAAGTCGCTCCACTTTTTTTTTTTTTTTTTTTTTTTTTTTTTCTTTTGCAGTCATAGCCCATGCAAGGTTATGTTCTGTGCATTACTGTATATTTTCGATACATGGAACAACACGGCACGGGTAACCTGAAGCGGGATTCTCGTAAATATAAACAACACCCTCATATCCACCGCAGCTCTATGTCCGTCGGTAGAACTAAAATCTTAGACTTTTGTTCAGCATGGTTCACGATTGTAATTAGCTTTAACTATAAGCACTTTAACTATAAGCCTTATTGTCTCGTTTATTGTTCATTCTCGGTTGTCCCTGCGCGGCACTAATATCAAAACGGCTGTCATTCTTGTTTCGCTTCCTCTATTTTACATCGTTTTCGGGGCCGCGGCAACCTTGTAATTTCTCGTTCAAGTTTCAAGTTTCAGTAGGCTGAGTATGCTCGGGATGTAATCTGGTTTGTTACAAATACGGCTCTTCGGGCATGTGCGTTTCAAACCAAACCTTAAAAGCATTAAATCTAACCTATTTCTTATACTAGTCACTGTCAACCTTAAAAACTCAATTTTGTATATTTTGGGTTGGATTCTCTCCCAAAACAGACGCGGATAGCTTGAATTTCATCTGCAAGCAGAATCTAAGTTCTGCGGGGATCGTCGCTGAAACTAAGGCAGTCAAGCTTAATTAATATTAGAGGATGAGCTTTTTATTAATGATGGGCGGTGGTCTAAAATCGTGTATTGTGATTGTTCGTATTTACACTCTTTATTTGTAACGAGCCGAAGCCAAGACCAAGCCTAGACCAAGCGCTTTGTCGCTTTCGTATATTAAGTTAGGCTCCTTGTACTTTGATGTCATGCAATCTAATTTTACGTGTTTGTGTGAAAGTGAAAGTTTAACCGTCTTGAGATGTAAAAACTCAAAATCTTAACATAAATTCAAACACCAACCTAATGATTCAAATGTATCGGCCCAGTCAACTATAAAGTCGCCATTTGGGTTCATGTCCCAGGCTTTCCTGATGACTATGTTTGTTTTATCTATATTCAAAACAGGGCTCAGTTTGTTCACTTGAGCTAAAATCTTCTCGATCAACTCTTTGTCAAATTTATTAACACAACAATGACCTATCATTAATAAAGGAAGACACAATATTACACAAAACTTTGTGTTTATTAGTTCGTAGACCAATGGCAATGCCTGATGTATCAATTGTTGAGTTTCTAAAGATTTAGGAGCCGTTTTCTTCAAATATAAATCCAAATAGATAGTTGCAATTAATTTGTATAATTCGAAAGCAGTCAAGTATAACCTATAGTCCACTGAATTCTTTTTAATTAGATTCAACAAAGCATAGTTAGGTTCACAGTCCTCTAGTTCTTTACTTAATTCATTTAATTCGTTATTCATCAACAAGCCCAAGTCCTGCCTTAAAAGGAAATATTCATTGCTGTCATCACAATCGCTTAATTTCATTAACGCATGGTTAATTCGTACTTTCATATTCGCTAGCTTGCCCAAAATGATATATAATGACTGCTGAACCCCTTGCAAAGTATCGATCCCATAATTCATTTCAATACTTTTAAATTCTTCACCATTCAACAACTCCTCGTACTCTTCCATTGGGAACTGAGTACCGTGTTTATGGTTATATGATGAGGTTACGTCTATGTATTGAATATTCGACACAATAAATCGTACCTCATTGGTGAAGTTGAATCTTTTGCAAAATTTATGTAATCCTCCAATGTCCCTAATTATCTGACAACTCTCATCGTGCAATTTTTTCCATATAACGGTGTCCCCCAAACATACATGGTAGCCATACAAAATAGAGTTGAAACAAATTTTGAAATAAACATCCGTAGAGTTCTTATGGTTGAAATTCTCATTGAATTTCTTGATAGCTTTGTTCATATATGTTTTGTTCTCTATATTCTTACCTGAATAAAGAGCCCCCCACGAAGTTATAGCATATAGAAACGACTCCTCGTTGTAGGCTAACGAATAATAGAACTTAGTAAAATAGTTCATTGAATCTTGACCTATGGCCAATATTCTGGCAACCTTATTTTGATAATAATCCAAATAATCAAGTCCATTGTTGTCTAAATATAAGGAAGGTACCGAACTTGGATTTATGGTAAATAACTGGTAGGGATTGATCGGCATTCCAGAGCTATATGTGCCTAACTGCAACTGATCCGGCAGCACAATAGCATCTTCCAAGCTCACTAATGAATTCTCGTCTTCTTCATCGGACACCTCGCTAATATTGTGGGTGTTTGGTTCCTTCCAACAACTGCTGGTCTCAAGATTTCCATCATTAAATGCATTCCTATTAAAGAAGCTCTCATTGAAAGTGGTTACCTGAGATGACACGTTTATAGGAACCAACTCTTGCGGTCCTGGTGAAGTCTCAGCGACATCTTGGGTATTAGGAGTTGATGATGTCCCAAGTATTTCAGTAATCCTCAGTCCAGCTGTTTGAAAATCAAGATCACCTTTAAAGTCTTCTCCTTCATTGAGCTTCTCAGCTTTAGTTTTATTCTCTTTGTCGGTAGAATAAACACATTCCAACCCTCTACTGTTACAATAGTTACAATGAGGATGAACTTCGTCACATCTCCGTTTACGCTTTCTGCAAGTCAAACACCCAGTTCTGGATCTAAATTTACTGCCAACCATCGACGTTACATTATCTTCCAGAAACCTCCGCTTGGTGCCGTTCTTCTTCTTCTTCTTCGTGCCGTTCATGGATAACGACTCATCCCGCAATATCATAAACATCTTGTGGTTATATTTCCAATCTTTCTCACTTTAGTAATAGTCGAAAGTTTGGTATCTTATCGCAAGAGCTGCGAACCCCTCAGAATGGGAGATAAGCTTTTCTGCTTATCTAATGCGGGAATGAGGATGTTCTGAAATTGAGCCTGAGAGATTATAACATGCTAATACTGACCTAATTGGAGAGTTGTAGTACATTTGAATGATGGGATAGATTTCCTGGACATTCAGAATATTGTGAGTATATTTTTGGGTTTTTTGAATCATTATTTACTCTCTAATTATAGTAATATCTGCTTTCCCACTATGCGTTGAAGCTTAAACCGGAAGGCGCTGCACTAACTCAGTGCTGCTAAAGAGAAGACAGAAAGCCCGTGACATGGAAAATGTGTTGTGGAGATGTTTGAAATTATTCAAGATCCTTAGTGGGTTCATCAGGAATATTTGACAAATAATTGTTAAACAACTAAGTTGGTATAAGTAGTGTTACGCTAATTTACTCCAAATTTCGATTTTCACAAACGGATGACTATTTTTATCATATGTTTGTCTTTATGATAGTCTACTTTTGAATTGAAAGAGTCCAGACATGTAGCCCTCATATACCTAGCTCATCTCTTATTTTGCAATCAGCTTTAGCAGCCTAGTATCAAAGTTTGCAGCTTTAGCAGCCATTGTGGATTTAAGTACGCATCTACAATTTCAACTCGATTTTCTATCTTTGAAAAGTAAATAAGTTACAAGCCATTAACTAGCACCCAGGGTCTTCTCTAACTCACATAAACACTCCCATATGATTTCCCCTTATCAGTGAATCAGTTATCAAGGGCCAAGTCATTGTGGAAACCCGAGAAGCGGATAGGACACGACCAACGACTTCTAGATCTTAGAAACTGCTTGCAATTACTAATTAAATCATGAGATTACCTGCGATCAAGACAAGCTTTCATGAGATTACCTGCGATCAAGACAAGCTTGGTAGAGGTTACCAACCAGTTGAATACCAACTGTCGGGTTCTTTTCAAGAAGGACTCAGAGCAGCCAAGTGGGAGCTTTAAGTTAAGAGGAATTGGATATTTCATTGCCGCTTCAGTTGACAGGGTGAAAAATGAAGGCAAAACAGTCGAAGTGTTTACCTCGTCAGGAGGTAATGCCGGGTTAGCAGCCGCCTATAGCAGTCAATTCTATGGGGTTAAGTGTACGGTGGTGTTACCGAAAACTGTTAAGCCGTCGGTTGTGGAAATGTTACACGAATATAATGCAACTGTCCATATCCAAGGTGAACACTGGGGGGAAGCTGATCTGTATTTGAAAAACGAAATAATCAACAGCTTGGACAAATCACAAATAGAACCAGTGTATTGTCATCCATTTGATGAGCCTTTGGTTTGGAAAGGACATGGCTCGATGATTGAAGAGATTGAAGAACAATTGTCGACCGAGGATGCAAGTAAAGTTAAAGGAATCATTTGTTCTGTAGGAGGCGGAGGATTGTTTTGTGGGGTAGTAGATGGACTCAAAAACTCCAAATATTTACAAAATGTTCCTGTTTTGGCAGTTGAAACTACATGGGCTCCGTGCTTTGACGAAGCTATTAAACATGATAAAGTTATTCACCTTGAGTCTGTTAAAACACTTGCCACTTCTTTGGCAGCTCCGTACGTCTGTGAAGGTGCATTGAATGCTTACAGGAGCCATCCTGTTCTGAATTGTGTAATAGAGGACGTTGATAGTGTTAGGGGAACAGTTTTTTACTACGACACTTTTGGTGAAGTGGTGGAACCTGCTTGTGGAGCCACAATTTCTATCATATCAAACAATACAAAATATCTAGACAAATTCAAAGATTTAAAACCCGATGATATTGTTATTGCAATTGTTTGTGGTGGTGTTGTCACCCAAGAGTCGGATATAGAGGGATTATATAGAGGATTATTACAGAAATAGACTAAGTATATAACAATCTAGGTATTCAGAAAGTAATGTTCTCTGGCAGTCATTCCACAGTTCATCGATTTGCGTGTGTGAATTAGCCTGTGTGGGTTAATGGCTAGCGCATTTGACTTCTAATCAAAGGATTCCCTTATAATCAACGTCCATTTCTTCATTTTGATCCATAAAAAACTCATGTCTAACCGAGGAGTCGCAGACCATGAGCCTCACAGAACCTTAAGCATAACCTGCATACAATAATGGGTCGCACTAGTCGGTTTTATGGGGGAAAATGAATAATTTTGTCATTCATAAAGACAATAATCATGTCTATAGCAGAGGATAAAGCAACGCCCAGTAGAAAGAGACAAACCAAGCCTTCAGTATTGTCTGATGAACAGAAGAAAGTATGTCATTTTTTTTCCATTTCAGTGTCATCTTTGAGCTGGAATATAAAAGAGTTCCCAGGATAATTGCGGGGGAAGCCATTAACAAAGTACTAACCTTACAAGGCACATCACATTGCATCGGAACAAAAGAGAAGAGAAAATATCCGGTCTGAATTCGACAAAATAGTGTCGTTGACACCATCTTTAACCCAAGCGGAAAATCGTTCTGAGTTGAATATCTTGACCAAGTCTGCTGACTATATCGACCAACTAAAGGAAGAGAACCAAAAGTTGATTGAATTATGCCAGGAGAAGGGGGTTCCGGTTCCTGATGAATTGGTTTATAGAGGGCCAGATGATATTAACGATATTGAGATGTCTGATGACGAAAAGTAGAAGCAGTTAGGGATTTATGTATTTTTGTTGTATAGTAATTTATATTGTAAGTGTTATGCGTACGAGTTTAGGTTAGTATATGCTATTTATATCGTAAGTGTCAAGTTGATCCCGTAATGGAACGGCTGTAATTTATAGTTGAACACACTTATTACAGGCATATATTCAAAACTGTGGGATGAAATCGGCTTCAAATGTTCAACGCTGCAATAGATTTTAACGTGGTTACTAAACTTGGAAACTATGTTGAATAATAGAAGAACATTGTCAATCGAGTTCGTGAATAAAATGAAGTTCTTGGTGTTATGAAATTCTGACACAGCCAAATCAGGGAATATATCCCGTACCTGGGTGACGATATCGAATTTCGATTCCGTTTCTTCATCACTATCCTCATAAGGATCCTTAATGTCTCGAAAAGTATCGCCTCCTATTTCTATAATGGCATTTCTAGGAAGCTCAGTAACCCTTAGAATCAAAAGTTTCCGTATACTGTCACTTGATGCAATCAGAGTACAATAATCCTCCCATAAATTAGTGAATTGATTCAACTTGATCTTGTTAGTGAAGAAGCAAAGAATATTGGCAATTTCGCTAACATTGACTAAAGATTTGATTTTATGAAAGTGTTGCAAAGAAAGTGCCATTGACTTTGCTTCGTCGGAGATTAACTCCATGGTGGCAGGTACTAACGGAATCTGACCGGAGATAGTGGCATATTTATGATTGAACAGCTCCTCTATCCTCGACTGGGAATAAGGACCGATATTGGGAGGAGCCCAATAAGATCTCGATCGAATGTGAATTCCCTTCTTGGTATTAAACTCTTTTATAATACATTTACAAGATAGTTGGACCAAGGTAGATAGCCGAGTCTCAACGCACACTCTTGACGGAGGCAAGTACTGCTTGAAGTTTTGTTGGTATATGGCGTTTATTTCAGAAAACTTCGTCATATCAGATAATAATAGTGTTACGTGTTGGATACTATTAAAAGACAAGCTATTGTCCTTAAGAATTTCATGCAATTGATTAAAAATGTTACTTGTTTGACCACTCAAAGTGGTAGATTTATCGTCAGTTAAGTTACTGATAAATAAGTTGTTACCTACCTTACTAATATATCGATCAAGCGAATAATCGGAAGACGGCTCCTCACTTGTAGTTTCATCTTTGAAATTATCCCCAGACATTTCATCCACTATAAGATCCCGGAACTCTTCATCCAATAAGTCCGGTACAGGGACCGACTCAGCGACACCTGGGGGATCTTTATTAACCAATTCGACTTTGAATTTCAAATAAGAAACATCACCAGAGTGGTGCACCACATGCAGCTCCACAATTGATAGTTTTTGAGCCTTGAAGAATTTACAATCCAACACTATAGTTTCAAATTCCCCACCTTCTCCACAGATATGCACGTCATATAACTGATTTAGCTTGACCAAGTGTGGATATAATTGTGTGATTGACTTCCCCAAATGGACGTCCTCTAGCCCAATGGCTGCAACTTTAATAATTCTAGCATCCAATTGACTCTGACACATTTCCTGCATCAATTGATCTTGGGGCCGTTGCCACAAAAACGCCAAAGAAATTAACCCAAATCGATCACAGATATTTTCTACTCGGGTTCTTTGATAATGAGACAATATAGCTCCACAGCTAATCCCTTCAATATCTGGATGATTCTCCACTATGGTGCTTATGAGCTTATATAGATCTTCTATTTCATCATCCTCGGTCTTTGAATATTCAAGATCTTGATTTTTAGATCCTCCTTCGAGAGCCTGCCTATACAACGGCACTTGTAAGCACAGACTGTAATAAGAAATGATATCATGCCCTACAGTCTGAAACATAAATGAGTCAATTTCATCTTCAAGCAGTTTAGGATACAAGTTTCCTAAAGCTATAAGCTCGTGGCCCTGAGTGAGACAATGGTGGATATTGAAGAATGAATCTTTTCCTCCGGACACCAACGCTAGAAACTTCATGCTTTTTTGTAATCTATTATATAGTATGGTATGTCTTTGGTAGTGCTAGTAACTCATTAGAAGGTATGAAATAAACGCGCAACCCTAGTATTGCGAGTTTATTCCAGCACGCGGTGCGAAGAGACCTTGAAAAATTTTTCAGTATAAAGTCTTCAGAGTGAAAAATTTTATTCTACCTTTTCTCTTCTTTTCTTTTTTTTCAAACAAATTCAAAGTCAGCAAATATGCCACGTATGTTTGATAATTAATGGTCGATTGATCAACAGAACGATCATTAGAGGTTCGGGTCCTCAATACTGAAGGCACTCATAGTGTCTAGGTAACAGAGCTTATTTATCGTGATTAAATTCCCGACACTTTAATCACTTTATTTAAGAATAAGTCTCATATACACAAGGATAAGGAGAAGAAATAAGTTATGGGAGTTTTCCTCATGATATGCCTTAACCATGGGCAAACTATCATGGGATCATCGCCTTGGCTGTTTCTATAACTTGAATAACTGTAACTAGTTTTTTTTGTTTCCTGATACTTATGTATATGTGACGCTGTAACCGTAACCAGTATTGAGCACCCGTAGTCTGTAATGTATCTCTTTGTGAACTCAAATTCTAACAATTTTTAGGTGCTCCAAGAACTTACTCCAAGACTTACTCTGTTCCAAAACAACCATTCGAATCTGCTAGATTAGATGCCGAATTAAAATTAGCCGGTGAATATGGTTTAAAGAACAAAAGAGAAATCTACAGAATTGCCTTCCAATTATCTAAAATTAGAAGAGCTGCTCGTGATTTATTAACCAGAGATGAAAAAGATCAAAAAAGATTATTCGAAGGTAATGCTTTAATTAGAAGATTAGTGAGAGTTGGTGTGTTATCTGAAGACAAAATGAAATTGGATTATGTTTTAGCTTTAAACATTGAAGATTTCTTAGAAAGAAGATTACAAACTCAAGTTTTCAAATTAGGGTTAGCCAGATCTATTCACCACGCCAGAGTGTTAATTACCCAAAGACACATTGCTGTTGGTAAACAAATTGTTAACATTCCTTCTTTCATGGTTAGATTAGATTCTCAAAAACACATTGACTTTGCCCACAACTCTCCTTACGGTGGTGGTAGAGCTGGTAGAGTTAAGAGAAGAAACCAAAACAAAAACTCTGAAGGTGGTGAAGAAGCTGAAGAAGATGATGAATAAATTATTTAATTACTTGTATAATTTAATAAACTTTGGTTAAATTTTTCCAAATTAGGGTTACATAAAATAATATAATATAGGATACAATTATAGTAGCCATTTCTCTACAATAGTTAACAGCCCCAGAATAGAAATGATATCAGCTAGAATAAGTGACTGCTATCCAAGGTCACGTGCATAAACCCGGGGTCCTTAGTGCGCACTATAACGCTCATAAAAAACTTTTCAGAAGTTAATAACTAAGTAATCAAAGATGGGTAAATCGTATGTCATAAATAGCAATTTGAAGACAGTTTAGATGGGCTCAAACAGTACATGGAATATATGGGTATGATTCCCATGTCCTTGCTTTTGCTGGAAGTAATCAAGGAAAACTTAGGCAGAGAACCTCCGATGACTTAGGACGACAAGACATAGAAAGAACAAGTTTGTAAGAAGAGAAAAAAATGAAACAATAAAAGAAGCAAACCAAAGTATATACTACTTCAAATATAACACAAAGCAAAAGTCAGTCCATATAAACAATATTCCTATTTACCATCTAAACTATCCACGTCAACCTACAATATACTAACTATAATTTAGACACGGTTACAGATCCCGTACTCGTTACGCTTTCCAACGTGACTTCAGAAAACATGGTATCATTCCTATGTCCACTTACTTACAAACCTACAAAGTAGGAGACATTGTTGATATCAAAATCACTGGGGCCGTTCAAAAAGGTATGCCACACAAATACTACAACGGTAAAACTGGAATTGTCTATAACGTGACCAAATCCTCCGTTGGTGTTATCATTAACAAAGTTGTTGGTAACAGATACATTGAAAAAAGAGTCAATGTCAGAATTGAACACATTAAACACTCTGCTTGTCGTAAAGAATTTATCAACAGAGTTAAAGCTAATGCTGCTTTAAAGAGAGAAGCTAAAGCCAATGGTGAACAAGTTAACTTAAAGAGACAACCAGCTAAACCAAGAGATGCTAGAGTTATCTCCACCGTAAACAATGTTCCACAAACCTTAGCTCCAGTTCCTTACGAAACCTTCATTTAAGGAAGTTACAAAAAATGCATGTAAATTTATAAAATAAACATCTTTTTTTAATCATGTGTATGAAGTCAGTTTCTCTAGTCCCTTTAGGCTATATCGAAAGAGTCCCCTGACCTAAAGAAGTACTCTACTAGTCAGTTCCATAGTAGCATATATTTAGTATCATATATTTTGCAACCGGGTCGTGCAGTCACCATTGCGCTCATAAGGATCATTTGGTGCTACGTATTTACATTCTCTACAACACAGAAGAAATTGCCGCCATGTCAGAAGCTAAGCAAGATTCAGACCAATTGAAGTCTGAAGTCCGGCAGCTTCAGGACAAAACCACGGAAGGATCCACCGGTACCTCGAATGTCTTCAACGCGGCCCTAGAATTCTGGACCCAATTGGATTTACCGTCGATCCAGAAACAATTAGATGATCAAGGAATAGAAATAAAGGATGAATCCCAAAATGCCTTGATGAACCGGAAAAATTTGGCCACCAAGACCAAGGAGTTTAAAAAGTTGCCAGACCCGGAAAAATTAGACCAAGTAAAGAATTTGTTGAAGTTATATCAACAGGAAATTGATTTGTTAACTAACAGACTGAAAAAAGCTGAGAACTATTTCTTCCAATTCTATCGGTCTATAGTAGAAGCACCTGACCCCAAGCCTTTGTTGGAGATCTCTTTAAATTCTGTCATTGAAAGTTCGGAAATCAATAATTATAAACAAGAAATAAACCAACTTACGGAACAATTGAGTAAGAAGGCTGATTATGATCAGTTGAAACAACGATTATTAAGGACCGAACAGAAGTCGGCGGAATTGCTAAGCAATAAATTGCGGGCTAAAGAGGAAGAATTCAAAGCATTAATCGATGAAAAAGAGTCGAATTGGTTGGAGAAAGAAAAATTATTGAATAAACAATTGAATGATTATAAAAAATCTATTGAAGAATTGAAGACATCCAAGGAGGTCACAGAGTTGCAGTTAAATAGTCAGAATTCAAACCAGAATCAATTGGGATCCCGTGAGAATAATACTATATTGGCAGAGCTCGATATTGTGTCTAGAGATGCAGAGTTTTCGAAGCAACGGTTATTGGAAGTGGAAAAAAGAAATGAAGACTTAAGAAGAGAATTATCGGTTCTGAAAAATAGTCTTCAGATAGATAATTTAAAGGAGGAGTTCCATAAGAAAATCAGCGATTTAGAAAGTGAAAACGTACTATTAATTGCTGAATTAGAACAGTCAAGGAAATCCATTAATAACTTGACTCAAGAAAATTCTAGTAAAATCAGTACTTTGACGACACAGACACAAAACTTAAACAACGAGATCAAGAATCTAAAGGCCAAATTAGATAGAACTAAGGATTACGACGAAATTAAAACTGAATTACAATTCTTAAGGAAGATCGAATTTGATGCATTGGATGATGAAGACGAAGATGAACACGATGGCGATAATGCAAATGATTTTGAGAATAAGACCAAAACAAAATTGGATACTTTACTAGTGCAAAAAAATAAGTCTTTAAATAACGAGTTGATCAATTACAGATCTCAATATGATTCCTTGATGACTAAGATTAATGAATTGGAAACTCAAATAAATACATCAAACACTGAAGTCGATAGATTGACCAAACTCAATAATAGGCTCGAGGAGGACTTGTTGAAATTTGATAAATCTAACAGCTTTAATGATAATATGAGTTTAATCAGTGGGATCACCAAAAAACCTGGAACTATCATCACAAACCCTGCATCGTCCTTAACGCCATCAACCAATGGATTCAACAACTCTACAACCAGCAACGGTAATGACGATTCTTCATCCATTTTACCAATCATCACCAAGCAAAGAGACAGATTCAGAGACCGGAACAACGAATTAGACAATGAATTGAAAAAACAATACACTATTGTCAACGATTTAAAGCGGACCATAAACCGATTAAAACAAGATAATGAAGAACTCTACGAGAGAACCAGATACTTAGCCCTGAATGCTAACGCCAATCAAAGCTCCCGCACATTAATGCCTCGACCAAATGCCAATAGTGATTTAGAAGCCAATTATTATAGAAATAACTATGAATCCAAATTACATCCCATAGAACAATTCCGAATCAAAGAACAAGAAAGAATATCCTCAAGGCTTTCCCCATTCGAACGAATATTCATTAGCTTAACCAGAGCTATTTTGGCCACCAGAACCACTCGAATGCTCTTCTTATTCTATTGTATGGGTCTCCACTTAATTGTAATGATGACAACCATATACTCTACCAGTTTAAGTACAAAGATGATACCTGAAGTGGGGATAAATACCAGTACTGGCGGCCAACCCCAGATCCATGATACTCTGGGTGCCAACATATAATTTCCTTGTATAGCTTGTAAGTAATTAATATAGTTAAAGGCATGGTCGCAGCTGCTCCTGTACACAAGCCAGGGGTTTTTTGCGGCATGAGAATGATCATCCTCTTAATTAATTAACAGCAAAATACATATAAAACTATCTAAAAATGTCGGAAAAACCAGAGAATACTGCTCCACCTAAAGACCCTAAGCCGGAAGAAGTTTACGTTGAACTTGGGGGCCAAAGAGTTCGTTTCAGCAAGATTAATAAACCTCATACTGTAGTATTAAATCCGGGGCAACACAAGCCTAAAGTAGACCCTTCTAGCTTCCCTGAGGTAGAAGCATCTGCCAAAGAAAGAGAGGCCAAATTGGAAGCTGAAAGGCAGAAAAAGAATGATTAGGGACTTTTTATATGGATTGATTTAGGGTATAGTTAAATGTACGTAAGACAGACTTGATCATTGTATTGAGTTGCAGTTTAATTGTACTTCAATTGCACTTCAATTACCCTCTTTCTCCACGAATTCACCACTCAATTTACTCTATTAACCCAATTAGCTGTCAATCGTGTCATTATTTACCTTCATTTGACTCTATTTGCCTATTTAAAAGGGTCCTACACGGTTGATACAACTAATGTGTGTATCACACAATACAAATGCATCGCGGATTTTCTCCCTCGCATCGATACTTATCACCACTTATCTAAGACACCTTAACAATTATGAAGGTGGGATTGCCCAAAAGATTGTTAAGAGTGACGATCTACGGGATAGCTTTCTTGTCGTTGGCAGCTTTTCTAATATTATTTGCCAATAAGCAAGACGTTATAAATATTGACCAATACTTACCTGCTTATTTAACTCCCACATTCTTTCAGCCTGATGCCGATATATATATTGTAGATATTGCCATAAACGAATGTTTCAAGTTTAATAAGAACCCTGGATGTGGGACACCCAATGCTGGTCATGGGAAATTAGGAGATCTTGAGTCCTTAGGGGGTTGGAAGCGAGTAGATAAAGATTTAACCTTGAATTCAAGATTCTTTGCTAGAAAGTATTTTAGTTACAAATATGTGAATCCCGATGCCATTAGGAGGGGAAAAGTGCAAGATGAGACTTCTAACCTAGTTATAACAGACTTGGCAGTGTATAACCATGGTTTGGACAGTGAAGTAGCGGGGAATAAGGAAAGGATTCCTTTGAAAATATTGCAAGAGTTTAGGGCTAAGGACATTTTTGACGACGAGGATCATGATTATTATAGACAGAAGAATGTTCAAGGAGAATTGTATAAAGAAGACAGCCATAAATACAAGGCCAGCGACAGCAATAAAGTAATAGAAGAAGGAATCAAGCAAGATCAAGAGAATGCCAAACAACAACAGGAGCAAGAACAACAAGAAAAAGAGATAAAGGAACCAGAGGAAGCAGAACAGGAGAAACAGAAAGAGCAATTGAAGGAACAAGAAGAAGCAAAATCAAGTGATACAAAAGAAAGAAGAAAGGTTGAAACCGAACTTGCAGCCTTGAAAATCGATTATGAGATTCCTTCAAAAGATCAATTATTAGAGCGTGGGTGGGTTTATAAAACGAATGGAATTTGGGTAAAATATGAATCTTATACGACTAGAAATGGATTGACTGGAATCGATTTCTTGTTTGGAGATGATGCGGTTGATCCAAGACCTAATTGGAATTTAATAGGTGATAGACCTTTGAATGATGTAGGATCATCAAAGGGACGGGAACCCTTGATAACATACCGAAGGGGACCTAAGTTAGACTACAAATCTTCGGACTATCAAGTGCCTTTAAAAGTTAGCAAAGATGGGAAATTTAAGATTCTACAAGTAGCTGATTTACATTTTTCGACAGGTTATGGGAAATGTCGAGACCCAGAACCAAGCTCCTCTAAAGAAGGATGTTTGGCAGACCCTAGAACTTTGAAGTTTTTAGAAAAGGTCTTGGAAATAGAAAAACCTGACATGGTAGTTTTAACCGGAGATCAAATTTTTGGTGGAGAATCACCGGATGCAGAAACTGCAGTATTTAAAGCTCTTAATCCATTCATTAAAAGGAAGATTCCATTTGCGGCCACATTGGGTAATCATGACGATGAAGGGTCGATGTCCAGAAGTGAAATAATGACGTTAATGTCCAACTTACCTTATAGTTTAGCAGCCAATGGACCCGAAGAAGTAGCGGGCGTGGGAAATTATTTGGTTAATATCGAGGGACATTCCACCAAGAATTGTGCCATATTGTTATATTTCTTAGACACCCATAAATATTCCCCTAATCCAAAAGTAAACCCTGGTTATGATTGGATCAAAGAATCCCAATTGAAGTTTGTTGAAAGAGAATACGGAATATTTAAACCAGCCATCGATGCATTTTCAAAGTTTCATTTATCCATGGCATTCTTTCATATCCCCTTACCGGAATATAGAAACTTGAATCAGCCATATATCGGAGAAAAGCGAGAAGGTATAACAGCCCCCAGGTACAATACCCATGCTAGAAATGTATTGGGACAATTAGGAGTGAAGATTAGTAGTGTCGGACATGATCACTGTAATGATTACTGTTTACAGGATGGGCAGTCAGAAGGAATGGCTCCAAATGAAGAAAATAAAATGTGGTTATGCTATGGTGGTGGTTCTGGAGAAGGGGGATATGGCGGTTATGGTGGATATATAAGAAGACTAAGAACCTATGATTTAGATACTACTAAGGGAGAAGTCAGAACATGGAAACGGCTAGAATCCAGTCCTGATCAAAAATTCGATGAACAACTCTTGGTGGTTGAAGGGTCAGTCACGAACTTCTGATAACTAAAGTAGTATTAACTAAAGCTAAGTCCTAACCAACCTACTAGCTAAAGCAAAAGCGCTGACAAGAGCCCTAACTAAAGCACTAACAAGAGCCCTAACTAAAGCACTCACTACAGTACTAGCACACCTCTATCCATTATATACAAATGCTTTATAGAATCAACGATTTATATCAACCATTCACAACGTCAACAATGTCAAAACTAGCTTACCATGTTCAGCGATCTAACTATATAACACCTCAGCATTGCAAACACCCCACCTTAATAAACTATAAGCTTTAGCGCGGAATTCAAGCACGAAGTGAGCTTTGGTTTCAAGGCAGCAGTTTACCAAACTTCACGAAAACTCCCAGAGTTCCAACTCTATAGTGCAACATACCCGAGCTAATCCAGCTAACACACTCTTCAGCAAACCAAGTCCATTAATAGCTCACGTGGCGGTAGGCTCATAACATAAAGTAACCACACCAGAAACTGGAACCAAACTCACACAGTGCCACATGAGTGATTCGGTGATTTTGAGTAACCGAAAGAGTCCATTGACACCCCAAGGAGTTGACCTGCCAAATACATCCGACTCTAAAGAGTTGAAACAGTGGCTCACTAAATCCAATTGCCAACAATATTATCAAAAGTTCGTAGAAAATGGGATTACTTATGATCTTTTATCGGAGCTAGATAGTGAATCGTTGAAGGAGTTGGGGGTTCATAAGCTTGGAGATCGGTTAAAACTTGAAATCGCCATTTCCAACATGAAATCAGAGCAGTTGAAGAAGATTATTTCTATTGATGAGCTTTATAGTAGTTTGAATCTTATGAATTTATCGTCTCCCGGAACTGTCAACCTTTCTAACTATGCTATAATAAATGGAAACGAGTCCACGCTTATACCAAATTCGGCTAATGATTTGACAAATAGCAATTTCCATCTTAATGATCCACCTCTAGCGGGGAAGAACTCTGCTAGTGTGGGCCCTAGTGCCAGCAGTAGTGCTGCTAACTTGAATGCTGGTTCCAATTCAAATTTGACGTTGAATTTGAACTCAGGTGACAACATTAAAAACCCTAACAAGACAATCACGTTTATATTGGCGGACGGATCATTGAAGAAAGTTAATGTTACCGGTTGCTTTAACGCACAATCTATAAAACGGAAAGTGTTAAGAAAACTTGGAATAAAGCTGCAAGAAAACTCCTATGATACTTATATCCAGAATTTTAATGCTTCTTCTACGAACAACTTGAATGACTCCATTAACTTATTGTATGATGTGGAATTGGTGACTATTTGTTATTCTCCCGAACGATTGGAAAAGCATAGAATTATGTTATGTGAAAAGGGACAATTTCCTACAGAAGTAGCCGTTGAGGTCAGTAAGAAGATTTTTTTGAAATATGAGCGGTTTAATAAGGCCACTAAGAGTTTAAATCAATTCAGAATCCAAGAAAAGCAAACCTTACCGACTATGAGACAGTTTTTCGGCCAAAGACCTCCAAGTGAGTTAATTTCATCCAATTTGGCCGAGTATTTCCCGGATGCCCGTCAAAAGGAATTAGAGCAAAGTGTTAGAAATAGTGTCAGATACAGTGTTCGATTGTCCAAACGATTTAACTTGCCTCAAAGTGGATTAGGAATAGGTGGGAGTAACTTATCGATCAATAATTCTAGCTATAGCAACAACTATAACAAAAGATTTTCCATGTATTCTAATTCCACTATGAAAAATCACAGCCCTTCGGTTTCATCAGGTGAAAACAACTCGGCTGCCCTTAAGAGATTACCGACTGGTAGGACCATTGGGGATCTTATGATGAACAATGTCAATGCAATTGACGAGGCCGTTAATCCAGCCACAGACAATCAATCTGTGCTTAGTAAACCATCTATTTACTCAGTACAATCCGATAATAGCAGCGGCAATAAACCGTTTGAGAACACTTCTGCATCGTCAATGTCACAACCGGCGCAAAGTTCCCTACAAACACAACAGACCCCATCGTCAGCTTCACCCCTTAATCCACCGCCAAATCTTTCACCCTCACCGTTTAATGAGATGAGGTCAATATATTCGAGTTCATCTCTGACAAAGCCACAAAACCCAAGAATATCTATAGCTGCTAGTTTTGTGGATCAATCTAAGGACAATAGGTTTTCAAGAATAGAATTATTAAATCCCGATTCTGACGAAGAGAACTACGACGAAGATGAAGATGATCTAATAGGAGAATATGGTAACTTTGATAACGTTAATCCATTTTTGGATACTGTACCAGAAGACGGTCCCAAGAACTGGTTAAAAGGGGCCCGCATAGGATCAGGAAGTTTTGGAACTGTGTATTTGGGGATGTCACCATTGACCGGGGAGTTGATGGCTGTGAAACAGGTCTCACTAACCAATAAAAATGAGCTGCATAAGGCTATGATAGAGGCATTGCAACATGAAATGTTATTGCTAAAGCATTTGAATCATGAGAATATTGTGAGATATCTAGGATCTTCCACGAATGATGAATATTTGAATATTTTCTTGGAGTACGTTCCAGGGGGTTCAGTACAATCAATGTTGAATTCTTACGGACCATTCGAAGAGCCCTTAATCAGAAACTTTATAAGACAAGTACTAATTGGATTGAGTTATTTACATGGAGAGGATATTATTCATCGAGATATCAAGGGGGCCAATATATTGATTGATATTAAAGGTACCGTCAAAATTAGTGATTTTGGTATCAGTAAGAAAATCACCAATGAAGACAACAATAACAGCACCAACGTTAATAATTCGGAAGGTAATAAGAAGACCAGCAGAAGAGCTTCCTTGCAAGGATCAGTGTATTGGATGGCTCCAGAAGTGGTCAAACAAACCGCTTACACAAAGAAAGCAGATATATGGTCAGTAGGTTGTTTAATAGTGGAGATGTTTACAGGTAAACATCCATTCCCAAATTTCAGTCAAATGCAAGCCATTTTTAAAATTGGTACCCACGTATCACCGGCCATTCCCGAGTGGTGTACTAGCGAAGCTAAAGAGTTTTTAATCAAAACCTTTGAATTGGAATACGATAACCGTCCTGACTCTGTTGAGTTGTTGGTAGAACCGTTCTTAAACCCTTTGATCATGTCCAAACAATAGAACAGTAATTCATTATATATAATACACACCTTTTCTTTGTCTTCTTTCATCGTTTTGCAGCTTTTTGCAACTTCTGTGTTGCAGCGTTTGCGCGCGCATCAGCGAAAGTTGTTTTCAAAATTATTTTCGATCAGGAAACTGCTAATATATAACATGGACATCCCCTTAAAGTCCCAGCCTAAGGTATCCTTGGTGGATATTCAGAGCAAAGGTGATAAGTTCCGAAGTGGCGATGCTGAAGACAGCCGGCGTGTCCAGTTTGAAGCGGTGACTTCCGCTGACGCTGATACTAATAAAGCTGGTGCTGCAAAAGCGGGGAAAGAGTCTTATAAGCATGATGGCAATAAAGAAAAGATAAAAGATGATGACAAGCGTCGACGCCGATGGGATTTTAATGATAGTGACTATAGTGACGAAAATAGCGATACCGAGAAAGAGGACTTGAAAGAGGACGGGTATAAGTTGACCAGGACATATTCGGAGACAGAAGTCAATAACTTTGATGAAGAAACTGGACACCGGTTGTATGATGACGATTGCTTCCGGCCAAAGCCTCACCAGTTCAATAATAACGATGAAGAACGGCCCCCGGGGGTTAGTAAGATCTACAGTAGGTCACATGGTCAACCATTTGGTATTGAAGATGAGTATATTCCAGGGCTTAATTTTAGTGAAATGGTCTACAAATGGACTGACACTCCCGATTTGTCTCGTACTAATAGCACAGCATCGTTTTTAGATTTGGATGATTTGCACGCTAAAGTGTCTCCTAAGAAAATCATGTCACAAAGACCTCCTTCCGCCCAACCATTTACTAATCGTTCCACCACTTCATTGCAATCTTCATTTAACAATTCTAGTACTCAGTTGTATAAAGAGTTGCCACATATAAAGCGATTGAAGTCTGGTCAAAGTGATTATGACGTTATTCTTCAAAGCCTTCCCGAGAACTTCAATGACTTACCATATTCTCAACGGAAGAAGATTGTCAAGTCTATCAATGATAATGTAGACTATTCACAATTTTCTTTGTACATCAAGAACTACTTTGGAAAGAAAACCTTAGCTGGTAGATTATTGTCTTCTACGACCGATTTAAAAAAGGTAACGCCTGTAAATGTAGATGAAAAGGGAGCTAACGTTATGGAATATGAGTTAGGCAAAGTCATCGGATTTGGCGCTTGGGGTACCATCCGAGAATGCTTCAGTATTGAAAATAAACGTGAGATATACGCCATGAAGATAGTTAGCAATAAGAGCAATAACATTTTAAGTATCTTCAAGAAAGAGATTAGCATATGGGAAAATTTACGACATAAAAATGTGTTGACGTTGTTAAAGTATTTAGAAACTGAAAATTCCATCTTCTGCTTAATGAATAGAATCAATGGAGGTACCTTGTTTGATTTGGTCCTGAAATGGGGAGTATATGATATTGAGAAGCCCGACAACAATAGAATCGACTTGACCATAAATTATATTAAACAAATAACTGATGGAATTGACTATTTGCATAAGTTGGGTATCGTCCATGGAGATATTAAATTAGAGAACATTTTAATTCGGAAGTTCAATGAAAAGGGAGAGAATAAACTCCCATCCTCAGATGGATATGATGCACATCCTGAAAGATGGCAAATGATTATTTGTGATTTTGGAATGTCCAGATATTACAAGCAAATCAACAAAACCAATCAAATTCGGTCTAAATCGTCTATGACGGAAGTCAGAAAGCCATATATGGGAGAGAGTGTCCACAGTAGATTATTGTTGAATGAATTAGATAATTCTCTATTCGAGACCGACAATAAATCCATGGACGTTTTGTCTACAAGTAATGAAAAGGAAAGACAACACAGAGACATTGAGTATGGATTTAGACCAGGGCGGAGGTCAGGATTCAGACCCGGCCCCAGATCAAAATCGAAATCCAGATCCAATTCTCCTACCAAATCTGAACTATTAGCTGAATCCAACAAGTCGCACTCCATAGAAAGTATCA
Organism: Yamadazyma spencermartinsiae; assembly: GCA_030582355.1. Classification (NCBI taxonomy): domain Eukaryota; kingdom Fungi; phylum Ascomycota; class Pichiomycetes; order Serinales; family Debaryomycetaceae; genus Yamadazyma; species Yamadazyma spencermartinsiae. Next base: position 341,155 of record JAKTXB010000011.1, on the reverse strand, counting down.
AGCAGTATATCATCGAATTGAAGAACCAGGATTTGAAGCGTCAAAGCCAGGTTGATTTAAACTTACCAGACAGCCATATCGGATCGCTTCCATATGCTTCTCCCGAATTGTTGTTACCAAATCCTCCACCGTTGGGACCATCCGCCGATATATGGGCATTTGGGATTTTAATGTATACGATGATAATTGGAAAATTACCATTCCAGCATTTTTACGAGCCCAGATTAAGGGCCATGATCATCAAGGGTAAATACAATCAACAAGAATTACAAGAAGTTTTGAAAGATTATAAGTGGTTTAATGATCTAATTCATGGATGCTTAGAAACTAATATAACCAAAAGATTGGACATTGACCAAATTAACGACATTATGTGTACGAATTACGATATACCAGGCATTTGATTTTTACTATTGCATGTTCCGGAGTCTTTTGACTAAAAATAACACTACATGAACAAGGACCATACAGGCAAAAAATAATTTGTATAATAGTAGCCGACCAGCACAGGTTTTAATTTAAGTATATGGACCCAATACATCTTAATTAGTAAGTAAAAATTAGTAGCATGGTTATGGGGCTTCAAAGGGCCACCTCTTGGGTAGATTAATGAGCTTTCATGATCCTTAATCCTCGAACGTATTTAACAAGAAGCGCAATAGCACTTTATGTAGAGCAACAATAACCCGCCTTTTGTTGAACCCTTGCAGCACTCAAGGGGACCCGTAATCAAGAATGCCCCCTTCCGTATTGCCGTTTAAGTAATTGCTTGCCCATCGGCTTCTCGGACACTCTTCCGAACCAAAACTCCCTGCCATTTACTCTATATGAGTCGTAAAAACCGCCTAACGGGTAAATATGTTTACAGTATGAGCCCGAGGAAGTCAGATCTTGATCCGCAAATGCCAGTCTTAGATTATATGCAAAATGTTGAATGTGGAGACTATTGTATGAGAATGTTTAACCGTAGTTAAACGCAGGAAAGATTGTCCTTAAGTACGCCTTACCCTGAAAATCGCTTAGCCATTATAAGGATATAGACCATGGGCCACAGGAACCAGATCTACAAAGTATTGGTGTTATTGGGATATACCCCTTTTTTCCACATGTTTTAATTGTATGCTCTAACCATCGTTATTAACCATGCTGTTGAAGCGTAGCCTTAGATTTGCGGAACAATAAGTGGAGAACAGATCAAAATTTAACCAAGAATATTTTCTAACATAGACTCTTTTTGTTACTTTCAGATATAAAAAAAGAACTTGGCCAGCCATTTGCCAAACATATTTGTGGCGCCAGTGTGTTTCAGATTCGAAGCTAAATCACCAATGTAGTAAATTGGTCTCACACTTCTCGTATAAAGAAAATCCGAGAAGGGAGACCACATTGTGTGCATAGGGATCAGCAGTGCGGGTTATCATACGAGATAACGCAATCCATAACAAGTCTGAATTAGGAAGGATAGCCATATGAACCACAAATTGACAAAAGCCCTGCCGTAAAAATATGAGTATCGATAAGAACAACCACTAATGATTTGTTTTCTTTTTTTCTCTCTCCTTTAATTTCAACGTGGAGAGGCAACTTTTTCCAATATTATGTACAGTCGCTTATGTGGTGTATTTGCGCTTAAACTCTCCGATAAGCTTCACTTTAATCCACGGTACTACTTTGCCAGATCTTGTTTGGTGCTTACGGCTACTTTGTTTGGCTACTTTCCTGCCCTTAAAATTTACCAAGGACTGGCACCCAGGGACTTGCCTCAGGTTAGATAGACATTTTACCCTATAGTTGGACTTCATACAGTGTTCCGATTTATGTCTGATAGCCAAATTGTCTACAAACAAATTAAACTTCGAATCTGAAACTACCACACAGAAATATTTTTTTTCTGATCGTAAGGTAGTTAAGGTTGTAAGTTCAAAAACTTCAACGGTGTTCTGGACTTTCTATGAGTAAGAACTCTTGCCGATTGGTCCCAGCCTCCAAGAGGAGTCTCAGCTTTGCTTCAGGGAAAGGTGATGTTATGATATCTGACATCTCTTTAAGTAAATCTAGGGCCCACATCCTATTATTTTCTTCGATCTTGCATCTTGCATTTGCATTGCATTGCATATTGTATTTTATACTGCATCTACTTCTGCAACTAATCTGTATCTTATCTCTCTTCCTTGGGACTTGTGCTAGATTGTCACTATATTCATTGATGTGTTCTTTCTATCCCCTAAATAACTTTTCGGTATAAATAAGACCAATTCCAATCCTTAGCTTGTTTCATTTTTTTAATTCTTCTTACATAACTTCATACATTCTTTTAAGTAGTTAGGTTTGGGCATCGTTTACTCCTACCCACAGTTAGTGGTGCATTCTATTGGTAATCGATATTACCCTTTGCTTAATGATCCACTAAGACACTTCATTTATTAGACTTTTTTTATTTTATTTTCAGCATATTCGTCCTTCAAGATGGATAAATTTGATATCGGTAGCTATGTGAATCTTGATAACTACTACAAAGACGAGGAAACAAATGAGGTTTATAAGGATAACATTAACTTGAATTTAAAGTTAGGAGGATACTTAAGATGTAGACCCAAACCAAGTGAAAAAGTTTATGAAAGGAGCATTACTGCTAGTGACAATAAAATCACTTCAACGATTATTCATGTTCCAGAGGCTTATAATTCCAGTCCTCTTAGTAGTGCTAAGACAATTAGAGCAAGTAACTTGGAAGAGTATTTCAAGACACTTGCCTCTCCTATCGACTCGGTCAATAAAGCTTCATTGTATAACACTAGTATTGACGAGTTAGACAATTACAAAAAGACATCACACAATAAGAATTCTTTGAACATATTCAGCAATTTCAGCCCATTGAATCACAAACCAAGCAATGAACCAGATTGTTTTAGTTCTGCTTATTTTGATAATGTCGATGCGAGCAAAATTAGAATCAAAGATGATGAAATGAGTATTGATGCAGTGTTGGACTTTGATATTGACATTGACATTGATGCCACCACCGATGAGAACTCCGAACTGAATCTTTTTGACAGTGTTGAAGACGAATGCGAAACCACCTTAGACCACATATGCCCAAGTGAATTTGACTTTTTCTCTTCCACAGATTCTTTCAGTTCCTGTTCATCATCTCCCCTTACTCCTTTAGCAAATATGGAATTTGATGATGAAGAGAGTAAACTCAAAATTATCGATACAATTGATATTCCCCTCACTTTCTGCCAATCGGTTATGAAGAGGTTCGATGCACAATTATATGATTACAAAATGTATGAATGTGGCCATTGTGATACCACATTCCACAAGTTATATGAGTATCTAGTTCATTGTGACGTTGAGGATTTGTTCAAAAACATGAAGTACAAATGTCCGGTCAACAAGTGTATCTTCAAGTATATTGGGTTAAACAAGAAGATGGCCCTCAGAAAACATGTGTTAAGTGAACATTATGATCGGAAAAAGTGTCGTTTCAAGTACATAAGCACCAATGAAATCAAGGCAATAAATCAATTAATCTTCACCTGCAATGACTGTCTCAAGGTGTTTTACCGTAACGACAGTTTAAAAAGACACGTTAGACTAGTTCATCATGCATATGCCTAACTTGTTAATTTCCCCCATGTTTCGAGCTTATTTCGAGTTTGCTTTTCTTAGTTCTTCACATTTCTTTCGTCAACTTTAGAGAGCTTGATTCTCATTCGTTATATAGTAATAGACTTTTTTTTATCAACTCTTCGTTATTAATATACAATTTACTGAATTGCTGCAAAATACTTTTTTTGCCGCGTTACGTCATACTTGCGTAAAGAACGACCCAATTGGTTGTCCTTCATCCCCAACAGTTAAAAAGGTCCCTAAAGTACACATTCAAGAATCAGCATAATCACTCTCAAACAAGGGACATGGCCAACCTCATAAGTTTAACCTAACGAATTTAATCACGAAAATTGGTCCATGTCACACAGAGTTATTACCTAATGCACATCTCGGATAACCTCGAACATTTATGTGCTCTTGTATTGCTGTGTCTCCTAACTGGCACAAAAACAGCAACACACACTAAGAAACCTAAAGGAGCCCTAACGTTCAATTTGCAATGGTGGTTGCGTTTCGGAGTTTGCTCTCTTTTCTAAAAAAATCTAGAATGAGACAATGCCCTAACATTTGCTGTGTGCATGTCCCAAATTGGAAAACCTTAAAAAAGGGCCCAAACTGCCTCTAGAGTTACAACTTTTGTGATCTTGATTATTAATCTTCGAAATATTTCCTTATATTATCAAACAGCCTAACAGTATGACTTTGAAAGTATTCCTTACAGGTGCTACCGGATACATCGGTGGAGAGATATTACATCAATTATTTGAATCTCACCTTGGCTTACAAATAGTCTGTTCTGTTAGATCCAAAGACAAAGGAGATGCATTACTGCAAAAAACTCAAGGAAAAGTTACTCCTGTTGTTGTGGATCTTGATGATGTTGACCAAATAGCTGAACAAGTCGCCGCTAGTGATGTTATTATTAATACAGCCAATGTGGATCATGTTCCTAGTATTCAAGCTATGTCTGATGCTTTGGTAAAGCTGACAACTGAGAAGATCTTGATTCATACTTCAGGGACTTCTATTTTAGGGGACGGATTGAGCCCTAAAAAGGCAACTCCTAAGATCTTCTATGATGATGACTCAATTGAAGACATCAACAGTTTACCTTCTCAACAACCTCATCGTCCAGTTGATGAGGTTGTTCTCGCTATTCACGAAAAAAACCCAAAGATTAATACTGCCATTGTATGCCCTTCTACAATCTATGGGGTAAGTGATGGATATGGAAGAACTATTTCTCAACAAATCCCTTATATGATGGTGTTGGCTATCAAATTGAAAAGCTCTTTAGTTACTTATGATGGTCAATACATTTGGAACCATATCCATATTAAGGACTTAGGAGAATTGTATATCCTAATTTTACAGAAAATGGTTAAGAAAGAACAAATTCCAATGAACAGAGAAGGCTATTACTTCGGTTCTTATAGAATTCCCGGAGAAAACATTTTGCCTGATGAACCTTCTAATATTGAACATACTTGGCTCCAAGTCGCTGAACATGTAGGTCGGTTGTTATACACCAAGAGATTAATTGACACTCCCAGTGTTAAACACTGTGATCCTCAAGAGATTGTTGAGTTGAAGGACAACGATGAGTTTGCTCCATACATGTGGGGAACGAACTCCAGAAGTAGAGGTAACAATGGTTATAAAATTGGATGGAAACCCAAGTTTGAGGGCCTTGACAATTTCTGGAACTCATTAGAAGACGACCTTGAAGTTATTCTCAAAGAAGAAATGCACAAGAAGCCTTTGCCACGTTTAGGATAAAGCAGTCAAAAGACAAATGTAGTTTGTATGTAGCTTACAATGAATACGTCTATTGAGAGAATCTGGTAAAAGTTGTAAGGAAAACGCGAATTGAAATTTATTAACTATGGACTCTACTTCTTTTGCAAGCGTGCTTGCAGGCGTCAAGCGTATGAGAGAGCGGTATGGAGATGACAGCAATGACCAAGGAGACCCTGATGTACAGAGTGAGGAACAAGAAGCGAAGAAATCAAAGGGCCCAAACAGGCTGGAAGTACCAGCTTCTGAAGACTCATCACCAAATGTTGGAGCAAGTGGTGAACACAATAGACCTGAAAGTGAGGCCAATAGACCTGAAAGTGAGACCAGCGGTGTAAATATGGGCAATAGCGAAAGAGATAAACTTCATGATAGAAATAACGGTAGGAGTGCCACTAATAGTACGAATACTGGAGCTAATAGTATCAGTGACATGCCTGACGTGCTTGAATCTGACAGAAATGTACAGAGAGTTAGACCGAGTTCAGAGCTTAAAGATAGAGCTAGGGAGGCTATTATAAGGGACAGAGTTCGTACAAATGTGCAAATGTATAGCCAAATCCAAGTATCTCCATCACAAAAGGGAAATCCCGTATTTCAAAGTCCCTTGCTAAAAAATAAACCCATTGCTTACAATAAAGAAATCTTATCAGACTACTATATTAATCCGACATTGCAGATCTTGTTCTTGTCATTGAAATATCATCAATTACATCCGGAATACATTTGGAGGCGATGTAGAAAATTGAATCAAGGATCGGTTGTATCGACCAGTAGAGATAAATCGCTAAAGATCTTGTTGGTTGTCATCGATATAGACAGCCCACAAGATAATTTAAGGAAGTTGAATAACATATGCATCAAACAAGACTTGACATTATTGGTGGCGTGGACGTTTGAGCATGCAGGTAATTATATAGCCATGTTGAAAGAGAATGAATTATCGTACAATAAAGTGAATTTGGCTATTAAAGGCGTAATGCAACCGGACTATAAATCGGCGCTAAACAATTGCTTGACCAATATCAAATCCATCAATAAGACAGATGTCATCAACCTCATGACCGAAATAGGGTCATTTAAGAATATTGTGGAGAACTCTAGTGATATCAAGATCAACGGATTTGGAGATCGGAAGATTCAAAATCTCCGTCAGGCCTTTAAAGAACCATTTATATACAACAAGGACTAACCAGGAAGTTATGAACATCATGAAATAAACGAACTAATTATATATATATTATAGATACACGGACTTGAATGAACTATATAGATACAGGCAATTTATATATACGGGTTTATTTGGCAGGTTGTGCTTGTCCCTTCTCTTGTTGCTTTTCCATTTCAATCACTTTTGATCTCAACACCATGGTGATTTGATTTAAAATTTCATTCTTGGACACCAATATGTCTTTAAGTTTTTTCGAATCTTCTGTTAGTTTATTGATCTTTGCTTCATACACTCTTTTAGCCTCTTCAGAACTCTTCTCAGCGTAGTAACCCGTACCAATATCCACTAAAAAACTATCAGTATCTTCAATCTTCCCCGGTAAATATAATGAGCTGGTTAAAGGCACAAGCAATTCCTTTGACGTAGTGGAGTTCATACTATTTATACTACCAATACAATCTTTGAGCTTATTTTGAGCTGCTTGCAAAGCTTGTAAGCTTGAAGTGAAATGGTTTACTTCATCCTCGGTTGATTTCCGTAAATCAACCAACTGCTGGGGATGTAATTGGTGTAAATCAATCTTTTGTGACATTGAAGTGGTGAAATCCTTGAAAATTTTTGTGACATTTAGTGAGGCACTGGAAATTTATTATGGGCCAGTGCTAAAAAGAATGGGAAATGATGGAGGTAGTATAGCAAAGCCTAAAGATCTATTACAGTTATATAAACAAGACGAAAAGGATACCACGGCACGTGAATCTGTGATAGAAGACTTACAAAAGACTTTGACCAACTGTAGATTCACAGGCAAACCCTTATATAATGAGGTGATAATAGGAGATTATAAGGGAAATTTGATGCTAAAATCCGAGATACTACAAGCTATATTGGATAAAGATCCACGGTTGACTAGTGGCATGTTCTCTTATATCAAAGGATTAAATGATTTGGTCACTGTTACCGCCACATTCAACGATCAGAAGCAGTTAATCTGTCCTATTACCAATTCTAACCAAGCATTTAGTTACTTAAGAACCTGTGGATGTATACTAAACAAGACTTTGGTAGAAAAACTAGATACTTTAAACGTTTCCAACTGTCCTAAATGTGATAAGCCTTTTGACAAACTTGATATTGTTTTGTTGAATCCGTTTAATGATATAGCTATCGCTGAAAAGAATCAAGACAGTCTTGATATGCTCCGTCAACAAGACTTACACCACAATAAGAAACCACGGAAAAGTAGGAATGGTGATAGGAAAAAGAAGAAGAGACTTCAAGTAGAAGACATCAAACCTTCGAAAAAGTCTAAGAAAGACCAATAAAAGAAGTTATATCTTATATCAAGAAGAGAAATATAATGAGTCCACGAAAACAATCCGTTTATTTATTAGCTATGTACATAATATAAACACAGTTGAACTATGTAATATTCCCCATCTTGGTCATTTACCATTTCTCCTCCTTCCGTTATATCTATTACTTTTCCTTTGACTCTGGTTCAAACTTCAATTTATTATTGTTCATCTTAGCATAGTCAGAATTAGAGTAAAGATTAAACGAAATAGCCCCTAAACCAACAACACAAATACCAACGAGCCCTAACACTGTGGATCTATGTATGATATCGGTAGCTCTAACTCTAAAAGGGAGTCCTTGGTTAGCCATAATGTGTGATATAGGAAGTTTTGTCGATGGCCCCAAAATCAGCGCGAAAATTTCTAAACGAGCCTAATATTAATTAATACAAAAATATACATCTATATTAAAGGAGATACTTGATCCAGTTAGTATCAATAAGATCGATTTCTAATAAGCCAGGATTGGCCACAATTAAATCCAACAACCAATACTTGTTATATAATTTGAACACGTTAATAAAGTCACTAGAATTTTCTCTAATTAATAGTTCATTAAAGATCAAATCCAATATATCTTTGGCCAACAAATTCAACGGATTTAGGTTGATCTTTGGAAGATTGGATACTCTGGCTGTGTTAATTAAGGACTCTTGTAAGTTTTTATTGAATAACACCTTGTCTATAGTGCCAATAGGTAAATCTTTATTAATGTTATGGGTGTTATTAATAGTCTTACGTTTCAAGGCTTCATAATTACCTTCATCAATATTCACCACAAATTGTCTGGGTTGAATCCCTCTGATTATAAACTTCTTTTTGGCGGCTGGTGGGTTGGGGTCTGATGGATCTTGTTGATTGTTCAATACTACAACCATGGCTTCGGAATTGGGGAAAGCATTAGATACGTTCTTAATGAAATCTACTGCAGGTAATAATGTAGGTAATTCATCAGCTTTATTGTGCTTCCAGATATTTTCAAATTGTTTTTCATAAGCTTTCCACAAGCTGATCTGAGTCACTTCTCCAGGAATAATTTTATTATTCTTTTCCAGTAATGAATCATCATAATGCTCATTGAAAAATGGCTCGTAACAACATCTTAACCAGGTAGAAGCTCTTAAAGGTTCGGGGAATTTAATCATTACCTCGTACAAATCCTCCGGTAACTGAGGAACCTCTACAGGTACACTGAAATAATCTGATCTTTTCATTAATTGTTCTGTGATTATCGGAGGTTTGTTAATAGGTTCATTTAAAGATAAATTGTCCAATAATAGAAGTGGTAGTTGCTTGAACAATGTGTGGAGGTTTTTGAAATTATAGTTTTCATTATTCAACTGTAAAAGTTTATTGAATCTTAATGTTTGTGATTCTTTGACGTTGTAATGTGGGACAATCGATTCAGACTTTAAGTATTGATTCAACAACTGCAACACGGCATAATTAATCTTAGGATCATTGAGTAATAAATAATTGACGAAATGCTCCAATTCAATTTCAGTGATAATATTTATACAGTTATCCGAATGACTCGTGGTAGTAGGGTTTGCAGACATTGAGGATGCAGAACTAGAACCGTTATCGTGATGAGGCTTGACAAATAATAAGTGAGTTAAACAATCGAGAGATTCGACAATCAAGAACTTATCTTTAGCTTTCATAGCCATGGACAATACCAAGTGGAACAACGGGTCGTGCTTAGAGCTGTCAGTATAATAACATGTCAAATGGCTCAAAATTTCCATGACATGATAACAATATTCGTTAAATTGATTAAGATAGTGATTTAACCCATACTCATTACTAGAACTCGTACTAGCATTACCATAAAACCACTCGTGTAAAAACCTCAATACATCAATAAGGTGAGTCTTAAACACCTTAATTTGTGATAGCCACTGTTGATTCGTCAAATCTTGTACCAAGTTTCTAAGCGTTAAGATGGCATTCAAACTCTGGGTAATCATATTATTGTCCAAAAGATCGTATTGTTTGTGCTTAATGTGTTTAAACGGAATGTAGAAGTACTCTATTAACTTGTGTCCCAAATATTCATTCTCTTCCAAGTTAATAGTGTCGGGAACGATGAAGGATTGTTGATAGATCGAAGTAAGCGCCCATTCAATCTCATCGGATAACCCTGACTTTAAAGACATAATAATCCGATCAAGAAGATTGGCACCCATATGTCCACTCCCAATCAAGTTAGGCTGTGCCTGGTTGGCCCCATTTCCGGCCCCAACCTTCGACTGAAGTACATTTATCGGTGTAGCTGCTGGCATCTGTAAAGAAAACAACCTGTAACCACCGTTCTCAAGTTCTGGCGACTCGCGCATTTTTCAAGAGCCAATTGGTGCGCGCACATAATCATCTTATCGTGAGTCCTTTAAAACCCGGTGAGCCATTCGGATTCTTATCTGCCCCCTAATTCGACGTTATTGTAATAAACAACAGCGGAGTATGAGATTTAGCAAGATTTTATGGACATTGGCTGTGTTCAGTACCGCCAATGCCAATTGGTTATCTCAGTTTGTGTTTAAATCCGATGCTACTGCCATTGAAAATGAGATTGCTGCTAATAAGGATGATATCTTTACTAAATTGAGAGCCCAATTGGGGAACCCTAAACACGGTTATATGAAAGAAGTCACTGAAGCCTGGGACTACATTATGGAAACCGTTGATGCTGATGAGTTACAACGGAAAATTGATCGGTTTTCTAAGAAACCAGTGTCTACTTTTAACAATAAGGTCAATCATGACAGAGATCCTAAAGCCAATGCTAAGGATGGAGAATTCCACACTGTGAGCGATGATAAATTCGAAGGATATTCGCTTGATATTAAGAAAAACCATCCAGAAAGTTTGGGGCTTGACACTGTGGACCAATACACTGGTTATTTGAATGTGGACCAATTGGATAAGCATTTCTTCTTTTGGTTTTTTGAATCTAGAAATGACCCTAAGAACGACCCTGTGATCCTCTGGTTAAATGGAGGTCCTGGATGCTCTAGTTCCACGGGTTTGTTCTTTGAATTGGGGCCATCATCTATTAATGCCTCTATCCAACCGGAATTTAATCCATATTCTTGGAATTCCAAAGCCTCGGTTATCTTCTTAGACCAACCTGTAGGAGTAGGTTATTCTTATACTGGAGGAGATGCTGTCAAAACTACAGCCGCTGCTGCTAAGGATTTCTACGTGTTTTTGGAATTGTTCTTTCAAAAATTCCCTGAATTTAAAGCCAACAAATTCCATATTGCTGGAGAATCATACGCAGGCCATTATATTCCTAGCTTTGCTAGTGAAATCCTTAACAATGCTGACAGATCTTTCGAATTAACTTCGGTTCTTATTGGTAATGGAATTACTGATCCTTTGGTTCAGTATAAATACTATAGACCTATGGCTTGTGGTGAAGGAGGCTACAAATCGGTATTTTCTCCCGAAACTTGTGATCAATTGGATAAAGACTATCCTAAATGTGCTCTTTTAACAAAGTTATGTTACCATTTTGAAGATACCTTATCTTGTATTGCTGCTACAACTTATTGTGAATCAAAGATCTTCGGTCCTTATGAAGATACAGGGTTGAATCCTTACGATATTAGAAAGAAGTGTGTTGATCAAGGAGGTGATTGTTACTCAGAAATGGGCTACGTTGATGAATACTTGAACAGCGAATACGTTAAACAAACCGTAGGAGCTAAAGTGGATATCTTCACTAGTTGTGATGATACTGTTTTCCAGAACTTCATTTTATCTGGGGATGAAATGAAACCTTTCCAACAATACGTGGCGGAACTATTAGAAAAGGATCTCCCAGTGTTATTATACGCTGGTGATAAAGATTATATTTGTAACTGGTTAGGTAATCATGCTTGGTCTGATGAGTTGGAGTATTCCAAACATGAGCCTTTTAGCTATGTGCCAATGCTTCCATGGTTTAACGGTAAAACTCATCAAATTGCCGGAGAAGTCAAGAACTTTGATAAGTTCACTTTTGCTAGAGTGTTTGATGCTGGTCATATGGTACCATTTGATCAGCCAGCTAATGCTTTAGATATGGTGAACAAATGGATTTCTGGTGACTATGCCTTAAGAGGAAAGTACTATTAGAAATCTAATAGCTATTGATCTAATATATGTTCTTTTAAATCTAGAGATATATAGTGTGTAAGTTGTGAAGCGTCATCAAAAGAGAATCGTGCCCATACCGTCTCGCGGTCGTGTGAATGGCTCGATGTTTGGACAATCGTGCGCAGGCAAAAGTGAAAAATTTTTCCTCATAAACTTTTCTTCATCGTGAAAAAAATCTTCTTACAACTAACTACCAACAATCAAAATGGCTACGTATGTGATCATTTCTCTTGACTAAACATGAATAACAAGGGCAAATGAGAGTTAACTATGTAACCATGGCCACGGGAAAATCTAGATTATCTTGCAGCTACAACATAAAACTCCAGTTTGCCAATGCCTGATACATCTGTTTTCCTCTGAGTCGAGAATATGGACGAAGATTTAGAATGAATGTGGCTATTCAGTTCTTACATCGTGTGCAAGACTTTTTCTCAGGTCTTTCACCGTCCACCATATATTCTATTAAAGACAAAGAGAAACAGGGATCCATTCATGCGTTTTTATATTTTTATATATGTAATTTACTAACAGTTTTTTTAGTACTTTAAAACCAGAAACCTTGATCAAGAAGAACAAAACTGATGAAAAAGTTTTGAAACAAAGAGCTGCTGACAAAGTGGCCAGAAAATCCGTATGTATTATTGATGTCTGATTTGGTTATGTTTCATAATATTTTTGAAGATGAAGATTTTACCATTTGTATTTGACTAGCTACGGCGATGTTGTCGATCAGTTAACCATCTTTCGGGGCTGAAAAAATATAATGTGAATGGTATAAGAATCAGACGAATTTAATTTGTGGGGTGTTAATAAAATACTAACAGTTAATTTGTAGGCTAACAAGGAAAAAAGAAAGGCTATGTATGAAAGAAATGTTGCTTACACCAAAGAATACAAAGACGCTGAAAGATCTGTTATCAACGCTAAGAGAGAAGCCAAAGCTAACGGTTCTTACTACGTTGAAGCTCAACCAAAATTAGCTTTCGTTATTAGAATCAAGGGTATTAACAAAATGGCTCCAAAACCAAGAAAAGTCTTACAATTATTAAGATTAACTCAAGTTAATGCTGGTGTTTTCGTTAGATTAACTAAAGCTACCACCGAATTGTTAAGATTAGCTGAACCATACATTGCTTACGGTTACCCAAACTTGTCTACTGTTAGACAATTACTTTACAAAAGAGGTTACGGTAAAGTTAACAAACAAAGAATTGCTTTGTCTGATAACTCTATCATTGAAGCTAACTTAGGTAAATACGGTATCTTATCCATTGACGATTTAGTCCATGAAATTTACACCGTTGGTCCTAACTTCAAGCAAGTTAACAACTTCTTATGGCCATTCAAATTGTCTAACCCAACCGGTGGTTTCAGAACCAGAAAATCTTTCCACTTTATCCAAGGTGGGGACACTGGTAACAGAGAAGACTACATCAACAGTTTAGTCAAACAAATGAACTAATCATGTTAGTGGGTTATTGTGTGTTTTAATATATATTTGTATATATAATATATAAATTAAATTTTCTAATATTGTTATTCGTTACATTATATAGCTCCCTCGAGCCAGTTATTGATATTATACACGAGATATTCCACCCACTCGATCTCCTTCCACCATACAATCGAAATATCTTCTTGATTGTAGGCCCAAACATCATCATAAATATAGTCTAGCCCCGAAGAGTTGTAAGTCAATAATTGTAACAAGAACAAGAACATGATTCGTAACCCTGTTATCATTATTCCACCGGTGACTAATACCGTGAGTACGTTGACGAAAAGAGTCCCGGGGGTTTGATGCTGTTCCTTGTATCTATAATACATGTAATATTGTTTGAGAATAGGAATCTTTACAATAAATTGTTGAAGTTGCTCATTTTGCCCTTTTGTTGACGATACCTGTAACTTGGCCCTTAAGTCGTGAATTAATTTATCTTGCCGATTCAAGCTATTGGTCAAATTCCGGAGCACAGAATTATTCTTCAATTTGTCGAATTCTTGTTGATATTGCGTGCAAACTTCTTCTAGTCTCTTTATGGTTTCATCTCTTTCAGAGCACTGACTGATTAAATCTTTGAGTATTAACCGATCTGATTTGCTACCAACTTTGCGATTGGAATTGTCAAACTTGGTCTCTAGAATATCCACATAATGCTTGAGTTCATTATATTGCAGTTCTAATTGTTTAATCTTCTGAAGTTGCTTCTTAGTGGTCAGGAATAATTGCTCATTTTCCTTGGAAATGACCGATATATGGTTGTCTCTTTCATCTATATGCTTTTCCTTAATAGCTAGCGATGCTCTTTGAGCACGAGGCTTCGGTGATAGCTCGGTCTTTATAGGTGTGGACGTCTTTATAGGACTATTTGTATCTGTTGGTTTGAGTGGAGATTGACTTAGAAGTAGCTTTAAATTGAATTGAGAAACACCAAGTCGGTCCATGAAAAACTGGGACCACGTCTTCTGCCCCACAAGTTTCATCATAAAATCCTTAAATTCGCTTTTATATAGCCTTAGCAACGGTTTATCAGACATCATATGATTCAAGAGTCCCAGTTCGGTCTTAGTTAAGAGCAGCTTGCAGTTTAATTTCTCTTCCATTTCCAGGACTATAGAGGGTATTTGTGACACATACATAAACTCTCGCGTCTGGTTTACATGTTCCCAGCATCGTTGTACAAAGTCATTGGCGGTATTTTCTATATCTCCCATTCTTATTGAAGTGTGTAACTGTTTGTGTTAACGGCTAAAAACAAGACGCGGTATGCGTGTTATTACCGATGATGTTGCAACAGTCCATATAGGATAGGCAGCAGCAACATGGAACAATAATATTACTGGAGTTATTGTAGAACTGGGGTTAAAAAACAGTGTGGTGTATACGTTGGAAGGTATGGTAATTTCATGATTTTTTTCGGATTTTTTTGGGTTTTTTTTTAGTCTATTTACTGTTTGCAAAAATTTTGTACTGTAATCTGTGAAATTTACAAAACTGAGAGACTATATATTATTTGGTATGCAAAATAGACCACTGACTACTAGCCGCTTCAAAATAATAATGCTCGGAAAACAGAGTGAAGCAAAACATTTTGAAAAGGTCAAGCTCATCAGAAAGCTTAGAGATATTATACATGAACATGAGATGCTTCTAGCTGTTATATGTGGACAGGAGATGAGCAGGAGATATCTCATAGTCGCCGTAAAAGCACATATTAAGCAAGGAAAAGAAGGGGAGTACCAAATTGATTTCAGTTAAAATTACTCTTATTATTACAGGAATTCAACTTATATACTTTTGGGGCAACTTTTTTTTATCTCGTGGTAGCTTATATTCTCTCGTGGTGATTTTTTGCAACCATTTTCACCGCGCGCGACCATATTACCAAACTAATGATGTCAATGCTATTACATGTATTGATCGTATAAAAGAAGTTCATAACATTCTATGGCCAGAATAGGCATTTTGGAAGTGTTCAGGCTGTTCAGACTGCTCATGGTCAATTTCTCCGTTTAGAGGGTGTGTTGATGTCGAGTCGTTTGAAAGAGAAGAAAAATCAGCATTAGCAGCAGCAGAATTACCTTCACGGGCAAGAAGGATCGTTTTACTAGGAACAGGCATATCACTAGATTCGGGCTCTTTATAAGGGATAGGTTCATTTCCAACCACAGGTGTTGAAGTAGTATCAGTTGTTATTCCGGGTCCATTATTATTGGACAATTTATCAGAAGCCAAACCATTCTCTTTAGGAGTACTTTCGACAGTAGCAGTTTCAACAGCCGGATCAGTCAAAACGGCCGGATCAGTTTCATTCCTGGACTCTGTCAGACCTAATTCTACAGACATGGATTTAGGAAGGGGTTCATCAGTCTCTGACTTATTAAGATCGGAGCTAGGAACAGACTCAACAGGCTCTGCTTGATTAGCAAGAGATTCAGTAGGATTAGGAAAACCAACGGACACCTTCGGTTTAGAATTGGAAGAATACAAATCTCCAATTGGACGTGATCCTGGTCTTTCTGTGATAGCCATTTGTTCATTAATGGGATTCATTTTATTACCTGAAGCTCCCGTTGAATCCGGCGAGGAAAATTTGGATCCATCAATAGAACTATCACCATGAGGAGAATAATCAACATAGTCATTAACCATAGCTGGTGGTGATGCTTGATATGCCATTGGACTATTTAGAGCCTTGGAATCAATCATCTGTTCAAACTTTATCTTTTCTTTTTCAAATTCTATTTCCAATTCGAGAGCTCTAATGGTGGTCAATACCTCATAGTACAAATCCTCGATTAATATACTAGCCCCGTATAATTTCCGGAATATGAAGTATAATTTGTCAAGCTTTTCACCGACGGATTTGCCGCTTTCCTTGATTGCACTAACCTCATCAAAATAGTATTTTGAAAACCGAGTTACACTATTATTTAGTTCAAATAGTTTGGAATACTCTTCTATGGGATGGACATCGAGCTTTTTCAACTCCTCCACATACCTTATCAAATCCAAATAGGTAAGTTGTAAGCTTACATGAATGTCCGAGTTTTTATCCGAGCTTACAATTTCACAGATAGGACACACAAATACTTCATCATCATCAATTCCATTTTCGGTCGACAGTTCTATTGGCTCTTCTTTGAGCTTTTTGGTCTTTCTTTTCTTATTTTCCTTATTTTCAGCCGCTTTTCCGCTTTTCTTATTACCAGGCTTTTTGTCGTGTGCTTTCTTTTCCTGGGCTTTTGTATTATCTTTGTCATCTTTGTCCTCTTTGGCTTCAGACACAGCCTCTTTGTACTTCCGTGCTTCCTCCTTTATGGCCGAGATGCAAGTATCGTGATACCACTCTTTACATTTATCGCATTCAATCATAGACCCATACTCATATTCTCTGCAAACGCAGTAAATTTGGTGGAGGTTCACGGGCATTTCTTCATCAGAATTCACAGTATTTCTGTGCTCAAAGGAAGAACTCTTTGTGTAGACGTCTTCAATAGCAAAACTGTAATTGCACTTGACAAGGGCCTTTTGCACACTAATAAGGAAGTCTTTAGAAAGTATCGACTTTGAGTTTGGAATATCCAAATCTTTGGTATTATAGGGTAGATTACTGATCAAGGTGATTTGGAATACTTTCAATAAGTTGTTCAAAAAGTCTTTCGTCTTCTCATAAGGTTCGTTGATTATCTTCCAGTATTGATCTGAAAGCTTTAGGTTTGTATCAATTAGTTCTTGTTTTAACTTAGATACTTCATCGACCTTAAATTTCTCCCCCAGGCTCAAAGCTTCATTGAATTTGTGAAGCTTTTCAAACACTTCCAAGGAAGCCCTGAAGTCCAATAGTTTGTCAAACTTCTGAATATTTATAAAAATTCTATTTTCATCGGATAATTTGAACTTTTCGTCAATGCTGTCGATCAACCGGTCCACATCAGCTAATATTGTGATACTAATCTCTGGATTATTGATATAATGATCAATCTTATGATTTATCGTCCTTGAATTCTTCACCATATTCTCTATTATAGTTAAAGTAGGCAAGTCACCACGTCCTAGAAGTTTCAACCCGTTTTTATAAAAGTCCTCTAAATGATCCAAAGTGAAGATCTGTTTCTTATCATTGAAAGGATCACCCCCAGTGGTAACAAGTTGGAACACATTTTCCCAGTTTATTTTGTCTCGAATCCGAATAATAGAGTTCAAAGAGCTGAAATTGATCCCAAAAGATTTACCTAAGCTGATCAAATCATTGAACTCTTGAACAGTTGGTCCTTCCTTGGTCACTAATAAACGTGTAGCTCTTTGAAAATTATCAATTTCGTTTTTAAACTCGGTAATCTGGTCAATCTCCGTACAATCAAAGCTCAAGTTAGGAATCTTCTCAAGTATACTGGAGAACTTGGGTAAAATCTCTTTAGGGTCAATCAAATTAACTTCGTCGGTTGAGTTGTTTCTAATTCTTTGCTGATGTTTTATCGATAAAATACTCTGACATTCTTCGATAAAACCATTAGCATATTCCACTAGACGTCTCAAATTGTTCACATTGGTCTCGAATTTCACCAATTTTTCATCCTGAACCTTCCTTAAAAACTGCTCATACGGGAAATTAGCTTTCAAGTTATATAAGATCCTCTCTCCGTCATTTAGGAAAGTTTTGTAGTGCTTTAATGTAGGGATGTTAACTTCCAGCAACAACTTTTCATATTGTCGATTCCAGTTGGCATAATCCACCGAATAATTCTTCAAAACACGAGCAAAGTTTCTAAGCTTATCATCGGAGTATAATAAATGCATTTCAAACTTGATGTTTTCAGGGAATTTGGGAAGCCCGCTAGTATTTTTATCAGCCTCATCCATATATTGGAGATATTGTTCCAAGGATAAGGTACACCTGTGTTTAGTTTTTAAGTCCATAACAATTATCTTAGAGGGAAAGGTGGTAGCAATGGTATCATCAGAAGTATTGTCTAGGCCATTGTATGACTTTTCATCTAGCACCATTTCTCTAATGGAGAATTGTTTTCGAATATCTTTACGGAGAGACAATTCATTTTGCACAAACTTATTATAATTATTGTGAAGTTCTTCAACCACATCTTTTTCAAACATAAACCTATTCGACGACCCACTATCACACAATTGGATTAAATTAATTATCAACCTAAAACCCGAGAAATTAGGGAACTTTAGCTGCTTGTTAACCCATTTCTCTCCTTCAATGGCATATTTGATCCATAACTTTGATGCTAAGTTTACTTCTTCACTTATATTAAACCCCAAGCAGATATTCAAAGCGTAAGTCTTGGGATATTTAATGATGTAATCACCGGGTCTCTGGATTACCGTATAATACGTAATGCCATTTTTCTGAAGAATTTCTGGAGTTATCAAAATTTCTTGCTTCGAAGACTTGGCTTGATTCTGCTGATATTCAATCAACTTCTGGAAAAAGCCATTAGCATGTGGAGAACGATCATTGCAGTCCATAATATCTTCTAAGTTTAAAGATTTCAAGTATTCAGGATCGAAGAACTTGTGTAGCTCTGACTCAACCTTTTGTATCCTGGTGTTGAATGCTCCACGTAAAGCTTCAAAGGTGTGGAACTCCAGTTCCGGAATGAAATACCACAACTTATAACCTGAGAATTGATAGTTGATCAATTGAGTGAAGTTGTCTTCACATGTCCAGTTTTCCAAGGAATACGTCATGCCAAAGTTAACACGGGAGTTGAGATAATCTTTGTTGTAGTAATCGTTCTCACCCAAACCGCCCAATAAGGAATTGGGAAGGATTGGGATGTTGTTCAAATTCCAAGGATCCAAAACATTTCTCAGGTTCTTGATACTTGCACCATCATCGGTGAATTTGGGGAACAAAGATCCCACGAGCTTAGATGATATTTTGACATTCTCTAACTGATAATCATGCTTCTGGATGAGGTCCCAAAACTCCGCTTGTAATCGCTTGAAGGTGTACAGTGCCCCAGTATTGTTGATAATACTCTCGAAAACACGGTTCTTCTCTACTAGCTCGTGCAAGCTCGTGAGATTATTTGGATCATAGTCGTCATTATCATTCAAAACACCTTGGTTGTGAATTAGGTGTCTCAAATAATAATTGAGTTGTGATGCCACAGATATCTTATCGGACTTTATGGTATTAACGCCAACCAAATCCAAAACATATCCTTTGGAGGATTTTAATTTAATGGACCGTTTGACCCGCTTATTAGAGCCAAGTATCAGTACCGGAGACAGCCGTTTACCTGGGAGTATCTCTTGAGTGCTCTCAGAAGAAGCGCCATTTTGTCCAAACTTAGAACCATCCGGCCCAGAACTAGCACCGTTTTGTTCAGGAACACCAGCATCGTTTTCACTTTCAAGCGGTCTCAATAGGTTATAATAAATAGACAGTATTACATCTCTATCTACTTTAAAAGTCCGACATATATAGTCCCAGCTATCCTTGGAAAGATCGTTAAACGTCCCGTTAGCTTTTATCAATTTGTGTAGCTTGTATAAGTCCAAAGGCTTCCCGTTGACCTTGGGGACATTGAATATAGTTATAGGAGAGACATCGTCCAGACTCTCTTGTTTAACGACTCCATTCACTCCAGAGCTATGATGTAGATGTATTAGGTCCTTATAAAACTTCAATTTGTTATTAACTTCGTTACCATCCGCTATAGACAGTGTGGTAGGAGTGAATGTAATATCTTCACTAATATTCAATTTGGGAGGTTCTTTGTCAAGAGTTATTCGTATTGCGCCAAACTTAGACCCTCCGTACCGGTTAAATTCGATTGTTTCAAGGGGATCTTGTGAGGAATCAAGATCGTTGAGCCGGAGAATCTGATCTAGTTCTTCATTACTGTCCTCGACTATTTTGGAGGAAATAGCGCTTGAGGCAGTGCTGGAATCCATGTTTAAACCGAAACCCAGGTTAGCAGGCAAGTCAGCACCATGGGTCGGTTCCATAGCAGGCTTTGGAATCAAAGGATCCATAAAAACTCCAGCGATTGGGTTGTGTGGTACAATCTCTTGAAGATAGGAATGAAGAAAAAATCCTAGCGCACTCAAACTAATAACACTGCCAGTTACAAGAGAATTGATTGAGACAGATTTGATTTGCTTGGACTTGATTGTGCTTGATTGTTGTGTGACAGAAGATACCACAAATAGCCAGTGTACGTTATATATACCATAGAATACAATGTCGTTGTTGGTTCCTACAGAACAAGATTATAGAGATGCCAGATCTGGATATGAAAAATTACCAATATACAAGCAGAGAATACAGCAGTTACACAAGAGTCACCCTGACAAATACCGTTGGAAATTCGAGTGTCTGACAGACCATTTTGTTCAGAGTGATCCAGAAACTGATGATTTCAAGTTTCACTACGGCCATAATTTTGGGATTAAGAAACCTTGGTCTCAAATAATAGCAGAATTAGAAGAATTAAATAAAGGTCGGGAAGATGTCCAATACAAGTTGGTATTCTTAGCTAGACATGGACAAGGATACCACAACGTAATAGTTCGAAAATATGGGCCGGAAGCATGGCATGCCAAATGGCACAAACTAGGCAGAGATGGAGATATTGTTTACGGACCGGATCCACAATTGACCGAAGTAGGACTCGAACAAGGGCGGCAAAACAACGAGATTTGGAGACAACAAGTGGAAAATGGATGTCCTATACCAACTAAGTACTTTGTTTCCCCATTGCAAAGATCGTGTATGACGTTATTACTTACTATGACAGGACTTTTCCCGGCTAATTGTCGGGTTTTGATCGTTGAAAAAGTCCGAGAAATCATTGGATATCATTTGTGTAATAAGAGAGACACTAAAACGGCTATCTTGGAGAAATTCGGGCAACATAATTTTGTAACTGAGCCAGGATTTGTCGAGGAAGATGAATTGTATACCGAAGAAGAAGAACTGTTTGACGACCATTGTATTAGAACCAATGAGTTCTTGCAACAATTATTCAATGAGTACAAAGACGACCAAGTAATCAACGTAACATCCCACGGAGGTACTATAAAATGTTTTTTGGCGGTTATTGGACATAGGAACTTTACTATATCTACGGGAGGAATGATTCCGGTAGTAATTAGGGCAACTAGAGGAGAATAGAGTTACAGTAATTGTCAAGTACTATAGTTTCAACTACTAACCTGTAATACATAAATATAACCTGCAAATCTGTTTTGTGCGCAAACATGTAAATTATTCCCAAATAAGAACCGTTACACTAATTCCGTTCGGCTATCTGCAACACACCTGCTTAGGTTCTGGATAATTTCACAATGATTACTCTTGTACTAGCTATACTAACTATAAAACACCAACCGTATCACCTCTTTGACAAGCTCTACGGCAACTCAGAAGAGAACTAGAATAGAAAAACTAGAGTAGACACACAACTTAAATTGACCCCACTAGAATAGACCCCACTAGGAATAGAACCATTGGAACAGACCCACTATAGAATAGAACCTGTCACAAATACTCAAGCTGAGTCAGGTTCAAAGAATGGCATGATGTGCCTCGGCGCTACTTGTACCTAAGTCCGTTGTGGGGTGACATTTCTCATACCGAGCACATCCATATGTATATGTGCACTAAGGCCTTTCTCACATGCTTTTCTCAGGTGTTACTTCCGCACTACTTCATATGATTTTGCTGTTATACTCCGAGGATTAGATTGTCGCGATATCTGGGTCCAGCTGGGCCCACCTCGACCTAGTAATCAACGGTGCCATAATCCAGTCAATGTCGTTGTTGTCTTATGTTTATTCGTCTATATCACATATTACACGGTGTAGAGACGGCTACACATAACCGCAACAGTCTATACCCCTCTATAACCTATTCTATCTACTATATGCTCCTTCTAATCCCTAGTCATTCACAGAATGTTGTGATTTGGCCCGGTGCGAGGCTCGCCGCGGACAAATCTTCACTTTTCACAGCCAATACTCCACAAAAGCGAAATTAGTATAAATATCATCACAAATCTCCAGGGTCAGTTTTTTGCTCCACATTTTGTAACGACGGATAAATTAAATTTGACACTATGAGTCCCGTTGGTAAAGTTGTAAGCTCCTTAGCCCCACCGGCTCCTAAGAACTTGATACAAGCTGAAAGAGATGCCGCTGTGTTCGACCCAGAAGTAATGAACTACTTCTTGGAAGGTTCTCCAGAAAGATCTGAAGAAACCAAAAGAATGATTCAGCAAATGGAAAGAGACCCTATTTTAGCAGCTAGGTCCAAAGATTATGATTTGACCAAAGCTGAGCAAAGAGAATTGACTCTTAGAAAAATCAACAGAATTTCCAGATACATTGAATCGGAAACCTTTGATGAATTCGAAAGAAGAATGAGTTTAATCTCTGTGTTTGACCCACAATTACATACTAGATTGGGGGTTCATATTGGTTTATTTATTGGTTGTATTCGTGGGAACGGTACTTTTGCTCAAGTTAACTATTGGGCTTTAGATAAAGAAGCTGCTTTCATCAAGAACATTTATGGATGTTTCGGGATGACTGAGATGGCACACGGTTCCAATGTTGCAGGGTTAGAAACCACCGCCACTTTTGATGAAGAAAACGATGGTTTTATTATCAACACTCCTCATGTCGGTGCTACTAAGTGGTGGATTGGAGGTGCTGCTCACTCTGCCACCCATTGTACAGTTTACGCCAGATTAATCGTTAAGGGTAAAGATTACGGGGTTAAAACCTTTGTGGTTCCATTAAGAGACTCTAACCATGATTTGATGCCTGGTGTCACTGTTGGTGATATTGGTGCTAAAATGGGTAGAGATGGTGTTGATAATGGTTGGATTCAATTCGCCAATGTTAAGATTCCAAGATGGTTTATGTTGCAAAAATACTGTAAAGTGTCTTCCAGTGGTGAAGTTACCTTACCACCAAACAATCAATTATCTTACTCTGCTTTATTAGGAGGTAGAGTTGTTATGGTTAAGGATGCTTTCAGATGGTCTTCTAGAGTTATTACTATTGCTACTAGATATGGGATTGGCAGAAAACAATTTAAGGCTGCCAATGCTAAAGAATCAGACCCCGAATCTCAATTATTAAACTACCCATTACATCAACGTAGATTGATTCCAATCTTGGCCTTATGTTATGCGTTCTCCAATGGGGCTAATGTATTGGCTGATGGTGCTAAAGAAGCTAATGATATTTTGGACTCTGCTGTTGCCAATGATGATAAGAAGGGTATTGATCATGGTATTGCTTTAGCTAAATCTTTATTCATTGCTTCTGGTTCTTTGAAATCCACTTGTACTTGGTTAACTTTAGAAAACATTGACAAATGTAGACAAGCTTGTGGTGGTCATGGTTACTCCAGTTATTCTGGGTTTGGTAAGGCTTACAATGATTTTGCTGTCCAATGTACCTGGGAAGGTGACAACAACATTTTAGGGATGTCTGTTGGTAAACAATTAGTTAAGAGTATTGAATCAGTGTTAGATAAGGGTGAAAAGTTATCTGGTATCTTAGAACCATTGAATGATGCTAAGAAATACCTCAACAAAGATGTTGTGTTGACCGTTGACGGTTTAGACAAGACTGAGAAGATTTTAGAAGCCGTCCAAGTGGCTTTGATTAGAGGATCTTCCCAATGTTTAAAGACCTTAAAATCTTCTGGTGATAACTGGGATTACATTGGTGCTGATTTGGTTACCTTGTCTAAATTATTGGCCCATTTCTTCTTATTGAAAGCCTTTTTAGATAAAGTTAAAACCATGAGTCCAAACAATCCTAGCGAAAAACCTTTGATCCCAATTTTAGATAAATTGGCTCAATTATATTCCGCTTCTGTGGTATTAGAAACCTTTTCTGGTTTCTTCTTAACTTATTCTGTTATCTCCACCGATGCCATGACTCACTTAACTACTAACAGAATCCAAGAATTATGTGGGGAATTAAGACCTCATGTAATTCCATTGACTGATTCTTTCCAATTGAGTGATATGATGATCAACTCTTCCATCGGAGGATTCGAAGGTAACTTCTACGATGAATACTTCAAGATTGTTAAAGACAGCAACCCACCAGATCAAGATAAACCACCATACGCTCCAGCCATTGCTCAAATGTTACATAGACCTTCCTTCGATGACAGAACTAGACAAGAATTCACTGATGAAGTTCAAGAAATCATTGATCCAGAAGCCGAAGAAGAGTAATCTACCAAAGAACAGTAGCCTATGCCCAAAAGATTGATTCTAGGGACACTGATTCTGGGCCCTGCCACTATGATGTATGTAGATGAAATATATAAGAACTACAAACCGTATCATACGACATCAAGCGCCAATCTTTAAGCCACCGTCGGTTGACACATCTAAAAATAGATTTGGTCAGAGCCCCGTTACTACTGAAGGGTTCAGCCGCTCCGAGACGTATAACGGCATATAGGAGCCGCGTTCATCAACACTTTCAAGCTATATCTTTCTGCGCAATTATCTATGCCACTTATTCTCACTGTGCGAATCTACCCCTATACTCAACCATCCACTGAAACTCATATTCTCTGATTCACTGAATCACCAAAGCCCCAAATTCTCTGAATCACCAAAAATCCGAATTTTTCCCTAACCACGGGCTCTACGACACCACCGACACGATAACCGCACAAACAAACCCACCCTCTAATCACCTAACCGCTTGATCCCTTACTTCTTCTACTCTCCGTCCAAACCTCGTGATTCCCGGTCCTACATATATCTCCTGCCGTTCATAAGGCCATATTGCTACTAACCTTAAGCTTTAGGGGCACCAATTTTCATGTCGCACAGACCGAAAAAAAACTATAAAAAAACATTTCCTGCTGTTATATTAAAGGCAATTGTTCCGTGTTTCTTCATCTACAGTTCATTATAAGAAGCACTTAAGAGCGTCCTATCAGAGCCTGTTTCTATAAACAAACCTGTTAACGCCTTTAACTCTTTGAGTTTTATTTCAGTGTTTTTTCCTTTTGGTGTTGACTTGTGTAGTCCCAGGGCCCTAAATTAATGTATCATGGGGAGAAGAAAGATTGAAATCCAGCCATTAACGGACGATAGAAATCGAACCGTGACATTTGTCAAGCGGAAAGCTGGACTTTTTAAGAAAGCTCATGAGTTGGCGGTTTTATGTCAGGTGGATGTGGCAGTTATAATTGTGGGGAATAACAATAAACTCTATGAATTCAGCTCAGTTGATACCAATGAATTGATTGATGTTTACCTGAAAACTCCTAAGAAGCATGAATCTAAGTCACCTGCTAACTACGGCAATTATAAGAAGAAGAAACATTTGACGGCAAAAAACTTGGGAGTTATCAATGACGATGAATTTAATGACTTTAATGATAATGACAACGATAATGAAGATAATGAAGAGGAGGAAGAGGAGGAAGATGACAATAAGAGTGAATATGATTCCGAAACTTCGGATCCCAGACCTAAACGCCAAAAAAAGCGGTCCTTTAATCAAATGGCCGCTAATACTCGCATGACCAGAGGATCTTTACAAGCAAGACAAAAAGAACATCCTCAAGTATCTTTACCTAATGTGCCTAATCTCAGCTCGTTTAGAAACTCAAACAGTATCATTAAGGAGGAAGATGAAGATGAAATGCGTAATCATCAACGAGGTGATGGTAACTATCCGTATCGAAATGATTCGATTAATTCCAATTCTACTACCAATACTGGGAATTTCAGCAACCCTTTGAGACCGGTATTGAGGGTACAGATTCCTACGGACGCCAAAGGGTCTGCTAATGATAGTGCAAGGACTTTGACGGCGTTAGATACAAATCCTAATCCCCAATCTAATCAACAATCGAATAGTACTTCTCAGTCTTTAAGACATACCCATGATTCTACGCCTGATAGTGCTACAAGTAATAATTCCAGTGGGAATAGTAACCAAGACGGTCATAACAATGGTAATAACCCATCTAATGGCACTCCTGGTAGTGGACCCAATATTAATACTCCTAGATTTTCTAGTTTTGGTACCTTCCGATCTCCTGATACTCGAAAACCTATTACGACTTTACCAATACCTATTCATTCTAAATCTCAAACTTCATCGCCTTCCTCTGCTACGGCCCCTTCATTACCGGTTAGTGGTATGACTTCGTTCTTCAATACCTTGCCTCAGCCGTCACCTTCATCACAGTATCCCAATTCTTCAGTTCCAACTCCTATATTGAATCAAGTATTTAATGATCCGAAATTCCGATATCAACAAGGACAACCACCTCCCGGGCAGCAACAGCAACAACACCACCAACAACAGCAGCAGCAACAACAAGCCCAGCCGCAACCTCAACAACCATCACAATCACAACCACAACCAGGACACGGGCAGGCCCAATCACCTGTTCCGGATAATAATGTTATTCCTAATGCTCCCCAAAATCAGAATAATCCTACCCCTAATAATAATGACCCTCCCATGTCGGGATTACCATCAAGATATGTTAATGACATCTTTCCATCACCGTCCAATTTTTATATGCCACAAGATTGGCCCAATTCTGGCACGGGGATGACCCCAGTACATAACAACGTCCCTCAATATTTTATTAATATGTTACCCACAGTCAACCAGCAACCATCCAGGTCACATTCTCAGTCCAATCAATTTCCTATGGCTTCAAGGCCCTCAACATCTGCCCAACCCCCAAATGGGTCCTCAGATTCTGAATCCCAGCCACCGTCTCATCCTCCATCAGATTTGCCAAACCAGCCCCCAAAACAGCCGACGCAATCAAATCGGAGTAGTCAGGGACTGAACTATCAGTTCCCTTCACCGTTGCAGTTCATGTCGCCGTCTTTCAACCAAGACGACAAAAAGTGAATGTATTATAGACTTGTAATTAATGTATACTATACAATACACACACACATACATATATATACATGCACACATACATACAATTCATACATACATGCATATATATATTCTACCTCTCTCTCTCTCTTTAATGCCACCAATAAACGCAGTAAATGGAGCTCACCATATAATACAATCGCAAGGGCCCGTAAAGTTAAAAGTGGCTGCAAATCTGAGTGCAACAGTCCAGGCGTGTGCCCTTATTCTCACGTGCGCGCATATATAACAGTCACAACTCGAATGTATGTCACAAATTCCTGGTCGTGTACAGCAGTACCATCACCCTCGCACCATTAGGCCCCACACCGATGGGCCAGGTCCAGCTCGCGCTAGGTCGCCCTCTCTACCACCATTTCTGTGTACAGGACTGCAATTTTTTTTCCAATGAAGAATTTTTCACTCGAGCGAACTGGAAAAAAAAAAAATCTATATTTCACTAGGATAAAAATTTTTCAATCTAACCAACATGAAGGTATGTAGAGCCATATAGAGCCTAAGACCATCTCCAAAACACCAGGATCATCCTAAAGTTCCCCAGCAACCGACTGTCCAAATGTAACATGAAGATTTAACTGAAAGTGTCCTATAAACTGAAAGACATCAAGAGCCGTATATAGTAACAAACAAAACTTCCAATGACAAAATTAGAATGAACATCCACACAAATATCATTAGTTGCAATACAAATAGAACATAGAGGAACTCCAACATACTCCGCAAGTGTTAAAGAACCACCTGGAATGACTCCAAATTGACCCGTAGAAGCATCTTACTAACAAAATCTAGTTAAACATTTCTTATCCAGCTAACGGTACTCAAAAGAGTATTGATATCGATGATGACCACAAATTAGCCGTCTTTATGGAAAAAAGAATGGGACAAGAAGTCGAAGGTGACTCTGTTGCCGATGAATTCAAAGGATACGTTTTCAGAATCACTGGAGGTAACGATAAACAAGGTTTCCCAATGAAACAAGGGGTTATGCATCCAACCAGAGTTAAGTTATCATTAGCTAAAGGACACTCTTGTTACAGACCAAGAAGAGATGGTGAAAGAAAGAGAAAATCCGTTAGAGGTTGTATTGTCGCTCAAGACTTAGCCGTGTTATCTTTGTCCATTGTTAAACAAGGGGATGCTGATATCGAAGGATTAACTGACACTCAAACTCCAAACAGATTAGGTCCAAAGAGAGCCAACCACATCAGAAAATTCTTTGGTTTAGGTAAAGATGACGATGTTAGACAATACGTTGTTAGAAGAGAAGTTGTCAAAGGGGAAAAGAAATACAGTAAAGCTCCAAAGATTCAACGTTTAGTCACTCCTCAAACTTTACAAAGAAAGAGAGCCTTAAAAGCTAAAAAGATTAAGAATGCTCAAAACCAAAGAGATGCTGCTGCTGAATACGCTCAATTATTAGCTCAACGTTTACACGAACGTAAAGCTGAAAAGGCTGAAATTAAAAAGAGAAGAGCTTCTTCTTTGAAAGCTTAAGTTTTTGGGTTTTTAACTTAGTACCATCCCTCCATCATTTTGCTTCAAGAATCTTTTCTTTTCTAATCATAATAAAAGAAATAAATAGATAATGTTTATTTAGTGTATTTAATAAAATATTACATTTTCGTATTAAGATGCATTTATATCCTTTTATTGGGTTGGTCCCATAACTGGTGTTTTAGGCTTGTCGAGTTTGACTTTCTTTTTGGTTAATCTTTTAATGTTATCATACACTTCATCATTGGTTAAGTTTGAGGAATACTTGAAATTTTTGGTTATATAATTCTGCTTCTCTTGTTCATAATGTGGGTCTCTTAATAAGATCCGAATATGGTCATCGAATTTCAGTTCTGGAATCAATTTGCCTGTAATTGGACATTTGATACTTGGTTCCTTAGTTCGTTTCTTTAATCTTGATTCTCCAGAGGCCCTGATCTTCATTCCTTTCGGTACGATTTCTGCTTCTTTCTCTTTATCTCCTGTTTGTTCTGCTGTTTGTTCTGCTGTTTGTGCTTTTTCATTGTCGTCCTTGGTAGAGTCATTTACAGGTTCTACTCTCCTCGTCGGCAATTCTATATCCTTTGTCTTAGCCTCCAATGATCTGTATATCAAATCTTGTCTATTCAAAGGAACGGCTAGTTCAGTGACTCTATCGATTTCATCGAACTCTATCTTGCCTATTAAAGCAAAATCTTGCCAATCTATGGAAGCATAATCCATCTGTCGTTGTTTTAATTCTTGGGCTTCATTATGCTGTTTCACTTTGTTTTGTTTGCTGTACTGTGCTCTTTGGTAAGCATCTTGTAGCAAATCAGGAAATGGTGGAGAGTCCTTCAAAACCTCCATCACCTGCTTGTACTGGTTAACGTACTGTTCGAATAACCCATGCAACGAATGAGATTTGTCTATGAATTGAAATTGGGCTTTGTTTCCTTGTTTAATTTGGTGGTTGTGAAGTTTCTGTAAGTAGTTGCTGCCATTCACGGCTGCAAATAAAGCAGTCAACTTTAGTATTTTTAAATCATTACCAGAAATTGGCGACATATTTGTTAGAAAATGTAGCTTTTCAGGTGAAGAAACACTAGAACTAGCAGCTAAGTTAAAGCCAGAGCTGCTGGAACCAGTTCCAGACCCATTAGAGACTTCTGGAACTGAGCCAGACTCTCCTCGACCTAATCGCCACTGGTAGTATCCATAGTATTCTCCATCTCTATATATAAACGGAAACTTCCCCTTCGAACTCTCATCGTTTTTTAACCTTTCCTCAAAAGTATCCCCATTTTTAACCACATATCCCACCGTCTTGTCTATTGTTGCTTTAATCTCCCCTTCAGGCACCTTAACACCAGCAGGAACACCACCATCTTCCAGGTCTATAGTATTTAAAGACATGTCTGTTGTCGCAAATATATTTTAAGTCGCACATTTTGGAGCGCATCAGATCAGATAAATAGCACCAAAAATCCAGGTTCGCTTACAGCTCTTTCACAAGCCACAAGATGCTGGAACAAGAATCAGATAGCTACGACTCCTTGGAGGAACAGTTGGACCAAATAGGTAAGCTCAACATAAATTCCCTTAACTTGAATCTCAATTCTTTAAACTATAGTAAGCTCCAGGTCACCAATTACTTCAGTAACCTCCCCAACTTTGATATCTCCAATTACAAGATTGGGGAAATTGGGAACGAGATAAGCAAGATTGTTAACAACTTGCTAGGGAACTACCAGGACCCTCAACAGCGCCAACAGAACGATGGTGGTGTAACAGAGAGAATAAGGGAAGGAGGGGGTAACTTGAACCAGAAGGTAGCCAACTCCATCAAAGCCATTATTACTACTAGAATACAAATGAACACGATTTTGAATGATTTGAAGTTGGGTGTATCATTATCATCGGCAATAGACAGGCTCCAACCCTTGAAAGACGTGATCCACGAGACAATCATCTTACCAGTTGAGGGTAACGATATGGAGGACCCTGAGGAACATTCAGGATACAGAGTGGCCAGGGCCAACTCAATAGGGGCTGGAGATGGAAAGGAATCCGAGGACATATTCAAGAGCACAGAGCCTCAAGGGATAGAAACGATTATCACCGATATCGACAAACCATTTATTAATGACTTTGTGATCCCCGAGGAAGATTTGGAGGAAAATCAGACAACTCATAGTAATCGTCATAGACACACAAAGCCTCATCATAATCGGAAAAGAAGGAAGCGGGTTAAACGAAACATATCTGACCATGACACCTCGCTTACTACAAACACTAGTAGTGATTTAGATATTGAAGGGTTAACTTTAGAAGAGACTCAAGAGTTGACGAATTTAAACTCTTTGCAAGACTTCTACAAACAAAATGTGTTGAGAAACAAGATCCAGAAGATTCAGAATTTGACCAATATTAATCAGGCTCTGAAAAATACCTTGGTTACCAGATTAATGATGGGGAATTATTATAAATACGTCAATGAGAAAGTTGACCACAAGTTGCCCAAATTTTCAGGAGGGTTGAAGTTACAAAATGAGTCTTCAGGAATGGTTTCTTCGGCATCAGAGGATGAAACCCGAGCTGCAGTAGAAGATGAGATGGAGTTGGATAGTCTGGGTGATGAAGAGTTTGATGACGATGAAGTTATATTGACAGAAAAAGATAAGGACCCGTCGTATTATGATAAGCTTCAAGGAATTTTGGGGTGTAGACATTACCAAAGAAACTGTAAGATTGAATGCCCTACATGTTTAAAGTGGTTTACCTGTAGATTTTGTCATGATGAACAAATCAAAGATCATAAATTAGTAAGAAGCGAAATTAAACACATATTGTGTATGCACTGTACCACTCCACAGGAGCCAACCGAACATGATTGTATTGAATGTGGGAAGGAATTGTCCAATTACATTTGCTTTAAATGTAAACTATACGATAATGATTATAAGAAAGATATTTATCATTGTGACAAATGTGGCATTTGTCGATTAGGATTGGGGCTAGGCAAGGATTATTTCCATTGTGATGAGTGTAATATCTGCTTATCTATAGATTTAAAGGAAAACCATAAATGCTTAAACAATACCACCCACTGCGATTGTCCAATCTGTAATGAGTACCTATTTACTTCAGTATCCAAAGTGGTATTTATGAAATGTGGGCATCTGATCCACGAAAACTGTTACAAAGAATTAACCAAACATTCCTATAAATGTCCCATCTGTAAAAAAACTATTGTAAATATGGACACCCAATTCAGGATTCTAGATCAAGAGATATTTCAGCAACCTTTACCATTGCCATATAAGAACTGGCGGTGTATTATAAGCTGCAATGATTGCAAGGGAAAATCCAACGTACAATATCACTTATTGGGGTTGAAGTGTAAGTATTGTAGTAGTTATAACACCAACCAATTAAAAATGATTAAACCAGAAGAAGAATTCATCCAAGAACAAGAACAAGAATCCATCGAGAACGACGGAAGCATCGACAGAATGCAACTTGTGCAAACCAATTTATCCAGCAATTTCCTTATAGACCGTGATAATGAAAATAACAGCTACAATGTGACGGAAAACGAGAACGACACCGCCGGTACAAGTCCTGGTAATATCACCAGCCACAAGAGAACCAAAATCCAAGACTCCGATTTGGACATTGATGAGCATTATGGAGATAATGAGGAAGAAGAGGACGAAGAAGATGAAGAAGATGAAGACAATCCCGAAGGAAACGAGCAGGATTTGGTCAATATCAAACAGTTCACCAACAAATTGCTTAATAAAAACTACAACAATAACGAGGTTTCGTACGTAACGTCGTTATTCCAAAAGTACATCAATAGTACTATGAAGCATATAAATGAAGATCATGACATCAAGGATGCGTGAGACAATGTCGTGTGCAACCACCGAAAAGTTCCCCGACTTTCCCAACAGCCAACAATAAGTATACACAGTACATTTACCTATTGCAGCCATTATATGAACAGAAACAGCATCGATGGTGCATGGATGGTGTTTAATCACGACTCAACGGGCTTTAATGTTTAGGTTTAATACGTCTCAACATGACACTTAAAAGCTAAATCCCTAGCTTGACACTAACACACTAACTAAGCGACTTACGCTAGCATATTCTACAATGATTGTCAGATAACTCAGCTCCGAATGCTCCAAAGTTATATTAATAATCTAGCATAATTAACACAGCATCTAACTAACGTAGTGTCTCTAAATCAAGTAATGTATGACCCACTAACCCAATGCAATGACCCAACAGCTAAATGCGACCAGTGAGAAATGTCGCACTATACGATGCGATTTCTCATTCTTGTGATACAAGCAAAACCAATATAAAGTTGCTTAATTAGTCCCACGTTATCTGACCAAATTTTTGATCCAGTTGATACTTACGCCCTGTAAATTGTATGAACACAGGAAGTATTTCTGGGATCGTTGTATAAGCACTGTTGTTCTACCCAGCAGTCATTTAGCATATATTAATTTATTATTGTGTATCGGTAGATTAGATTGTTTCGGTTTATTAGACACGGTCGTATAAAGTACATAGAGTCCCAAAGGTCGAAAGATTGACGCCATGAACTCCATAAAGGTGTTGTTCAACTCGTTGGACAAGTACGTGCCGAATGGGTTTTCGGAGCAAGATATAGAGGAAGATCAAGACACACCAGTGAACCACGAGGGGTACTTAGATGAGAAAGAAATGAATAATGAAACCAATAATGACAATGAAATGAATAATGAAGACATGAATACAAATGGGGAAGATCAATTAAGGCCACAATCCCTGGATAATGGCAAGAATTCTGGCTCTAGTAGTTTCTATGGTAACGAATTAAGAGAAATTGATGAGATCAACGAAGAGACCTCTAAAGAACAGGATTCCAATAAGGAATCCGATGATTTCATCAACCCACATTACTCCATCTCATTAATATTGAAGTTATTGTTTCAATTGCCTTATTTAATCCTTATTAAACCGTTGGTATGGTTTTGGAATCTTCTACTATTACCGGTATCATTTTTATTAAAGTATATTGACTTTAGTTATTCCTATCAATTGGATTTCACAGAGAAGACAGAGCTCTTGAAACACGAAAACTTAATCTCCAATAACATCAAATCTCCTACGTTATCGTCCAAATATATCATTCCTCCTCCCCAGCGGTTGTTTCCGCTCGTGAGGAATCCTCATAAATTCAAGAAACGGAAGACCCTTGTATTGGATCTTGACGAAACATTAATCCATTCGTTATCCAAAGGATCTCCAAGGTCTTTGACCAACAATAACAACTCCAATATCATTGAAATCAAATTAAACAACATGGCTACGTTATATCATGTTCACAAACGGCCGTTCTGTGATTTGTTCTTGAAGGAAATTTCCCAGTGGTTCGATTTATATATATTCACCGCTAGTGTTCAAGAGTACGCTGATCCTATTATCAACTGGCTTGAAAGTGAGATTATTTCTGATGATCAGATATTTAAGAAGAGGTTTTACCGGAACGATTGTACTTATAGGAATGGAGTAGGGTATATCAAAGACTTATCCAAATTCTTCGCTCATGAAGATTTGAAGAATGTCATTATCCTTGATAATTCTCCCATAAGTTATGCTCTTCATGAAGATAACGCCGTAATGATAGAAGGGTGGATAAATGATCAGAATGATAAGGATTTGTTGAACTTATTACCCATGTTACATAGTTTGTCGCTTTGCATTGACGTGAGATTCATCCTTGGGTTACGACAAGGAGAGAAGATTCTAGAGACCTAGATTAGGGGTCCAACCTCAGCCTTGATATGTAATTGTATGCCTTATATAGACAAAAAAGAATAGACGCATTTTTTCAATTTTTCACTCAAACATCAAACTTTGTGATGGAGCTCTTACAAAATATAAAGCAAGAAAAGGACCTTCTAAACAATCTCGAGGGGCTAGGGACTCAATTGAGGGACCCAGCAGTGCGAGAAGCCACTG
This sequence comes from Yamadazyma spencermartinsiae, assembly GCA_030582355.1. Lineage (NCBI taxonomy): Eukaryota > Fungi > Ascomycota > Pichiomycetes > Serinales > Debaryomycetaceae > Yamadazyma > Yamadazyma spencermartinsiae. Next base: position 306,123 of record JAKTXB010000011.1, on the reverse strand, counting down.
AAGTGTTCGAGATCATTCCAAAATTGCTCCAAATTTATCACCACAAAGATTTCAAGCTCGAGGTGCTACGGGTTTTAGTGAACTGGACAGCTGATAACGATAGGAACCGGACAGAGTTAGTGACCTACAATGGGTTCTGGCAGGTTGTAAGTGATGATTTGTCACATAATACGGCGGTAGATCGAATTTTGATTTTGTTGACTCAATTTATCAAGAATACTGAACAATTACCACAGTATGTGAAGTTTTTCTATGGCATTAAGATCTATAAACCGTTGTTTGTGATCCTTGAACACTGTGACGAAGTCAACACAATGATTTTGGAGTTCTTGGGAGAGTTATTGGTTCCAGAGATGATTCTTTCCGACGTTGAGTTCAAGGCGCTGGCTGAGCAATACCTTTCCTTGTTAATAACATTGTATGAGAATATTGACCAGAAAGTTGACGAGGATGAATTAGAAGACGGATACTATAATATTTCGGTGCTCATGTACAATTTAACTCAATACCACGATCTCAACACCTCCCAAATGGCCAGGATTCATCCCCTTTTTGATAAGTTCACTAGCAACGCAAAGATAAATCGGCAGCTATTTTCCACCATTGGAAACTTGTCTCTGATGACACATTTTAGTGATATACAGCATATTTCTGAGGTGTTACAACAGGACTTAATCGCCACATCTGGGAATTTATATAAGAGGGCTGCTTTTTACTTGATGATTGGGAACTATATCAATAGTGCGTCCAAACACGAGGAGATTTTGGAACTCATTGGTAACCCAGAAGCTTTTGTGAAGCAATATTTTGATAACGCGTTCACTGATATAATTCAGTTCCAGAGTATACATTTAATTAAGAATTTGATGACCCCATCTTTAGCGCCCTCCATTATAGACCACCCTAACTTGATCAATTATTGCAAAGTATTGTCTGATAATCAAACATACTACAAAGAGATTTTTCAAACCTTCATAAGATTTTGGACAAAGTTAATCCCTCTTGGTTTCCGAGATTTATCCATCTACGACTATTGCAAGTACTGGGATATGTTGAATAACCAGGAAATCTATATAAAATTGGCGCCTTATGTCCAGCCATCTTCGTGTGAAGATTCTAAAGCTTTGAATTCTACAATTGTTGAAAACTTGTTTTTGGTAGATATACCATTAGAGTCATATAAACTATTAGAGAAAATCCAATTGCAGGCCATCTTTCTACAAAATCACCGCCATATCATCTCCGAGACTTACACCAGTGAAGAATTCAACCGCAAGCTATTGGTCCAACTCGAAAAACTTTTACAACTATTAACGGATTCTTCTAAGGACAGTAACGACTACAAAATTCTCCTCAACAATTCAAAGTTCATATCCGCCTCATTAATGAAGTTGGAAGATCCCGACGTCACTCGCATAGCCAATCGAGTTTTGACATTGCCTGATGTCTAGACACTTCTCCACCTTTCCCCATACTATAGTTTCCTTATAGGTGTTTGCCGGTAACAGTTTCTTTATAGGAAATTGGAACCGGCGCGCTTAATGACGGTTATGGCCGGTTATTGAAAATTTTTCCGCTGTATATAAATCAAACATAAACTCCTTGTTTACAAGGAGCTCAACAGTAGCAACAGCCAGATAATGACAGTCAAATCCTATTTCGATAACTTAACCAAGGGTGAATTGGACCCTATTGTTGTGGTGGGTCAAAAATACGCTAAAGATCAAAGTCCTCAAAAAGCTGATTTATCTATCGGAGTTTATAAGCCAGAAGATGGAAATGTTAATTATGTGTTTCCTTCTGTCAGATTAGCTGAAACTCAAATCTATAATCATGATCATGGACATCCTTACCACTCTATGTCCGGATATCCCAAGTTTGTTAGGGGAGCACAAGAAACTGTTTTTGGGAAAGATATAGTAGAAGAAGGAAGAATCGCTTCCTTACAGACTATTTCTGGAACTGGAGCAGTGCACATGGGGATTGAATTCTTAAAGAAATTAGGTATGAAGGATTATTATGTGGGAGTGCCAACTTGGGGTAATTACGCTGCTATGATTGGGGAAAGCGGGTGTAACATAAATTATTTTGATCATTATGATCACCAGACCGGTAAGGTGAACTTACAGTCTTTATTGAGTACCATAGATTCAATGCCTGATCATTCGGTGTTATTGTTACAAGCATGTTGTCATAATCCTACGGGGGCTGACTACACCAAAGATCAATGGCACCAAATTGTAGAAAAGATTAAGACCAGAAATATCTTCACCTTTTTTGATAACGCATATCAAGGATTCTCTAGTGGAAACAAAGATGAAGATGCTTACGCCATTAGATTATTTTATGAACACAATATGGAATTTTTGGTTTGTGAATCATTCTCCAAAAATATGGGATTATATGGAGAAAGAATTGGCTGCTTACATGTTGTCTGTAACAGTGCTGAATTAGTGGATAATGTTCAAACTTTGTTGATAGGAATCTTTAGATCACAATGTTCGTTTGGTCCATTACACGGAGCTAAAATTGCCAGTTACTTATTTACTGATTACAAGGCTGAATGGGATCAAGATGTATCGAAAGTTACTAGTAGAATGACTACTTTAAGGGAAAAGATTTTAGCTAAATTAAAACAGTTGAACACTCCTGGGAATTGGGACTTTATCTTGTCACAGACCGGATTATTCTGGTATAGTGGCCTTAGTGAATCCCAAGTGGATGAATTGGTAAACAAGTATCATATTTATTTGCCAGGTAACGGAAGATTTAACGTGGCTGGGTTTAATAGTTCCAACTTGGATTATATAGTGGAATCCATTGATAAGGTGGTTAGAGAAACGGCATGAACCATTTATATATTCATTTCTAAACCTTTTACTTAATACAATAAACTCTAAAATGTTTAATTACTTATGCACTAAAAAAAATATAAATGTAATGAAAATGTAGAAGGGGCCACTATTCATCAAAATAGGGCTTTACACAAACAAGCCATAAACACAATAACCACAAAAATGTAAAATGAATAGTTATAAATAACTATGAGGGAAAGAACTAAAGATATTTAATGTCATAGGATTGTCCTAGATAAGTGAATGGATCTTCTTCAAGTGAGCCTTTAAATTGTCCTTTCTATTGAACCGTTTACCACAATTTGGTTGATCACACTCAAAAGGCTTTTCCAGGGAATGGGATTTCATATGTCTCTTAACATGCTCAGGTCTTTGGAACCTGGCGAAGCATAGAGGACAGGCGTGTTTCTTCTTGGGATCGTGCAAATTGGCGGCGTCTTCGTTGAGTTTGATGGGAAGATCCGCCACAAATTCAGGATTAATCTCCTTTGCTATTTGTAAATTACTCTCCGAAACCTGAATCAGTTTAGACCCGGCATTTCTAACCTTTTTGTTGCCTGAGACCATACCCATTGATTCACCATACTGAGGTTTAGAAATGGAACTAAACGAACTTGGCGTAGATGCTGTTGCTGATGCAGGTCCTGATTCAGATCCTGAAGCTGATCTGGCTCCTGCTACTGACGCTAGCGTTGGAGGACCAACTGGTGATTGAACAAATGACGACCCTGGAGCTGAGGCGGGAGCAGAATTGGGATGATTAAAAGAGGTCATTGGCGGTAATAGCCCATTGATAGGCTGGAAATAAGTTTCATTTGAATCCTTTGGTAAGTTATCATTTTCTCTGGCTATTGAGGCAAGATTGACAGTAGCAGGGGAAGACTTCAAGTTGTTAAATTGGGATTGAATCAACTGAATATTATTTAGAGATTTAGAATTCATATTCCCAATTCTATCGTTCTTCTGACCCAAATCGGCATCGGGCCGGAAATTTGAAAGTTTCTGAAAATTCGGGTGGATCTGACTTGAAGAGGATGGTTGAGACAAGGAATGATTCGTTAAGAAGTGAGGACTATTATTACCCATACGAGTATCCATTTGTTCATTATTAACAGACTCAACGCCTCCCTCTGATAAGGGCCGGAAACTATTGAAAGATTTGGCTCTTTTCAACTGTTTGAAAGCGTCATCATCTTGATCCTCAATTTTGATAGATTCCAACGTGTTTTGTCGTTTTAAGTTCGGGGAAAACTTATAATTCAGTTTTGCTGACTGCGATTGGAATTGCTGGGTGGCGATTGGTTGTTGAGGCGTTTGGTCTTGCCCCAGCAATTGTGAATATTGATGAGGGACCAAAGGAGGATGGGCATTATTCAAACCATACTGAGGACTAGAATAATTGGGTAGGTTAAATTGCGGTAAACTATGGTTGACAGTAGCCAGGTTACTGGGCTGTAAAGGAGTCTGAAAATCATCATTATCAAAAGATAAACCGTCGTCATATTGTGGAGATACAAAAGAAGTGGAATTCACGGAATTGGTGAGATTTGAAGAATTGGAATTGGGAACACTCCCATGAGATTGAGTGTAAGAATGAGTACGATGGTGACCCGGATTCGATATAGGTGTATTATAAAACGGATTCAAATTAACATTGACAGTTTTGTCCATTCTGGATCGAGACAAGGATCTCGAATGCTTATAAGGGGTTTTGGTAATTTTGTTGTTAGCGGAACTGGGGTTTGAATTAGATGTAGTAGGAGACTGATTTGACTTTAACGGAGTCGACAAATTGTATGACCCTACAGATAAAGATTTATTTCTAGTCAATTTCCGAGGGGTCATCAAATGCTGAGGATTGTTAGAATCACTATGATTCCCAGAAGGCACTTTAGCCTGCAGGGAAGGGGGCATTGATTGAGAATTCGGGTTGGATAAGGGAGGTTTTTTGAACGAATTAGGAGACTCCAACAACGACTGGTTTGAAATGGACGATGTTAAAGGAGGAATTGAATCAATAGAATTAGAATTAGTCATCTTCGATTTCGAATAAAAATCCTGATTAGAACTTATGGACAAGTTAGATTGATGTTTACTAAGGTTCATATTATCGGCCAAAAACACATTTGTAGACTGCTGAAACCGAGGGGTCTCGACATAGTCGTGATCATAATAACTTGAAAGGTCTTCAAAATGCATGATACCGGAATTTAATTCCGGGTTTGAATCCTCCTGGGAGTTATCCTGACCTTCATCTCGACTCACAGCCTGATTATCTGAGTTAGGGCCTGGCATGTTCCCATTGGAGCCCATATTCATATTCATGGACGCGTGAAGGTTCATGTCCAACTGGTCCTTCATTTCATAGTTGTCCAAGTTGATATCAAAGTTTTGATAATCATAATCAAATTGTTGGTTACGAGGCGAACTCATCAAATAATTCTCCATTGATGTAGAAATCTTAAGCAGCACCAAAGACCAACTTAGTTAAAGTTCATAAGCAAGCAAGACAGAACTGAAAATACAAAAGAACCAACCTTCCAGCAAAAGTCAGCTAAACTAGGCAACACTCAGGTAAGCCTAGCAAAACAAGCGACGGTGACGGTGACGGTAACAGAGACACAAGCAGCCAAACAATATTCAGTAATTAGCTGTTTAAAAGATGGGGAACCAAAAAAAAAATTCAGTCTCTCACCTTTGTTTCCCGTGTCAAAGAGCACAAACACAAAAACAATCGAATCCAGACCGCTAGGGAAAAAACCGGGATTCACAAGCACTAAAGGAATTGGGAGAAACGGTTTTGGAGGAGTGATGAACCGATTAATGAGGATGTAGATGACTTGGGGACGTGATAACTATGGGTTGGGGGTTATCAAGGAGGATATACGGAAATCCAATTGTGGGTTTTTGAAAAACTTTTATAGATGTGAAATCACCAAAAATAAATGTAGTTCGTGGCTCAAGTGAGTTCCGGACAGGCAACCTTAATAAATTGACGTGTGCGGTAGTGATCAGGACGATAGAGGATCGGGCAAGAATATCAGGAAACATTGACACCTTAAACAGGGGCAGTAGAGTCATGAGATGGTGTTGGCGTTGTGTTTTATAGAGGTGTAATTAGAAGGCCATTAGTGACTGTGCTTATAAGCGTCGGTGTAGATGCTAGAGCAACAGCTAGAGGTTGCGCCAGACCGCTGCAATTGTGCCAGTGCTAGTCTTGGAGACTCGAGAACCGGTGGCAGCTTATACCTCTGTAAACAGAATGAGAGTTCTGCAGCAATTTAACCCAAAGCAGTTAAATACCCCTGTAATCAGGATTTATCTTGTCATAGTCCCCCAAACCATGAAACTTCGATCATAGGGGTTACAGTTTAGGTTGGTTTAAACTCTAGAGAATGGTCCCGACCGTGTTTGTTCTCTTGAATCCACTTCTGCATACAGTTGGGTTTTCCACTGGTTTAATGGAACCGTTAATGTGTAATTTGGTTATTCGCTGGTTTCTGTTTCGGTTTGGAGGTATGTTTTTTTTCCGCGATTTAGGGGTTGGGCATTTGTTTTCCTATCAAGAAGGTGTTAGGTCTCCACTTTCCGGTTGGATCTAACGTGATTTTTTACATATCTTAAGCATGTCCATGTAAGTTAATGCAAATACCGATCCCCCAGGTAACAAATCGTCCATTAAGAGCTCATACAGAACAAAGGGCCGTTGCAGTTGCCATCAATAACAAATGTCAGTTGTAACAATAGCAGTGATTATTATCTCCCTGCATCGCTAAAGAAAATAACACCATAACAATAGACCTCTTCAACAATATGAAATTGGAGAAATTGTTCTGTTAGCTATTAGCTATTAGCTCACTTGAGCGCAACTGGGCACAAAAAAATTTTCAACTGGACCTGAAATTGCAAAACTTTAAACGGCGCATTCTTCAGTGGAGCAGCCATAGTACGTCGGCTGGGATGAGGTTCGACATCTGGTACGGACCAGGTACTGACAGCACCAGTAATATAAAGTTAAAAATAGTGCTATAGCATTATAAAAACCTGATTAATACATAAATAGAAATATGGCTGTTCTAGAATTCATTGTTGGTCTAATTATGGGCCATCAAATATATAATTAAAACCGGATCCTGAAGTTATGATCTCACAATCAAATGTGAAACATTTCAAATTGGCCGATTTTCCTATTTTCAAAGGATCGGTCTTGGTCACCTGTCTATAGTCCAACTTAAACTAGGATTGGATCGGCTAATTGTTAAACTTTCTCTTATCCAATCAATAGGTGCTAACTTAAACTAAAGATGCCTCATCACTGGGGCCCCTCTGTTATCCGTCCGCAGAACGCAACCGACAAAAAAAATAAAAAAAACACCCCCGGAATTCATTTCACTGGTAACATGATATTGACTAGAAAAGTGCTTTCCAAACACAAAACCACCATTCCAAAGGTTTGGCTTGGATAGGGGAAGCGTGTCCAGAAAAATTATGATCCACTTATCGTACTTTAAATATCAATTGAGTAAGTGCTCGCGTATTTTTGCCTGGAGTTGTCATAGAGAACCTACTTGAAATTATTGGGAAGAAATTCGTGGAACTTGCAATGTATGTGTCCCGATGCATGCACAGGTACTTAAATGTGGGCAACTGTGGATTATACCGTTCAATGATGATTGTGGTATTGGTTTGGCACGACTCCTGGGATCAAAAGATTCAAATTTCGCAACCAGTTTTTGGCGACGAGTATGTGCGTCAATCAAAATTCTACAACAATATACGGCTCTAACTAAATCATATAATATATGTATATAGCTATTCAACTTAAGGGTTTTGAGAAACAAATTCAACCCCTTTTTGAATGTTCTTGATCAAAGTTTCCTTGGCTAATTTAACCAATTCTTCTTCGTGAGAACTCAATTCTCCTAATCCATGGACGGTTTTAACACCTTCAACTCCTAAAGTAACTTTAGAAGCGAAAAAGTCAATTCCTTCATCCTTGAATAATGGAGAATCAACAAAGGATGGTTCAATGATATCAGTTTCTCCGCTTAACCCATCAACCACGGCGGTAGCAAATCTAGCACCAGCTTGAGCCATTGATAAAGTGGCAGATCCAGCACCAGCTTTAGCTTGAACCACTTCATCCCCACCAAATTGAACTCTATGGATTAAAGCATCTCTAGTTTCGGTGTCTAAGTCCTTATGTTTAGTTTGGGAGAAGAGTGGGACAATGGTGACTCCTGAGTGTCCTCCAACAACTGACACTTTTTCGTTGGCTGGATCAGTACCAGCAACTTCAGAAACAAATCTGGAAGCTCTTAACACATCTAAAGTGGTAACCCCAAATAATTTCTTTGGGTTGTAAACTCCTTTAGATTTTAACACTTCAGCAACAATTGGTACAGTGGAGTTAACTGGGTTAGAAATAACACAAATAGCGGCATCTGGACAATTGTCAGCACAAGCTTTAGCCAAATCTCTGACAATAGAAGCATTGGTGTTGAATAAATCATCACGGGTCATACCTGGCTTTCTTGGAACACCGGCTGGAATAACAACAACATCAGATCCAGTTAAAGCTTCGCTGACGTTTTCTGGCTCGTACCCTTTAACGATGGATTTGGTTGGAATGTGAGAAACATCAGCAGCAACCCCTGGAGCTCCTTTAATATCGTATAAAGATAATTCAGTAACTTTATGATTCAATTTTAATAATAAGGATAATGGTTGACCAATCCCACCACCGGCACCTAAGACCGATACTTTGTAGGCATTGACATTGGAAGAGGAAAATGATCTAATTGCAGTTCTGGAAAACATTTTTAAGAATAGTGGTGAATAATTCTAGGAATTTTTCATCGGTTTTATAGCTTTTCCCCATGCTCGTCCAATGGTTTTTGTGGGTGGTGTGGGCCAATCAGAGTCGTCGGTTCTTTCCGAGCTTGTCTCACAAAGTCGGACCCGCGGAAAATGTATGATGGTACGGAACTAGTGCCATGCGGTGGTACCGTTGTAACCGTTGTGGGAAGCGAGACATTGTCGTTGTCATCTTCTGTAACAATCATTAATTATTTGCTATATCATTCGTTATTATACTATTTTATTGTATATCATGCTACATCGTACTCTTCACTTATTAATTCATCCCGTTTTTGATCTCTTGACCGTTTTTCATTAGGTTGCAAAAAAATACGTCGTGGATCATCTGGCCTCCTAAGACAGTACGCAATAAACCGACACATGGTTATTCATACGAAAACCTAGAGTATTAAGTATTCGCTTCTTCGTTGGAGAGATCAGCCGCAATATATTAAGTAAAGCTCCAAATATTATCCGCTCCAATATATTTCCGGATAAATGTGAATCTAAGCAGAGACCCCTACATCCGAATAGCGGGTATTTGTTTGCCATTTTAAGTGGATATTGGCCAGCCGTACACAAGCTGACTACTACAAGTTCTCCCTCTTTAGTTACCTCTGTTGTTACTCCTTACAGAGCCTAACTTTGACTGAAAAGCAGATAATCAGCGAGCAAATTAATCATATGATACAATTAAGACAATTGGGGGCCGTTAATATAGCTAAGTCCCGCACCTCTAGCCTCTTACAAATGTACTAATTCAGGGAGAAAGCTTCATATTCCAAATGGTTGCAAATTTTAGATTGTACACTACTTGTGGAGTTAACGAAGGGTCAACATGAAAGTGTTAAGCAACAGGCAGAGACGAGCAAAGATGCTGCAGAGCCAGAGTCTTGTGCTCATTTATCCTACGAAAAAAAAATACTAAAAATTGACACATGTATTACCTATACACATAGAAACATGAAAGAGTAAAGGTAACGAATTAAATGATTTTTTTTATAGAAAAGCGAACATTCTCTGACGAGGTACATGGCTTTAGTCATTCAAAGGTAAAATGTTTGGGATTGGCCCCATAGCTACAATTGCTAAAGGATTAATCGACCCGTGAGATTTCATATAATGGTGTTTAATATGGTGGAAATCAGTAGTGGATTTGAACGCGTCATCTTGCCAATACAATTTTTGCATCCATTTGTTTAAGAAAGGATAATCATGGCGAATCATTTTAATGTTACACTTAAAGTGTTGGTGATAAACCGGATCAAATCTAACCATAGTGGTATACAATCTAATATCGGCTTCAGTCAATTGATCCCCCACCAAGTAATAGAACTTGGAATCCGCATTCTTGGAATACTTGTTCGCTAAAATAGTTTCAAGTTTATCTAAATGTTGAAATAAATTCACGACCGCCTCATCATAAGCTTCTTGAGATCCAGCAAACCCTGCTTTATACACTCCATTATTGACATTATTATACACCCAATCATTTAGTTCATCAATTTCCTTTTGTAAATGTGGCGGGCAAATATCTAAATCAACACCGGTAATATCATTAAACTCCTTAAACATCCTAATCACTTCAGCACTTTCATTATTAACAATGGTTTCATTTTTCTTATCCCACAACACTGGAACCGTATACCTACCTTCATAATTCTTATCAGCCTTGAAATAGAGCTGTTTCAATCTGTCAAATCCATATAAATGATCCACGGTTCCTTCACTAATGTCATTAGCGTCAGCTTTAGGCTCTTTAAGAAACCTCCATCCGTTCTCATCTAAGTGATGGTGAACAATAGAGACGCCGATGATTGACTCCAATTTCATCAATTTTCTGGTAATTAAAGCTCTATGAGCCCAAGGACAAGCTAAAGACACATATAAATGATATCTATTCTTTTCTGGTTTGAAGGTAGCGTCAGTCTTGCTGATTTTACTTCTAAAGGCTGAAGCTTTTCTAACAAAGGCTCCCTTTTCATTAAGAGGTAATTTGGCCCCGGCAACAGTTCCAATTTTAGACATGATTTTGTTTATTGTCGCAATTAGTTTTTATCAATTAATATTTCAATTAGGTGAACCGTCAGTTCCGTTCTGTTAATTAGCTGGTACTTCAATAAATAAGGCAATTGGTGTATCAATGATTGACGATTGGTGTATCTACTACTGAAAATTACTTAGGTATCAATCTGTAATAACTGTACAAGCGTTGTAGCAATTCAATGGAGGAGAAATGAGCCTTTTATAAACTTTGATTCGAATTACTAATTTTTACGACAGGCGGACTTAACCCCAGGAAAATGTTAGTAATGCGTCGGAGCTAGCGTAAACGCGAAGTTGATGATTTATAGAGCAAGAGCAAACTGGTGGAATACAAGACAAATAAAGCTGAACAGGGATTGCAACTACTAAGATGACGTTGGTCTATGACTGGAGCAATATTCTGTCTATTGTTATTCCTCCTATGAGTCGTGCTTTGATTTTTTTTTTTTTTTTTTTTTTTTTTTTTTTTTTTTTTTTTTTTCTTTTTTTTTTTTTTTTTTTTTTTTTTTTTTTTTTTTTTTTTTTTTTTTTTTTTATGGAAACAAGAAAATTCAAAAGGGACGGACTTCGCCCAAAAATAATTTAAAAAAAAAACAAAAAAAAAAAAAAAAAAAAAAAAAAAAATATGCAACTCGTAACATATTGCGCGGTGCTGCAAACCTGTACTTCCCCAAAAATATGGGTATATTTTTTAAAGTCTAAATTCAAGATATGAAACACACCAGCAAAAACCGAAAACTTAACCAGAAATTCCTGTGAAAGGAGTAGGCTCAAACTCCCAAAGCAGTAGGAAACAGCTGCAGCGAACGAAAAGGTGCTGAAACGATGCGAATTCAGACAATTTTAGCTCTGCAGTCTAAATTGAACTAGGCTGAGATGCTTAACATGAAATTTCAGAAGGAACATATTTATTTGATGTACCGAACCAATGTAAGTCGAAGTAGTTGAGCAGTACCTGATGTCAAGAAAGTTGGTTAACGAATAGATGACCAGACCAAGCGATAACTGAAGCATCTTGCAATTAAAGAAGAGATCGTAACCAAGGCGACCAAAGCTCAAATGGTTAAGATCCTTTAGGCTGGGTGGATTATATTCCCGGTTAAAAAGCATAAATTCACTATGGGATTTAGGCGTTATACAGCTTTCATTATCGATGGCTGTTTGTTTCTTTTCTGGATCTATTTCAGCTGGATTAAGATTTATTTTATCACTATTGTTATAGTACATTGTTACATTTCTTTTTCCCAAACTTAATTTAGCGCTATATGTTTTTACGACTTTATTCAAATGCTGGATCGTAAACCAATATTCGAGTTATTATGAAATTATTGCCAACAATAGTTTAAAGTCTATATTCGGAGATGTTAGCAAATGAACAATAGCGATAGCATGTCCGATTTCTTAATTGTCGGTTGTATTTGTCAGCTTTTCACTCATCCAAACACGTTTAACATTGAATGCAGGATCTCCTTTTAGTCGAGCAGGAAGTATCAAGACTAAACCAGAATGCGGCAATGAAGCTACGCCGTGGTCGTCACCTTAATACTGGGTTATTTGTTGTTTCTGAAGGGGATTTTGCCTTTCTTATTTTTAGAGAATGAACGACCCGGAACAAACGTGATTCACATATGATCATTTACAGTGATTGTATATTTTCAACTTACTAGAGAGATCTCACTCCTACCCTCATAACCGATATAAATCCGATGTTTAATTCCGTTTATGAAAGATATTTGAAGTGGTGAGCGAAGTACAAAAGAGTGGTCACTCAAGTAAACAGAGCCCTCCTTCGAAGGTTTAGCCAAAATCATCTACGAGGCTTATACAATTATCTTGGTGTTTGTGCATTTGTTGCAAATGAAATATACTAGGCTACACTTACCCACCCGATCTGAAATTCCTAAAAAATTAGCAGGTTAAGGCGAAATTTTCCAAACCTTAGATCTTTCCGCATGAGATTTCAATCCCTTTCGTATTGGGGACTCCGTTTTGGAACAAGGCAAACCAAAAGCAGCTACCTGAAATCTGACTCGTATATTCACGGCGAATATTTCTTTCAAGTTTGATGTTTTATCATTATGTCATTACGACTACTTGAAAGTCTAATCTAGCTTTGAAAAATAACTGACAAGTTTGCTTTTTTCCTAGATGTTGGTCTGGATCTTATAAAAAATATTGAACTAATAGCAACTTGAAATACACATTATTAGAAAATAACTATGAGTTCCGGGGTGGGTGGTTAAGATGAGGATCTTATTTTTATGTAGTTGGCAGTGACAAGTTGCAATATTTTGTTTGCAGGTTAGATTCTGTGTTTGAGATTAGCACCACATTTAAATCTCGGAGATATTGGACTTCTCTGAGGTTGTTATGAGGTTGCTAATGTTGTGAACCAAGTATTACATAAGGAAACCAAGGTTCCCCAGCATGCTATTCGACTATTGAAAGTAGACAAGAAGTAGGGGACCTTTTATCACAGGACAAATACATTGATTTGGTTATTCCTAGAGGTTCCAATCTGTTGGTCCGGAACATTAAAGACAACACAAGACAACACCAAAATCCCTGTATTGGGACATGCAGATGGTATTTGTTCTATTTATATAGATGAGTCGGCCGACATTTCCAAAGCCGTTAAAGTAGCTTGTAGTTCTCTGATATGTTATAATTACTAGTAATTTTAATAGATATTGTTGTGCTTAAAAAAAAAGGGGGCTTGTATTAACGTAATGTTATGGTCCTAAAATTGTGCTCGAACTGGTCCTGGTGTCCTGGTCCTTTGAGGTCTGCAAGCAAAGCCATCAAAGCATATCCTGTAAGAGCCAGCACGCTGTCTAAAAAATATCCAGAATTCACTTAATATCTTATCGAATACCCGCTTGATAAGGAGCCATTCATTACATCTGGGACTTCCATCCTTGGTCAGTCCCTTTAAGCGCATATTATCTCGATTCCTTCTTGCATTCTCCCCGTGGACTTCTTCATGTTACATTTTCCCTTGCTACTACATCAGCACACTACGACAATATACTAGCCCATCACCAAAGTCCTTACCAGGTTTTTTTTTCCCTATCTTTCCGTGATAGTGGGGCACATTAATATGACGTCCCATATTGGCAACTTCTCCTTGGTTATAACACTTTCTTTTGCCTCGAACATCAACCTTTCTTCAAAGCTATAAATACTTGGCACCAAGTCCCAGAAAAAAGTAAATCGCATCTACCCCATAAATCAAGAAAATTGCTAGCCTTCGTTCTCAACCAATTTGATGACGGTCTCAAGTATTGGAGAGAATTTGACACTGTCATTTGACAGCGCCCCTTTGACATCATAGGATTTGACGTAGCCAATTTTTATTCATACTATATTTAACCAAAGCCTATAACTGGTACAGTTTTCAATGGCCTACGGCATTCACAAGTTCTATCATTGTATATTGTTTTAGTCAAACGGCTGCAAAATCCTAACCCCAATCATTAAGGTATTTACCCCACAATTCATATATTAACGAGCGCTTGATGTTTAAAGCCACTTCAAAGCCAGCCCCACTTTATCACCATAAAAAGCGGGCTTCAAGAAATCTTGAGGTTGTCAACCCCTCCAATGCTATTCATTCGTAAAAATAGCCATAGGGGGGTATCCCATATTGTTAGCCTCTATAAGCTTTCCGGCTCAGATCTGTGGGGTACATAATTTTCCTTCTTGTTAATGCAGATCTCTACAACATAGGCTTAGGAGGAGCATGTATACCAATTGGGACATGCTGGGATCTAAATAGACACTATTTAAATTCGGTGATATCACTTCGATTTTGTGTGTGTATTGGTTTTTCCTCTAATCTAATTGCAAAATGTCTGACTCTAACAGTGACAATAAGCAAAACTTGGCTATTGAAAGCGACTCTCTTCATCGTGATAATTCCCTTGGTTCCGAACCTATTGGACAGTCATTTGAAGAGTTTGTTGAAACTTCAACCAGATGGTGGAATCTTAGCCATTTGAGATGGTTAAATTTTGGAATTTTTTTGGTGACTTTATCTTCTACAAATAACGGATATGATGGATCTATGTTGAATGGGTTGCAATCATTGCCTCTTTGGCATGAAAAAATGGGTAATCCTACTGGGTATGTGTTGGGACATTTAAGTAATGGTACTATTTATGGGTCTTTGGTATCTGTGTTGGTAGCTCCATATATATGTGATTATTGGGGAAGAAGAGCCGGGATTGTCATTGGTCAAGGGATTAACTTAGTGGGGGCCATTTTGCAAGGGCTTTCTACAAATTATGGATTTTTTCTTGCTAGTAGAATTGTGTTGGGTCTTGGGACTGGTATCTCGACTGTGGCCTCTCCTACCTTGGTATCAGAAGTTTCTTATCCCAGTTTAAGAGGTCCCTGTACGGCATTCTATAACACTTGCTGGTACTTGGGGGCTGTAATAGCTGCTTGGGTAACTTATGGAACTAGAAATATTGATGATGATTATTGCTGGAGGATTCCTTCTTTTTTGCAAGGGGCTATTCCTGTTATTCAAATTTTTACTATTTTCTTGGTTCCTGAATCTCCTAGGTACTATATCAGTAAAGGAAAGTATGAAAAAGCTGAAAAGATGTTACGTAAATTCCACGTTGGACACTCGACTGATCCTAAATCTGAAGGATTAGTAAGATTCGAAATGAAAGAAATTGAAACTGCCATTGAAATGGAAAAGCTTCAAACTAATACTTCATATCTTGACTTCATTAAGCTTAAGAATTTCAGAAAGAGATTATTCTTGGTATTATATACTCCATGCCTCATGCAATTGTCTGGTAATGGGTTAGTTTCTTACTATCTTAATAAGGTGTTGAATTCGATTGGAATTACTGATAGTACTGAACAATTAGAAATCAATGGTTGTCTTATGATTTATAATATGGTATTGGCTATGTCTGCTGCTTTTATCATTAAATATTTCAGAAGAAGGACCCTCTTTTTGTCTTCCATTGCTGGTATGTTGGTATGTTATATTTTGTGGACAGTTCTCTCTGCTTTGGCTGCTCAAAGGGACTACCCAACTTCGTTATCTAATGGGGTGTTGGCATTTATCTTCTTATACTACGCTGCTTATGATCTTGGAATGAATGGTTTACCTATTCTTTATGTTACTGAAATCTTACCTTATACTCATAGGGCTAAGGGAGTCAATTTATTTGCCTTGGGTCAAACTTGTACTTTGATTTTCAATGGTTATGTTAACCCAATTGGAATGGATGCTATTGATTGGAGATACTATATTGTGTGGTGTTCCAATTTGGCTGTTGAATTGGTGGTGGTTTACTTTTTCTACCCTGAAACTTCTGGTCGTAGTTTGGAAGAAGTGGCCGAAGTATTTGGTGATGATTTCAGCAAGACTATTTACTTGCCAAACCAAGCTAAAGCTCAATTGGATATAGATGACAAGTCTAGGGTCGAATATCGTGAAGATGTTTGAGGAGCTTCAATCTCGTTGCACTCTTCCTCTCGACCTTCTATATTTTTAATTAATAAATGTTTTATGTTCTTTCAGTTCTCTTCGAGTCTACCAACAAAGAAGTTCTACACATTCACCTTGTTTCCTAGTCATATAAGTTATATATATTTGTTGAAATCATATTTCACTTATCTATAGTCCTAACCATAACTTTTCGGTCTTGATTTCAATTGGTTCAATTACCTCAATATCGTCGCTGGATTTACCTACTTGAATTTCGTATTGGCCAGCCTCCATGTGCCAT
Source organism: Yamadazyma spencermartinsiae (assembly GCA_030582355.1). Lineage (NCBI taxonomy): Eukaryota > Fungi > Ascomycota > Pichiomycetes > Serinales > Debaryomycetaceae > Yamadazyma > Yamadazyma spencermartinsiae. Next base: position 289,607 of record JAKTXB010000011.1, on the reverse strand, counting down.
TTATCAAAGTATTCGTCAAAGAACGACAACGAATCCTTTAAGGATAAGTCGAAATTGACTCTGGTAGATTTACCTGCCTTGATATTGACCTTTTCGTATCCTTTCAATTCTTTGATTGGCATGATCGTCTTTGAATCTTTATGGGAAGTGTACAATTGAACCACCTCATCTCCGTCAACATCCCCAACATTCTTCACCGTCACAGAAGCTTGCAACTTGTTGCTGCCTTCATCAACGGCAACTTTCAAGTCAGAATACTCAAATTCAGTGTAAGAAAGTCCAAATCCAAAGGGGAATGCTACCTGTCTTTGCAATTTGTCATAGTATCTGTATCCCATGAAGATATCTTCTCCGTACAAGACTCTTCCTCTCTCTGTCTTGAAGTTGAGATAAGTAGGATTATCAATCAATTTCTTAGGGAAAGATAAAGACAACCTTCCACTAGGATTGTAGTCTCCAAACAAAACGTCTGCAATACCATTACCTGTCTCACATCCACCAAACCAGGCTTGAACTAAACATTTGGCTTTGTCCAACCATGGCATTTCCACTGGTGTACCGGATTGGTTTACAACTACTGTATTTGGATTAGCTTCTAACACTGCCGCCACTAAGTCATTAGTCAATAGAGGCAAGTCCATATTATCACGATCACGGCCCTCGGTTTCCCACTCTTGGTTCAACCCAATTGATAATACGACCTTGTCAACGGATTTGGCAATTTCAGCAGCGTGTCTAATCTCTTCTTGTGGATCGATTACTCTAGCACATCCCATAGTGAGTGATCCACCTGGGATTGGCATTGGCATATCGGTTTGATCTAAGGTGGAAGTAGGGGTGGTTCCAAACTCTACTCTAACAGTATATTCCTTTCCCTTCTCTAAATGAATAGTATTTCTGACTTCTGTACTTCCCATACCAAAGAATAAGTCTCCTCTCACTTGCTTAGTTTTGTTGTCAACCACTAATTTATCATCCACAAAGATTTGACTTGTTCCAACAGCAGAGGTTCCAAACTCATAGTCGCCAGTTTCTTCTGGAGTGAAGATCCCCGTAAAGTCAACATAATATATCTGGTCATCAAGATCTGGATGTGAGTAATCGATCAAAATAATTGGATACTTATCAGAATTATTTTCATCAAATTGTTGTCTGTCAGATTCACTTGAAGGCTTTTTATAAAATTTAAGGTTGAACCCAGTTTCCTTAGTAGCAATGCTTTTCACTTGATTCGCTAACGGTGGTAAAGTTTTGAAAGCATAAGCCCCTACAGTGTATTGTGGAGGGGTATCTAACTTGCTTGAAATACCTTCAAAAGGCGTAGTGGTATAGTAAGAAATCAAAGAAGCAGAACCACCTCCGCAATAAGCAGATAATTTGGCATTGGGACCAATCACAGCAATTTTGTCCAGCTTTTTCAATGGTAACACCTTATCTTCGTTTTTCAATAAAACTATAGATTCATCTGTAACCTTTCTTAATAATTTAGAGGTATTCTTGTTATTATTGTCCCCTACTTTTCCATTGTTCTTATATAGATTAGTTTTTGTGCTGAATTTAATCAATTTCAAGACATTTTCAACTCTTGCATCCAAATCTTGAATATTTAATTCCCGAGAGTCTATCATATGCTTGATGGCAGTTACGGTTCTAAATGGTGAGGGACCAGGCATTTCAAGATCTAATCCATTTTTAATGGATTCTTTACCAGTATATGCCCCAAACCAGTCAGACATCACCATCCCATCCCATCCCCATTCTTCTCTTAAGATATCCATTAATAACTTCTTACTTTGAGATACATGAGTTCCATTGATCTTGTTGTAACCGGTCATAAAACAGAAAGGGTCTGAATTCTTAACAGCTAGTCTGAAAGGTTCTAAGTAAATTTCTCTTAAAGCTCTTTCGGTCATAATAGAATCACTGGAATTTCTTTCATCTTCCAAGTCATTCCCTACATAATGCTTAATTGTAGCAGCGATATCTTCGCTTTGGATCCCACAGACTATATTGCTAGCACAAATACCGCTCAAATATGGATCTTCACTGAAACTTTCGAACCCTCTTCCTCCTAATGGTCCTCTTTGCATATTACAAGTGGGACCCAAGATGGCAGTGACATTCTTAGCTTTGGCTTCCACACCCATCAACTTTCCAGCATCTGTCAATAACTCCTTATTAAATGTAGCAGCTAATCCAGTTCCACAAGGTAAACAAGCCGATCCTCCATTGTTATAAAATGAGATCCCTCTAACCCCATTGGGTCCATCACTAACATTCAATCCTGGAATATCTAAACGAGGGATTTCGGCAGTCTGCCAAAAATTGGCCCCGGAAAGTAACAAGATTTTTTCCTGGGTGGTCAATTCTTTCAATAAATCTTCTACTTGAAAATCTTTCATTGGTGTTTGTATCAATTGTAAACTGAAAAAGCAGTTACTAATATAGCTCTATATATAGTGAAGAATTATAAGGACACATCACTGTAAAAAATCAGGTTCCGGGTCGGTTGGCCCCGTGTACTGTACAATTGAACCAAAAGGAAGATGTGGGGCTACTTGTGAAGAAAATAGGAGATGGTAACGCAACCGTGGGGTACTTATGACAAGATTAAATTCCCCGGATTAGCATCTCGATTTGGCAATGTAGCGCGAGAGTCCAGGAGAGGCCAATTAATGGTCCAGACATCGGATGAATGTTTAGACTAATTGCCGAAGCCGGTTTGGTCTTAACAGGCGGGGAGTAGCTACTAACAGCTACTGTTACCAAGATGACCAGCATTACAGTTTATTCTTGGGGGACAGGGTGAAAAGTAGTCTTAGACTCGGAGTCGTTCTCCAATATTCCGAGTCGTTCTCCAATATTCCGAGATATTGCGAGAAATCGTACTTAACTATGGTGATCTAGCAGCGACGGCGTTTTAACACTAATTTGATGAGAATATTGTTATAAAAGTAGTTCAGCAGGTTAATTAGGGTCACAGCTTTATGGGAGTATTTTTTTCCCGATTTTTAGGGACCTGTATTATACATTAATTCATGTTTTAATATTTTTCATAATTTATGTTGAGTTTGGCGAATTTCACGCATCTGAGAACGAAAATTGCTGCAAATTGAAATGCGATTAAAATAGTGTTATTTATTTTATACAGTCTATAATGTTATAAACCAGACCATAACTTTTCGGTCTTGATTTCAATTGGTTCAATTACCTCAATATCGTCGCTGGATTTACCTACTTGAATTTCGTATTGGCCAGCCTCCATGTGCCATTTATCAAAGTATTCGTCAAAGAACGACAACGAATCCTTTAAGGATAAGTCGAAATTGACTCTGGTAGATTTACCTGCCTTGATATTGACCTTTTCGTATCCTTTCAATTCTTTGATTGGCATGATCGTCTTTGAATCTTTATGGGAAGTGTACAATTGAACCACCTCATCTCCGTCAACATCCCCAACATTCTTCACCGTCACAGAAGCTTGCAACTTGTTGCTGCCTTCATCAACGGCAACTTTCAAGTCAGAATACTCAAATTCAGTGTAAGAAAGTCCAAATCCAAAGGGGAATGCTACCTGTCTTTGCAATTTGTCATAGTATCTGTATCCCATGAAGATATCTTCTCCGTACAAGACTCTTCCTCTCTCTGTCTTGAAGTTGAGATAAGTAGGATTATCAATCAATTTCTTAGGGAAAGATAAAGACAACCTTCCACTAGGATTGTAGTCTCCAAACAAAACGTCTGCAATACCGTTACCTGTCTCATTACCTCCATACCAAGCATGGACTAAACATTTAGCCTTTTGCATCCACGGAAATTCAACGGGGGCACCTGACTGGTTAACAATAACAGTGTTAGGATTTGCTTCCAAAACAGCTTCCACCAAGTCATTGGTCAACAAAGGTAAGTCTAAATCAGGACGATCGGAACCTTCATTCTCCCATTCATGACTTAAACCAATTGATAAAACTACTTTATCAACGGATTTAGCAATTTCAGCAGCGTGTCTAATTTCTTCTTGAGGATCAATCTTCTTGGTACAACCAAAGGCAATACCACCACCACCACCAAAATCAACAACAGTGGCGTCTGGAGCACTGAAAGTAGGTCTTGAGCCAAATTCCAATTTCACTCTGTAGGTCTTACCTTTTTCCAAGAATACAGAGTTAGTTTTCTCAGTACTTCCAGAATTGAAAAAGGAAGTACCCTTCTTTTGGTGGGTTTTGTTATCAACCACCAATTTGTCATCAACATATAATAATGCTGTACCTAGAACCGTACACCCAAATATATAATCAGCCGACTCTTCAGGAATGAAGTCTCCCTCAATATCAATATAGTATAAATCATCCTTAATAGCTGCGTTTCTATAGTCTTGAAGGAAAATATAAAACTGATCTAGATTCAACTCGTCAAATTGATCTCTATCTTCGGTACCAGCGGGATGAGAGAAAAACTTCATATTATATCCAATTTTACCTGTGACTGGGTTTACCAATTGTGTAGCCAATGAAGGTAATTGCTTAAATCCATGACAACCAACGGTATATTTAGGAGGAGAAGGCAATTTAGCAGCAATACTGTCATAGGGAGTTGTAATATAATAGGGCCATAAGAAAGCAGAACCACCACCACTAAATGCACAGATCTTAGCATTAGGTCCAATGACAGCTATTTTTTCGGTCTTACTTAAGGGTAATACTTGGTCTTCATTTTTCAATAAAACAATCGCTTCACTTGCAATTCTTCTTAACAAAGCTGAAGTTTCTTTGGTGTTGTTTTTCTCATCTTCTGGTCCACCTTCAGGAATGCCAGATTCAGCCCCAAACTTAACCAAGTTTAAAACATTTCTGGCTCTAGCATCTAAATCTTGAACATTCAATTCTCTGGAATCAATCATATGTTTTATAGCACTAACAGATCTGTAATAGGTAGGACCAGGCATCTCAAGATCTAATCCATGAACGATCGATTCCCTATCGGTGTACAACCCATGCCAGTCAGACATAACTAAGCCGTTCCAGCCCCATTCTTTTCTCAAGATATCCATTAACAATTTTTTGCTTTGAGAAGCTCTATCACCGTTGACTTTATTATAACTGGTCATAAAACAAAGTGGACTAGAATTCTTCACCGCCAATCTAAATGGCTCTAAATATATTTCTCGTAAAGCTCTTTCAGACACAAGAATATTGGTGGCTTTACGTTCATGTTCCAAATCATTACACACATAATGTTTAATAGTAGCAGCCACTTTTTCTTGTTGCATCCCGTTAATAATTGCAGATGAAGTCATCCCACTTAAATAAGGATCTTCGCTAAAACTCTCGAAATCTCTCCCTCCTAATGGTCCTCTTTGCATATTACAAGTAGGTCCCAAGATGATGTTAGCACTTTTATGTTTCGCTTCAATCGCCATCAATTTTCCAGCCTCCACCAACAAATCTTTATTGAAAGTAGCTCCCAAAGCGGTTCCACAAGGAAAGCATGCTGCTGACACCCCATTAAAAGCCTTTGTTCCTCTAACACCATTCGGTCCGTCGGTGCATCTTACTTTAGGAACGTTTAGTCGTGGAATAGCGTAAGTATGCCAATTATCAGCTCCACATAGTAACAGAACTTTTTCTTCTGTTGTTAACTGAGGCAAAACCTCATCCACATTGAAAGTCATTTGTAGTATATGTTCACAGCGGGATAATTCAGAGAGCTATACACTCAATTGCACAGATCAATAATCTGTAATATATATATTGACAGCTACAACGAAAATTGGGGGAGAAATATGGGGGAGACGTATATGGGGGAGACGAAGGAGATGTTGCCTATTTGGGACAGTTGCAAAGATTATCGTAAAAACTCCCCCAATTTCGAATCAGACAATCACGAGAGGTGAGAGATACCAAAAGATAGTAAAGAAATACAAGTCAATACCTAGAGATGGATGAGGTTTCCTAGAAAACAACGATATGACCAAAGTCATTAAGCATTGGTGTTTTGGGAAGAGAAGTTTAGAGAAAATGGTTTCATCAAAACCGCAAATCTTAGTGGGGGAGACAGAATTGGGGGATCATTCAAGTCGTGGATCACTCATATAGTTGGTGCAAAATTTGATATTGCACTTAATAGAGGGCTCGAGCATTGCACTAGAAACAAAAATAAACCAGCAACCTTGTGAAGCTATTGATCGTGAAACTACCCAGTGTTGGGAAACTATTGATAGTGGGGCAATTGACTACAAGCCCCTTATTTGTCAAATACCTAAACTAAATATTTTTTTGACGGTTTAAATGAACCAAATGATTGTATCTCTCCTATCTACGTGGCTCGCACGGCGCTTGATCATTAAAAATTACTAAATTAATCTCACTGTAACCTTAGGTACATAGTCTTACCTCCCAAAAAGTGTCCAGTTCGTACTAAACGGTGAAGAAAGTGCACATTATCGTAAAATAGGAAATCCCTAAGTAAGTCCAAGAATAGTTGCGAGTTGGTACACCGATCGTTGTGAGTTACTACGCTTGTATGATGGCACAGTTGCAGGCTAAACTTGATTATAATTGAAGTGTGCCTATGGCAAATTCCTAAACAGTATAAAGAACGCCACCAATTGTGACACAAAAACTTCATACAGATACTTTTAACTATTAGCTGGCTAACTTCGTCTATAAACTCGGCTAGCAATTGCCTGCTCTTAATATGTCTCTATTCAGCTTAAGCATTAGTTTAACTAGATTAGTAAAGAGACTTTGGCGACGAAAATCTATACGCTAAACCTTAAAACTCGAGGGCGTCACGACCTTTGACCCTTACATCAGGAAAGACTAAAATCTGGCCAAAACAGGATAAATTACACCTTTTTGAAGCCGTCGTATATTGGTTTAGATCATCATTCATCATCAAATATTCATTTTAACCTAAAGCGAAATACAATAGGCAAAATTCTCGCGCCGCGATCTCGTACCAAGTCTCGCGCTGGGTTTATTGTTCGGTTAGAGATGCCAACGAAGTAGACAAACACCAGCTTAGAAACGGGTCTATTGTAACCAAACGAAAAACGCCGAGTTCCCAGGTATGACTAGAAAGCATCCATTGTATTGAAGCATGGAACTCCATAAAAATTACTCCAAAAATAGATTCGGACACAACGAGTCAAATAGTAAAACAAGAGGAAGAAATAGTACCGAAGGAAAGTAAAACAAGTAGAATAGTAGAACAACCGCAGTAAAAATGCAATTGAACTCTTTAACCTCGTTGCACCAGGTCCGTTTGACCCATTAAATTCTGGGGTTAGATTTTATCACGGCTCAGTTAGGCGAGAGATCCGAACTGGTCTAAACCTAACCTTAAACCCAGCCAAAAAAAAAACCCTTGCAGACCCGAGTTGACGCTAAAACCCTATGTTCCAAAGCGGTAAAAAATTCTCCTATTCAGTGCCGACGCCAGATATATTTGCATAGTTTAACCCAATTGAGAAATCACAGCGTAACACGACCGTTACCAATTCGTCGCATCCTCAATTTTTGGCTGCAAGATTCCTATTGTGTACGCCAAAAAAATTTGGAGCATCTCATGCATCACCTAAACCCATGATTCGAGCGAATCGAAACTTTAATCTCTAACAGGGAATAATGGTTAAGAGCTTGAGCCTGCCGCTTAACATTCCTACCTTTTAACCTGTTTGGGTCAATTTAAGCACAGGGTCAGTATTGGGTCTAATTTAACTAGGAGGTGTCTCATTATGTTGCAACAATAAAGGAACGCTAAAATATTTTTTTTTTTTTTTGCAACTCGTTTTTTCTTTCGGTTTTCACATTTATGGTAGATCGTGATGGGGTTTGTTTAGCAACCAGTTATGATCAAGGCGTGAAATGTAGGGAACTATAGAGCCATTTCAAAAGTATAAATAAAGTCGATAATCTCCCTTCAGTTGACAATTTTTTATTATCATTAATTTCATTACAACTCATTCATTCGCTTAATACTTTATAAAAATGAAATTTACTACTGGGTTCTTACCTACTTTAGCTTTAATTGCTCAAGCTTTAGCTTTTGATATCACTTCTGATACTATATCCAGAGGTAAATTCAACACCAAATGGGGAGATACTACCATTGAAGAAGGGGCCTACTGGTCTATTGTTGACAATGATTTCTCCAACTTTGTTGGTGACTTAAACGTTGACGGGGAATTATACATTACCTCCACCAGTCCTTCTATTGGGTTGAATGTTAACTTAGGTGGTATTGGTAACACTTATGAGGTTAAAGGGTTACTTGCTTTGAACTCTGTTGATTCTCATTTAACTCCATTTTACAACACCAAAGCTAAATACTTTACTAACACTGGTAAAATTTGGTACGCTGGTAACGGTGACACTGGTATCCCAACCATGGCTATTACTGCTAGTGACTGGAACAACGAAGGTCTCATTCACTTTTATCAAAACTACAGATCCGCTGGTTGGGTTAACTTAGGATGGGATTTACAAACCATTACCAACGATGGGGCTATTTGTTTTACCAAAATGGCTTACAGACAGGCTACTAAAATTAGAGGTAGTGGTTGTATCGATATTGGTGAAGAAGCTACCGCTTGGTTAGCTTATACTTTACAAGATATTTCCGAGGATCAAACTTTTATCTTCTCTTCTAAGAATGGTTACATAAAAACTGATGCTTACACCAAGAAACAAACTTTCAAAGTTGTTGGTTGGGGTGATGACAATGTTATCGGTCTCGGGGTTCCAATTAAATCCTGGTCTTACTCTGAAGATGGTATTTTGACTATTGTTGGTAATGCCGTTTCTCAATACGACTATAACATTGGTCCAGGTTACGATGCTAGCAAAATCAAACAAATGACTCCAGATTTTGGTCCAGGTATTGGTAAAGTTATCAATGGTGGTTTAATTTACGAAGGTGCTCCAGTTAACAATGAAAGACCAGCTTCTTGTCCAGCTTGCGAAGCTCTTCCAGACCCACCATTAGATGGATCTTCTAGTTTGATTCCATCTTCTTCTTCTGAAGCTTCATCCTCCACTGAAGAATCTTCATCTGCTACTTCCACTGAGGAATCTTCATCTGCTACTTCTTCTGAAGCTTCTTCTACCGAGGAATCCTCATCTGCTACTTCTTCTGAAGCTTCATCTTCTGAAGAATCCTCATCTGCTACTTCATCTGTCGAATCTTCTTCCGAAGTATCTTCCTCTGCTACTTCATCGGCTGAATCTTCATCTGCTACTTCTTCTGAAGAATCTTCATCTGCTACTTCTTCTGAAGAATCTTCATCTGCTACTTCTTCTGAAGAATCCTCATCTGCTGCTTCCTCCGCTGAATCTTCGTCTGCTGCTTCTTCAGAAGAATCATCTGCTGCTTCATCTGCTGTGTCATCCGAACCAACCACTGTCGCTGCTGTTCCTACTTCTGAAACTGAACATGTTACTGATGTTGTTACTGCTACTGAAGACTGTCATGAATGTGAGAAAGGTGCTTCTTCTGCCACTGCTCCAGTCACCGCTACTGCTACCGAAGATTGTGATGAATGTGAAAAAGCTCCAGTTACTTCTTCTGCTCCAGGTGCTGCTGCTCCAGAATCTTCTGCTCCAGGTGCCGCTGCTCCAGAATCTTCTGCTCCAGGTGCCGCTGCTCCAGAATCTTCTGCTCCAGGTGCTGTTGCTCCAGAAGCTACTACTGCTCCAACCACCTTATCTACTGCTACCTCCACCAAGACTGCTACCGCTGAAGCTGAAGAAGGTGCCTCTGGTGCTGCTGCCGAAGAAGCTTCCACCGCTGCCGCCGAAGAGCAAGCTTCTGACGCCGCCGCTCCATCCGCAAGCCAATCTGCTCCAGCAGATGCTGCTCCAGAAATCAGTGAAGGTGCTGCTTCCAGATTTGGTGCTTCTTTAGTTGCTACCTTGACCATTTTCTTAACTATGATGTTATAAATGTAAAAGGCATCTTACATTCATCTTTTTATATTTTTTCATTTTTCTTAAAATAATTCATGGGTTTATTTAGATTCTAATCTATTTGTATTTGATAATAGACATTGTTCTGTATAAAGTATGCAATTTGTACAACACCTTCTAATTTCCTACCTTTTTACCTCTCGTGGCTGCGAAAGAGAGCTACAATTTGAAAATGTCTTAAATAGTAGATTCAGTTTGCCCATAGCCAAGATGTAGCCAATGTGTAGCAATTATATATTACAAAGATTTAGAGTGTTAAGATACATTTTATATATATAGTTGTCTACAATCGGATACCACTCTTATCGTGATGAGCTTTATAATTAACACTATTTACTCAAAATACATCTAATTGTTCAAAGCAAGAAGAGCTTTTTGAGCAGTAGAAATTGCAGAGAAAGGATTAACTCCACTGACAACCCTTCCATCAGCAACAGAGAAGTCATCCCAATCACCTTCTGGAGCTTGGTATTTAGCTCCCAAATTCTTAACCATATTCTCCACAGTAAGAAGCTTTTTGGAGGCAATAATGTTCTCAAGTTTCATTTGTTGTTCACCATTATTAGTGAATCCAGTAACTGTCTTCCCTTCAATTAAGATTTTACCAGTTTTTGGATCTTTCATGGAATTGAAGATTAGTGGACCATGACATACCGCTGACACAACTCCCCCTTGAGCATAAATAGATTCAGCTGCGCTGACTAAACCTTTTGCAGTAGGGAAGTCAAAACAGGTTCCGTGCCCTCCAGCTGCAAAGAAAATTGAATATTCTGCTGGGTTAATTTCACTAGCTTTTTTGATCTTTTTCAAGTTAATATTATACTCAGAGTGTGCATTTTGGTAGACGTCTCTGGCATCACCATTTAAAAAGTCTTCTGAAAGGGAATGTTCATCATAACCGAATTCTCCAGTTTCTGAAACAAAATCTACATCAAACCCTTTGGCTTTAAAGGTTTCAAATGGATGGATAGCTTCCAGAGCAAAAAGACCTGTTTTTGCACCATCTTCATAGAATGGATCATTGTAAGAGGTGACAGCTAATAAAACCTTTGACATTTTTGAAATTATTATGTTAGTAGTAGTTCAATTGAGTTTCCAAATTACAGCTATTGAAGGAAAAGCAACGAATTTATAGTTTTTATGCTTCGCCGTTATTTGACTTTAGTTATTGCTATTAACGGAGCTGCGAGGGCCTTGTCGGGCTGACTTCCATAAAAGGTAATGGTACCGAGACAGTTGCTTACTCACCCTACGAGCCTAATGTACTAGGCTATAACCAATAAGGATATGGGAGGGCAGTGGATAGAGTCAACAATGGGTAATTAAAGTGGCATGACCTTAAGGTCGGGTTATTAAGAGAAAAACAAATGGCTCAAAAAACCACAAAAAAGGCAGAGATGTAGCAAAGAATTGCAGCCAAGCAGCCAAACCAATAGTAATCAAAATTTGCTTAAACACGAAACACTTTTGTAGGGCCCAACGAGCAGCAAAGAAATCCCGCTAAGCAATTAGTTAAGCACCACGGTTTATAGTCAAAGCAAAGACGCGGGACTCCTGTATTGTTGCATGACTACTCACTTCCACGCATAGTTTGAGTTGGTACCCAGACACACTAAGGCAAAGTTAGCGCAAAATGAGACCAATGCTCAAAGTGAACACAAAATGAAATCCATAGAGAGAACAAAGTAGAAGCAACCAGTAAGTAAACATAACCAGTAAGCAATCAGTGGAAGAACAGAAAAGAAAAAAAATTCAAGTGAAAACGCTAAGAATGGACACACGCAAACTGAGAATAAGACTCTATGACTTCACGGAGAGAAGACTGTTTACTTCCATAATATTTTCTGAATAATACACGATAATGTATGTATGTACATATGCATGCTACGACTTCAATCTTCGTGGACCCCAGCAAAAAGGTGAAACGAGCCCAAGGAAATTGTGTGACTCGTAGCTTAGGGCATACAATTGAACTTCAGCTCACTCTTGTATAGTTAGGACAAACTAATAAACTCCTAAGTAATTTCTACGTTTTACTTGAGATAACTGATTTAGTGAATTATGATGCTTATTGTTGGAAGTGCCGTGCTTAAGCGTTCTCTTATTATTACTGCATTTCTAAAATTGGTTGTTGCTGGTGATATTTTTATCTAGATCTGTTTATTTTTTAGATCCCATGTCATCCTGGATTCTTTAAGCTTTGTTCTTTTTTTGTGGAGAAGATTTTAATTTTCGTGTTCCTGTGTCAGGTTTTTGCAGATGTTGTTCATAGTTGGGATTAGAACCAAATGGTTATAGAACTATTTACTGATAGTCAAATTAGTTGTATTGAATATTACGGAACCTACAATAGTACCCCACAATTTCATCTCATTTGAATTCATAAAACAATAACCCCAACAACAGAATTCGAAAAGAAGCATACGAATTTCACTTTGAAGCTCCTCATTGAACAATACCCCATTCCTAAAGGTCGTGGCATCAGCATTCTTGTCCTTCCTTTACGACTGTTTCTTCTTGAGGTTGCCAGCCATGGCGACGTGTGGCACCCATAAAGCCTCGAATTTTGAGATTCGAGATTTGGAACAATGGCTGCGAAAACCGTGCCCAAAGTCGAACAATAAGCGATTTTTGGGCTCGTACATTTAAATTCCAAATAGCTATATTTCACAAAGCCGGGTCCTCACAATATAATAAAGGGTCTGATGGATTTTGCATTTCCTATTCTGGATATAGAACACCCTAGATAAGTATTATGGGGATCCAACTCTATTGTAATCCGCAAATGACAATGTTGAAAGAACCTTCCCAGTTGAGGTTTGAAATCGACGAACTGGTGTAAAGTTAGCAAAAACGAGTACATGCCAGGTTATATTGCACCCAGCCCACATATTTTCTGTTTGTTTGTGGAGCTAGCGGGAGCTCAAGACGGAACTATTTAAATCTATGAACATTTCCTGAAAATAGAAGGGTTTATACAACTATTACCATCATGAGATTTGGAGCTAACAAATTTCTTCCAACTTTATTGCTGATTGCTTCTTCAGCTGTGGCTGTCACCATTAGTACTGACACTGTAAGCCGTGGGAGTCTTCAAGTTTCTCTCGACGGTGTTACCATTGACGAGGGAGTATATTGGTCTGTCATAAATAATGAGCTCAACCTGATTACTGGTGACCTTTTAAACAACGGTCAGTACTTTGTGTCTAGTGATTCTGATCTTTTTGCTTTATCAGTTACTCTCACTGGTATAATTAATACTATCGTTAACAACGGAGATATTGCCTTTAACTCTGTTGAATCTGCCACCACTCCGAACTATAATTTGGTTGGAGCCAGTTTCGAAAACAATGGTAACTGGTGGTTTGCTGGTAATGGTGCCTTTGGAATTCCAACCAACTCTATCACATCGGCTGATTGGACTAATAATGGATTACTTTACTTCTATCAAGAACAAAGAAATTCCGGATTAGTTACCTTGGGTTTTGCTGGAGGGAGTATTACGAATGACGGGACTGTCTGTTTGACCAACCAGGCCTACTCTCAAGGAACCAGAATCGAAGGTACTGGTTGTTTTGATATTGGTGAAAACTCTGCTATTTGGATTCAAAACTCCGTGTTGGCGGTCTCTGAAGGTCAGACTTTCTATTTCTCCGGTGATTCTGGTTCCCTTAGAGTTGAAGCTCTCTCCACTTCTCAAACCTTCACCGTTGGTGGATTCGGTGGTAACAACATCATTGGTCTTTCCTTGCCTGTCACCAGTACCCAATATGCTCCAGATACCGGTGTGTTGACCCTTTCGTCTACTTTGTTATCGTTTGAGTTTGTTATCGGTACTGGTTACGATCCAACTGGTTTTGAAACCGTCACTGCCGACTTTGGTACTGGTATTGGTATTGTTATTAATGGTGGTGTTCAATACAATGGCCCAGCTCCATCTTCTGAACGTCCAGCTGTTTGTATGAGCTGCCTTCCAGTTCCGCCATACCCAGAAGAGGAATCATCTTCTAGTGAATCATCTTCTAGTGAATCATCTTCTTCCAGTGAAGAATCATCTTCTAGTGAATCATCGTCTTCTAGTGAAGAATCTTCTTCTAGTGAAGCATCATCTTCTTCCAGTGAAGCATCATCTTCTTCCAGTGAAGCATCATCTTCTAGTGAAGAATCTTCTAGTGCTGCCACCTCATCTTCCGAAGGTTGTCCAGAGTGTACTGACTATACTACCACTTTCACCACTACTGACGCTGACGGAAACCCTACTACTCAAACCGGTGAAGTCATTGTTACCACTGACTCTGACGGAGACTTAACTACCACCACCGATATCATCGGTGACTGTCCTGAATGTACCGAGTACACTACCACTTTCACCACTACTGACGCTGACGGTAATCCAATCACTCAAACCGGTGAAGTCATTGTGACTACTGACGCCAACGGTGATTTGACGACTTCTACCGACATTATCGGTGACTGTCCTGAATGTACCGAGTACACTACCACTTTCACCACTACTGACGCTGACGGTAATCCAATCACTCAAACTGGTGAAGTCATAGTTACCACTGACTCAGACGGAGACTTAACTACTACCACTGACATTCTTGGTGACTGCCCAGAGTGTACTGACTACACTAGTGGATTCACCTCAACCAACTCTGATGGTGCTGTAATTACTGGAGAAGTTGAAGTTATTGTAACCACTGATGCTGACGGAGACTTAACTACTGACTATTCCACTATTGACGAATCCACTGTTTCCACAGTCTGTGTCAGAGGAAACTGCGTGACAGTTAGCGATATTGCTACCACCGTTGTTACTGTTACTTCTTGCGCCGATGACATATGTACCAAGGTTCCAAAGACTACTGGGTTAACTACTGTCATTGATCAATCTACCTCATATGTTACTTATTGCCCATTACCAACCACTAAACCCGAACAAGTGGTCGTCACTGTTACCTCTTGTGAAGAAGACAAATGTTCTCCAGTTGTGATTACCTCCGGAGCTACCTCTGACATGTCAGCCAAACCAACCGAGCCTGCTAAACCAGAAACCGAGGCTGTCGAATCTGAAGCTCCAGAATCTCCAAAATCTCCAGAGACAGTTGCTCCACAATCAGTGGCACCATCGGCTGCTCCACAATCAGTGGCACCATCGGCTTCTCCAACGCCATCGGCTTATGAAGGTGGCGCATCTTCTTACAAATCTTGGACTTTATTCACTTCTATTGCTTTATTCTTCACCATCTTGATCTAAGGTTGATCCTTAGTTTTTTGTTTTCATGTGTGGTTTTATACCTTTCTTTACGACCCCCTTCCATTTTCGATTAATGCTTATAATATTCGAGTGTACTTTATATTTATCTTTCAAGTAATATACACTTAGTTTTTATTTCAGTTCCCACCAACACCAGCTATATAAGCCAACGACCAGGTTCTAGACATCCCATTATCTATCAACGCATCATTCCAATCGTTTCTCGCAAACCACTTCCAAGAGCTTTTGGGATCAAAAAGGGCCAAGTTCAACATAAGAATTCCCTTCCAGCCATCAGGAATTCGGTCCACCATTGGTCCTAATATCTGACACCATTCTTCCTTAACAAACCTCTCTAATCGGATATACGATGAAACAGGTGTAATAGGCAACATATGAATCCCATGAATCCATTCGTTGCCAATGGTTCCTCTTCCAAAATAGGTAGCAAAATCAAGTTTATTTTCAAAGGAAATCCCTGCCACTTTGTTTTTGATGAAATTTTTGGGCTGAATCCTGTTATCATCCGTGAAAAGCATATACATGTTCATTGATCTTTTCATTACCGCAAGCATTAAATTAGCTCTGTGCTCCATTGCTGAATCTTCAACAACTTTAGCGTAAAGTTTCATTCCGTAGGCAAAATGATAATCTTCTGAAGATGATTCTTCGTCTTTACCGTCCCCAGAAGCAAAGATTCCATGAGCAAAAGAATGGCCATGAAACCAGTCGAAAGATCTAAATTGGGGGAAATATTTATCGGCGGTAGAAGGGTTGGCAACATCTCTTAGTAAAGTAGTAGCATATTCATAGGCACCTGAACTCTTGAACCATTTCCCATCATTAAAGGAAGCATCCACTTTAGCTACAAGTGCGATAGCATGGATGTGGTATCCATAATGGAAATGGTGATCATTATAGTTAGCATTACCAAAATCAGCTCCTGGTTCAGCAGAAGATATTAACCCTTTCCACGACATATCATAAACCAACGGGAATACTTGCTTGTTGTTGGCGAATATTTCTATAGCTTGGGTAATTTTAGAAAACATCTTTCCCGTCAATTGATTGTCGTGGAGGATGAAATGGCACACATAAAGAATGTAGGCAAACTTATCAAGAATTTTACCTGAAGTGTACATAGAATCGATATTTGCCATGCCAACCACATCATGTTCCACCTCGTATTGAGCAGCTTTACGGATTATATCCAAGGAACTAGAAGAATAATTGGCGTTTCCATCGAAGCAAGAAACTGTCGACCAAGGTTCCCAATTCACCTGAGTAGGCAAGTTGATTTCTTCCATTGTCAATTGGTTGGTTATATAAGCTCTCATTACACCTTTGGTGGTAGAATCAAGCTCCATCCCAGCATACGTACTTTTAACGGAGCTCACTAAAGCCTCTTGATGGTGTGGTAAACACCATACAATTGTTCTTTGGCTTTTGGAGCTTCCTTTCACACTATACTGGAAAGAGTATTCACATTTGCTTCCATCAGAGGAAGTAACTCTTCCCGTCAAATGACACGCCTCAGCATAACAACCAGCAGCATCATCATATGCTCTAGAATCCCCTTTACAGAATTGCACAACTACATTGTTACAAATCTTGTTTGCAACTATTCTTCCGTCTGCTAAGTACATTTCAACAGATGGATCTCCACTAACATACATGGTCCACACTACTTGGTCAAACAATTGAACCTTATACTTCACGACAGAACCTACAGCACCAACCTTTTGAAAATGTTGAACACCAACTTGGGAAGCAATACCAGGTCTAATGTTATTGTAAATGGCAGTAATAAACCCCATTCCTTGGGTAAGAGGCATAGTAACATTTCTATTAGGATCATTATTCAAAACCATACACGCTTGCACAGACATCTTTTGATGGTCCGACAAATATAAGCCGACATTTCTGTCAGTAAAGCCTTCCCCAGACATCACAAATGACTTGATTCTAGGGGGGTTGAAATAGAATTGAACGGGATTGACGTTTGGTTCAGGGCCGTAAACTCTTTGAGCTGCCGTGGTATGATTAAACGCAATCCCAACATCTTGACCTGGATCTTTCGTGAGCCAAAGTGAGTAGGGTTGTGTCCACACTGGGAAGGTCTGGTCTTCCAAGGTCATATTATTGTAAAAATTATTTGTTTGAATTGGAGCAGAGACAGCGCTAATTTGACATCCTACAGGAGGCTGTGGATGATTGACGGATCTGAACTTGTCAGAGGGTTTTTCTGTAGCAATTGGATTAGAGAAAATATCATCACCCGTGACTTTAGGCCCTGAGCTAGGTCTAGCCGGAAGTATAGGAATTGAAGAACCAGATTGATTTGGACGAGCTGGAGGAATTGGGGGAGCTCCTGTTTGGGATGTGCCAGCATTCTGCTGCTGTTGATGTTGCACATAGTCTGGAAGCTTTGCCTTGGCTCTACTGTAGTGACTGTTACTACTCAACGACTCATCGATCTTCTTGATAGCGTTCTTGAAATCTGAAAACCCCATTATCGGCGGTGCATAAAAATAGAAGCTGTGTCCGCATACCGGCGCAGAAATTGTGCAGCAGCGGTTGCAAGATGGAGCGAGTGGGGGATGTACAACATGAGGCAATATGAGGGGGACCAAGGAGTAACTATTAAAGGTTAGCTTTCTACTGAAAGGCCCTTCAGCTGCTTAAAGAGCCCCGCTATACTCACAGCTCCATACTACAGTTTCCTATAGTATCATTAGTACATGCCCCACAGAATTAGCGGAAAAGCGGAAATGGTACCGCATTCGGCAGGTAATTCCGAAGCAGCTATAAAAGCCATTGCAGATAACAGACTTGAATAATTTAGTTATCATGAAAGTAGAAATCTTGTTGGTAGCCAGTGCTTTCTATAGCTTTATACAAGCTCAAGTCCACAGCAATCCTAACAATGCCCACGACATTGAATATGACTCCATGAAAGAGCCAAGTTTGGCAGAGCTTTGGGATGGAGACTGGCCATTCCAAGGTATCAACAGTTTTGCCCATCTAGATTTCCGAAAATGTTTGATAGATGCCGAATTCCAATACGACATCGCCTTAATAGGAGTCCCGTTTGATACTGCTACGTCCTATCGCCCAGGTGCCAGATTTGGTCCTCGTGCAATTCGGTCTGCTTCTCAGAGACAAACTTCATTAAGAGGATTCAACCAGCGAGCTATGATGAACCCGTATGACAATTGGGCTAAGATCGTCGATTGTGGAGATATCCCCGTGACGCCAATGGATAACAACCTTGCATTCAAACAAATGACTTTGGCGTTTGAAGAATTGGTTCTCCGCAGAACTTCTGCCAACTCCACGGCTGCTCCTCCACGGTATGTGGCTCTAGGAGGTGACCACTCGGTATTATTACCTCATATTAGAGCTCTTCATAAAGTTTATGGTCCGCTCAATGTGATTCATTTCGACGCTCATTTGGATACTTGGGCCCCAGATAAATATCCTTCATATTGGCACTCGGACCAATCTGAATTGAATCATGGCTCCATGTTGTGGAAAGCACACAACGAAGGGTTGACTTCTTCTCACAATATCCATGCTGGATTAAGAACCAAGTTATCAGGAATTGAAGATTACGAGGATGATGATAAGCAGAATTTCAATCGGATTTATGCTGATGATATTTGGGTTGACGGAGTAAGATCTGTGATTGACAAGATCCTTTCTACTGTTCCTAGCGACACCCCAACTTATTTATCAGTGGACATAGACGTGTTAGATTCTGGGTTTGGCTCTGGAACTGGGACTCAGGAACCCGGTGGATGGTTGCCTAGGGAATTATTATATGTATTAAGAGGCATCGACAGCCTTAATATCGTGGGAGCTGATGTAGTGGAAGTATCACCAGCATTTGATAACGCCGAAATTACCGCTACCAATGGTGCTCAGGTAGCCTATGAAATCATCACCAGCATGGTAAAGAAAGGAAACACCAACAATTTGGTCAAGAATGACATAGTTAAGGGCAGCATGTCTTTAAGTAACCAGCAGTTTTTACAACAAGCTAATGGAAACAAGCAAAAGCTTTTACAATTGAGTTAATTGTATATTATATGGAATATGCAGAGAATTACCTGTAAAGCTGAAAGTAAAACATAAGCTATGTACAGACCTTAGAGTAAATATATAACTAATAATAATAGATAGAAGAAGAGGACGTTAAATATAAATTAGAGGTGTGAGAGTATTTTTTTTCCTTTTTCCGGTTTAAAAGTCTAGCAAGGAAGGAAAGCAATCAAAATTGGAAGTTTTGGGGTTGGTTTTCATTGACACCAAACCCAAAGGTTTCACCGTAGTTTTGAGGAGCTACCATATCATCATCCACTTGGTCTTCATCTTCAGCAAAATATTTCTCGATAATATTATAGGCCTTTTCATAAATCTTTTCGTTTTCATTAGTTTGACAGTCAAAGATTTTTTCCATTCCTCCAGCTTCTTCGATATACAAGGCATATTCATTAACAGCAGCCCCACGAGCTTCTTTATCCATTTCACCCATCTTAAGAATATTTTCTAACGAGTCCAAAGTAACCTCAATGATTTTAGCATCAGCAACTGCCAACAAATCACACAATGGTTTGATACAACCTTGATTCACCAAATATCTTATTTGATCAGGTTTGGTAAGGGCCCCGGAGGACGCGTTAGAAATAGCCCAACAGGCTTCTTTTTTGGTTTTATAATCACCATTAATTAATAATCTCAACACTTGAGGGATCAAATTAGCATCAATAACCGCTTGAATTTGTTCAGTATTTCCAGCAGTAATATTAGAAATAGTCCAACAAGCTTCCTTTCTAATAGTCTCTTTAGGAGAATTTAATAAAGGAGCTAAAGCCGGTAAAGCCCCAGCATTGATCACCACTTGAGTTTGGACATCATTCCCCGTAACAATATTACCAATAGATCTTAAAGCTGGAGTTTGAACCAAAGTTGACTCATGGCCCAACAATTCCACTAATCTATGAGGAATTCTAGCATCGACCACCGCTTGAATAGCTTCAGAAGTCCCATCGGATAAATAAGACACCGCCCAACAAGCATCGATTAAAGTTTCGGTATCAATAGAATAAATCAATTTGGCTAATGTAGGGATAGCAAGATGTACAATGGTCCAATCAGGTTGAGGATTTCTTCCTCTACACAAATTAGATAAGGTCCAAGTAGCAGTACGAATTAACGACATTTTTGTACTATTAAACAAGTTCAATACTGGACCCATGGCTCCACATCCTAACACCATATCCCTGTAATGAGTAGAGTCCCCCGCCACATTTCCTAAGGCCCATATAGCTTGTTCTTTAACCTCTACCGATTGAGAATTCAATAATTGAACAAACAAAGGAACTGCCCCTGCGTCAACCACCGTCTTCGTTTGGTCAGAGCTTCCAGAAGCAATATTAGTCAACGCCCAAGCAGCTTCTAACTGAAGCATGTCTGGATGAGAATCATGCATGAACTCCACCAATTTAGGAATTACTCCACATTGAATCACCGCGTCAATTGGGGGATTATGTTCTCTCGATAAGATCTGACGGAACTTGACAGTGGCGTTTAATTGATCGTCAAAATCTTGGGAGTTAAGCATTTCTACCATCTTGGGCAATTCTTGTAACAAACTACTATAAAACTGGGATTCCTCGGCATTTACTTGCGATCCAAATTCATCTTCATCTTCAGAATCATTGGCTTCAGTATTGGTGAAGTTTCTTCTCTTGGATAACACTTCCTCTCTCTTTTGCTTTCTTAAATCCACTTGATGGGTTTCTCTTCTTCTTCTCAACTCATCACTTTGAAACCGGCCCTTATTCTTAAAGGTGGTCCGACGATATTCGGGTACAAATCTACTGGTTGCATCCCCATCCATGATTGTGATATTTAACGTCTAGGTTCTATGATTAGGATTTGTTAATATATTTTAAGGACCAGATATTCTCTGCGTGTCTACCTGTATCTGGGTGTCTATTTGCCTGGAATTATGGCAATATATTACGTGTATCCACTGGTATTGTAAAGCTATCACTACCCTTAGAAGACTTGCTTGGAAGAGAAGAAAAAATTTAAGCAAAATGGGTCGTACACGAAGAGCGCGCTCTTTAGCGAGGGTAGATTTTCAGTCTTAGTGGTAGCTATTAACGTAGGAATATAGGACGGACATGTTGAAACAAGGGCTTTCAAGAGGAAATAGAAGCTCTGGAGCAATATGGGGGTTTTTAAATAATGGGGGAGGTTATGCAGCCAAGACTCATACGGGAATCTCCTTTCTCCCGCCCACTGTATTTGGCAGAAGTGCTCATAAGGGAAGTTATAAATCTCCTGATTCTTCTATAGATACAGATGAAATCATCTCCGATAATAATCCGTGGTCCCCTTCACTTTTGAATGATGTTGTAAAAGTTCGAAAACCCGGGAATTTCCGAAGTGTAGAGTTGCCAGATCATTACCGTTTATCTTATCAACCGATATACGAAGCCCCAGGTTCCAAGTATGTATCGTTATTGAAACGATTGACCATCAGTGTAGGGGTGCTAGGGTGTTATGGAGCCAAGTTATTCTATGATTCTCCCCATTTTGATGATTTTTATGCAATTTTTACTTTGACAGCATCATGGATTCCTGCAGCAGTTATCCAATATAAAACCAGGCATTATGTAACGAGAATTTTCCGGTTATACGATAAAGACAAGCCTCAGACCCTTGAGAATTTAGTCGGGGATGAAAATCTTATTGTAGAGAAATTAAATTTTACCGGAGGTAAGACGTACAATTCACTAATTAAGGTCACCAATAACGATAGCTTGAAAGTGGTTGGACCAAAATCATCGTTGTTTGCACCATATGCTACATGGGAAGACATAGAACCAGATTCTAATGTGAAAAGACTGCATTACATAGTAGATGACATAGGAGGGATGAAGATGGATAGGCTATGGGGGATTGTTGAACGGAATTCCAACATAGACAATGGGAGATATATAGAACCCAAATAGTTGTAAATAGGAACAATACATTATAGACATGTAGATGATTACAGAGACCAAATATAACAAGAAACGATACAACCTGTCTCAGAGAAGCTATTACACAGAAACATCCTCACACCCACAAACAAAGCAAGGATTTTTGGTGCCAAAAAAAGAAACTTAACGGCTGCGCATCGAAACAGTTCATTTCTGTGTCAAATTCAAACTGTCAAATTACTGCCAAATTAGCCAATTAAACACACTGTAAGCAGCTATGGGATTCTTTTCTGGTCCCCCTAAGGGTACGCAAGTGTATTTTGCTTCAGGTTCACAAATGAGATCACAGCCAGAGCTTAATGCCAGACATTTTGATTACCATAAGAGCAAACATCATGAGACCCTTGAAAAGGAGGACAGGGATTCACATGAACCTAAATCAAATAGCAATCCCGAAATACGCGTGGAGCATGATAAAGACGAACAGCATAATAAAAAACATGCTGACAAAGATGCTCATGAAGACGCTGCCGAAGAAAGGCACAATAAAGATGGTGACGCTAAAGAAGGCGAAGGCGACAAGAAAGAAGGCGAAGGAGAAGGCGAAGAGAAGAAACCCCGAGAAAAGAAAATCATTAAGGTCAGGAACAGAGAGAAGTTTGATCCTCAGACTTCAAAGAACACCCATCTCAATTCGTTGATCTATCACACTAGTGATGATACTGTCGATTTGTACGCTCGGGAAAACGATTCGTCCGATTTATTGGGACGGCTATATTATGATGATTTTGATTCTGATTCAATTAGATCCCCGATAGTTTCTAGTGATACGACGCCACTAATGTCACCAGCTGGCCATACAGGCGGCAGTGATTACTTCAGTAGCAGACCTATTCATTCTCCGTCTGCTTTATCACCATCTCGATCCACGTCCCAGACGAACCTTAGATCTCCAGATTCTTTGGCAGCCATAGATGAAAAGCTCAGAAAGCATCAGCAAGCTCAATTGGGCAACTTGATAACACCCCCAGTTTCGACACCTTCTAGATACTCTAAAGGAATATCATTCGATACTTCCACAAATACAGACAGAAAGTCTTTAACATTAAAGGCTAAACATCCTAAATTCAGGTTTAGAAGAAACAACAAGACATTTTTAACCGGATTTAATGACGATCAAGAATCATTAAGAGCCATTCAATGGCTATTTGACGAAGTCATTATAAATGGGGATACCATAGTGGTGTTACAAGTATTGGATGAGAAACTACATCGACAAATTGATCGTGACAGATGTAATAAATCCCTTGAGACCATCGAAGCATTAAATGTTCACAATAAGAAAATATCTATCGTGTATGAGATAGTTATAGGGAAACCCCAAAAGCTATTGAAAAGTGCTATAGATGAATACACTCCTCAAATGATGGCTATAGGGACCCACCAAGCCAGTAAAGAGCAACATAAGTCGTTTTTTGCAAAGACAACCTTATCCAAATACTTTTTAGAATATGCATTAGTGCCAGTAATAGTTGTGAAACCTCGATATAATCATGTGGAGGTATTATCTCATCCAGTAGATTCTCCAGACTACTTCAAAAATTGGTTGAAGAATATTGATATAAGTGAGACTTACATGAAAGACAAGGAAAAGAAAAAGATGATGAAGAGTCCCTTGGGTTCTAGGAGCTCATCTTCGGTTAGTTTAAACACTTTAAATGACTCTAGAGGCAGAGAAAGTGAGTCTACTACATCCAAGTCCAGATTCTTACCCCGGTCTGGTTCGTCTTCTAGATCTCAATCCAAGACTCGAGAAGATGGCCCCAAAGACACAAAATCTCCACATAAAAGGGCAGGGTTTGCAAAGTTTTTTCACCACTAAGTATACATAGAGTAAAATAATAGAGAGAATTAGAATACTGAATGAGTAGTTTTTAGTAGCGAAATTTTAGTTGAACCCGTCAACTAAAACAGTGCGACGCGACAAGCAATTCTTCATCATACCTCCCCATGAATGATTCGTTTGGTTCAAGAGTCAAAAAGATTGTAGGGAGAGAAGACGATACTCAATTACCGCTATATAAGGACAAGCCCAACCCCACCACTCGTTTAAAGCCACTTAAGCCTAAGACTACCAATCGTCTCAGAATGTTACTTCAAGGATTTGTCACTTCTTTGGTGATTTACTTTTTGTATTCCTACTTCACCGGGCCAAGTGGAACCTCTCAAGACTGGCAGCAGGCCCAGCAAGAAGTTCGGAACGCCTTTCTTGAATCATGGCATACATATGAAAAGTTTGGTTGGGGGAAGGATGTCTATCATCCTCTTAGCCAAACTGGAGAGAATATGGGCCCTAAGCCATTGGGGTGGATGATAGTTGATTCTTTGGATACTTTGATGTTAATGGATTGCCCTGAAGAAGTGGCCAGAAGTAGAAAATGGATCAAAGAGGAATTGGAGTATAATTTCGATTATAATGTTAATGTATTTGAAACTACCATTAGAATGTTGGGAGGACTATTATCGGCGTTTCACTTTTCTAATGACGATATTTATCTAGATACGTCGGTTGATTTGGCCAATGCTTTATTAGGAGGATTCAATAGCCAAACAGGAATTCCTTATTCATCTGTAAATTTGATGTCTGGAGAAGGGATCAAGAATCATGTAGACAATGGGGCTTCTTCAACAGCTGAAGTGACTACTTTACAGTTAGAGTTCAAATATTTAAGTTATTTAACTGGGGAAGCGTTGTACTGGGATAAAGTCGAAAAAGTTATGGAAGTGATTGATAAAAACCAACCAGCGGATGGACTAGTGCCTATTTATATTCAGCCTGATACAGGGAAATATCAAGGAAATTTGATTAGATTAGGTTCCAGAGGTGATTCTTACTATGAATATTTATTGAAACAATACTTACAAACTAGCCAACAGGAGCCCATTTACTATGATATATACAAGGAATCTTTGGAAGGAGTTAGAAGACGTATGGTGGGTAAATCTAAACCCAGTGGGTTGACATACGTGGGAGAGTTAGATAACGGGGTTAATGGGAGATTATCCTCTAAAATGGACCATTTAGTGTGTTTCTATGGAGGGTTAGTATCTCTTGGAGCTACCAATGGATTAACTTTGGAAGAAGCTAGAAGATTGCCCGAATGGAACGACGAGAAAGAACAAGAATTTCAATTTGGAGCCGACTTAACTTATAGTTGTTATAAGATGTACAAAGATACCCCTACAGGATTATCACCAGAGATTGTTGTGTTTAATACCGATGAGACTAGATCCAAAGACTTTTATATTAAGCCCTTGGATACTCACAATTTACAAAGACCAGAAACCGTGGAATCCTTATTTTATCTTTATAGATTGACAGGGGATGTCAAGTATAGACAATATGGATATGAGATCTTCCAGAATTTCATCAAACATACCAAAGTGGTTAACGAACAAGGAGATGTTTCATACACGTCTTTGGATGATATGACCTCCGTGCCACCTAAAAAGAGAGATAATATGGAGTCCTTCTGGTTTGCTGAAACCTTGAAGTATTTGTATTTATTATTTGACGATGAAAACAAAGTGCCTCTTGACAAATACGTGTTTAACACAGAAGCCCATCCATTCCCCAAATTTGAGTTAGGTACTTTATTTAAAACTGGTTGGAGAAGAGAGAAAGACGGACAAAGAATCAATTTAGAATCTAATGTTAAGGTAGATAAGAAGAGACCGCCAGAAGCTGCCCCAGTTAACAAACCTGTAGATGAAGAAGCAAAAGAGGTTATTAAAGAAAACCCAGACCTTAAGAAAGATTCCAAAGAGGAGCTGAAGAAGAAACTTAACGACATGCTCAATGATTCTTAGTAGTATTGTATGTACAGAGTATAGTATAGGTTATTCAATATCTCCTTGATTCCCCTTACAACACTCACCATCGCACAATAAATGATTTCCCTCATCCTCTATATTACTCTATATCCTCTATATTATATATCGTCAGGTTTTCGCATCCTCTACATTATTCATTCTCTACATTATTCAATACACTTGATCCTCTATATTATACTAACACCCGGAGTGATTTCATCATTCACACGACTCGTCGTGCGCACTAAAACCGTTTAACTTTTCCGAAAAAGAGCAAAGACACGGAAGAATATCCTTGTTCAACAGTCAGACTATGTCAAGCGAAGTATGTATAATTAGCGTCCCCAAGGTTCTAGTGGCCCTTTAACCGTCCAGAAGCACAGTCGTGCTTTTATAGTTCGACTATTCCCTTTTAGAAACGTGTTCATTTTTTGATGGTCGTTGTATGATTTTTTTTTTCGCTACGATTATTAATTACGTCACCAACTGGATAGTCCATGATATCATTTCTATAACGAAGTACATAGTGATGTGGACCTATTTTATGCCACTAGTACCCTTTATATCTTCCAACTTACTAACACCTTTAGTCGAGAACCTCGTTTGACTTAGAACCGAATCCTTTCGAGAGATCGTTTGCTACTAAGGATGCCGATGAGAACGACAAACAAAACAGACCAACTGCTAATAAGCATAACCTTCACATCCCCATTGCTAATTTAAACAGCTTGCAACAAAAGTTACCGGGGATCACACCACCCTTGTTAACTCCAGGAGGCAGAAGATTACCACCGTTGGGGTTGTCACCAGGAAGTCATATTTCTATTCCTGCGACGCCCGGAGGAACTTTATGGAACAGTTTATTGAATGCTACTAATACAGATAGTCACGCAGGTCAGGGACAATCACATCCCCAATCTGATACGGTTTCTGTGTCCATACACCCCCATCCACACCAACAGTATGCTCAACCGGCCCAGCCAGTTCAACCAAGAAGTCAATTACTCCCACAACCACAACAATCTCAACCACCACAGCAAGTTGGCCAACCACAACAACAGGTTGGCCAGAGTGTGCAAGCTCCACAAGGAGCTTCTCAAGCTAATCAGCAAGGGGTTGTTCCACCACAGAATCAGGATTCTCAACCAGGTTCTGTTCCACCACAGAATCATTTGCAACCTTCTAGCCAGCCTCCAGCTCAACATTCTAACATGGTTTCTTCACAACAAGGTGGAAGCTACTCTCTGTTTGGCAATAATGCTAGAAAGTCAGGGCTAACTTCGAATGAATCCAATCTTAGATCCGGGTTAACTCCTAGCGGGAATCAACACAACAATGGTAATGTGTTTCCATTTAATGGCCAAATGTCGGGATTCACTCCTAATGGGATTATTAATAGCCCCATGACTCCAGGATTGTCTAGTTTGTTGGGATTGTCTCATGGACAATCTCATATTCCGGGCAGTCACATGCAACCTCAGCCTCAACATAATCAGTTTCCTCCTCAACAGAGTAACTCCCAGTACCACCAGCAAGTGCAACAAAAGACGCAGAAAAATGAGTCTCCAGGATCTACACCTGGGTCCCCGGGCCATGAAGATTCAGAGGATGTTGCAGAGAAGGGCAAGCGGAAGATGAAAGAAAAGAAAGACGGGACAAAGAAACCAAAATCCAATAGAGGTAGAAAACCTAAGCCAAAAGATTCTGGCCTTAATGGGTCAGTTAAAGATGATCCAGAAGAAGCATCACCCATTGGTTCAGATGATGTTCCTGGGAAGAGAAAACAAAATAGCGAAGAAGAGAAACGGAAACATTTCCTTGAAAGAAACAGATTGGCTGCTTCCAAATGTCGCCAACGGAAGAAACAAATGGCTGCTAAGATGGAAGATGAGTTAAAGTTCTTTTCTTCTGGATATAGAGATTTGACCACTCAAGTGCTTCAGCTCAGAGAGCATTTGATAAATTACAGAAATATCTTTTCCGAACATAAATCTTGTCCAATGTTGGCTTCCCAAGTAGGTGGATACAATGAGCTCAATGAAATGTTACAGCAAACCAATTATATTATCCAAGCAACCGAAAAGAATCAAGACGCCATTCATCCTTTACCTTCCACTATTACTACCGCCTTAGGGACCAATAACCAAGATATGGACAGCTCAATGGGGAATGATATGAATACTGACAATAACAGTAGTAACCCCAACACCAACCCTAGTAATAATGAAGGGTATGACAATTATAATGGGGCCTCAGCTCCAACTAACAATGTTCCTCATAATATACCCTTAACCGATCATCATGCTGTGGCAAACTCAGGGGCTACTTCTACATCCAGTATGCCAAACGGATATGTGACAGTACCAGGATCTGGTAATATTTCCACCCATCATAGTATGACAGATTTGCCAGCAGTCGCCGCTGCAGCCATAGCTGGTAATGCTTCTTCAGTACCGCCGCAGAATGCCAACAACCCTCAGAATAATGGTGTTAATATCCATCAACCTCAAGCATCTGATGTCAGAGCCATTAATAGTATGACCAACTTGGAAGCTCTTAATCACGACTCAAATCTTCTGGGGCTTTCCAGTAATCAGGAGAATCACAACCATGCCAATAATAACAACAGTAATCACGGGAACTTCAACCTTCGTGCTGTAAACCGTATGATAGATTTACACCAAATTAACCAACAGAACAATTTGGTCAACATGTCCCATAATACATAGTTTGTATCATAGCCATATTTATTTATAGAGTTTATACATAGTAGAATCAAACTAAGTAGACAAGGTAGCGCGACATTGTTGCACCCGACATTTATTTCTCGCTTCTGTAAGGTACCGCGCTTTCGCGACATTTGTTGATGCTCCAATAATAAACAATAACTGATTCACAACAAACATAGCCGCTAATCGTTGACAAAAACCTCAAAACCCCTTAATATCAACGCGCCATGGTGATCAGGGGAGCTAAGCTCGATGATATGGAGCTCCCAGAACTCCCGGATCACAATGCTCCAAATGATAACGGAATTATACGCTCGGATCAATTCACCAGAAAAAATTTAAAACTTCTCTTACATGAGATAACTGGAGAGTTGAAGAAACGAGGAACAAAGACCCCTCATATATTCTTACCGTTCAGGTCCAAGATAGACGACTACAAGTTGGAGAAGTTTCTATTTTTGCTCTTCCCCAACGGAGAAATGGTTAAGCAAGAAGTAATCATTCAAGATATCTTGAAGAATTTTGACGAGTTTACGATTATCTGCGGTTTGAAGTATTTATGGAGTAGATTGCCCAATCATGAAATCATTGGATGGGACGTTTATCTAGAATTTAAACGCAAAGAACAAGAAGCGGGCTATCCGAAAATAGGGTTTTTAAGTATTATGCCTAAATGTTTATCGTCACCGGCTCACGCTTCTATAGTGTACGATTTTCTTGATCTATTAATTAGTATTTCGTCAAACTCACAATATAATTATTTGAGTGGTCGAAAAATCGCTAAAATGGCTAGTATATGGGCGTTTAATTGTTTTGGAGACAAGAATTATAAGTCCGCATTTTATGATGCTACCATTTCCAAAGAGAATAACTTTATTGATGGGTTAAGTCATTGGAAAGAATCTACAGACGCCATTTTTCATTTGTTGTTATCGTTTCTAAGAGCTATGCTACCAGAAAATGAGATGGAGACATTGAAATTACCTAAAACTTTACAGTCTTTATTGATTACCAATAGTTACCCCCCATTGGAAAATACCGATTCTATCAAAGCTATCATCACCATTCCTTGTGTATCTGTGAAATCGACCAAAGTAAGTTCGAATCCTTATGAGTTAATCAGTAAAGTGAGACATACATTATCGTTTGACAAGAAAGATTCTTTTGTTTCTATAGAGAATTACACAATCTTGAAGAGCATATTTGAAAAACAATCTACTAGTGAAATTATTTCATCTTTAACAGAAGAGTCAAGAAGAGTTCTCAGTCGATTAACCGAAGAACATATTAATTCGAAATTCGGATTGTATCCGGGATGGATTAAAGACCTGGATCAGGTGAAGACCGATCCAAATATCCCATTGTACTCGGAAATTCTGATTCAAAATGTGTCGATCCAAGATTACTATATATGGGCATGGTTGTCATCACTTGCGTCTGACCAGCCTTCTAATAAGAAGTCTATTTTTGGACGGTCTTTGGTAGTGGAGGCCGGCTTGAGAGGGTTTCAGAAATGGTTGATTATTACCGAAGAAGTAATGTCCACTGATGAATATATTCAAAAGTTTAAAACCTCCAATATAGCTCCACAAGTACCTGAAAAGAACCACAGAGTGATATCCAATGAGAGTTATAAAGATATGCCATTACCACCACCACCACCGCCACCACCTGCTAAAGATGATAATGGACTCTTGCCGAACTACAGTTTCGACGACCGATTGGATCTCGATGTAAATGCGGATAGTTATGATAACAATAACCCAGCAGATCACAATGACGAGCTTAACGAGTATTCCACTTACTTGCAATCTCTCGATTTGAACGAGGATAATGGAGCTCAGGAGTATCATGACAATAATTATAACACCAATAGAAGTGAGTTTTCAGGTTCTTTAAACGATGAAAAGAGGACGCATAGACGGCCACCTCCCCAAATAGATCCAATACCACCACCTATCCAACAACAGGTCTACGAGAATAATGATTCCTCCGCTTACCAGAGTAACCAGCTGTTACCGTCCGAGGGTAGAGGATCTCCTAACAAACTTGAGAATAGTATAATTCAAGAGTATGCCGAACCTTACGCTGCTTATGAAACAGAAGACGAAAGGAATGCTAGAGAACTACGTAAAAAAGCGGAAGATCCTTACTCCGACTACTTTATTCCTGGGACTGAAGCAAATAACGACCCCAATCAAGTTCCAGAGATTCAGTATGTACCACCTACCTCAGTGCAACAACCGTATGAACAACCTGAGGTTTCATTTGAGCCCCAGCAAGAACCCCCTGTTATGGAATCTAGTTTACCAGATGATAATGATAAAGAGAACGAGGAAGCAAAGAAGAAAAAGAAGAAGAAAGCTAAAAGTAAGAAGAAAGCCGAGGCTCCATTCCCATATCCATTCCCTGGACCAATTCCACCAGGGATGATGCCTCCGCCATTTATGGACGCCAATGGATCCATGGAAAATTCTCCAATGGGATTCTTCCCTATGCCACCCGGCATGGAACAACCACCTTCTCCTAAAGGGTCAAAGGACAAAAAGAAGAAAAAGAAGAAGAAGAGTCCTGGTTCTTCTCCAAAACAAGCTCCGGTACCTCTGTTTGAAATCACCCCAGTTGAAGGAAGTGATCAAATGAATGATCACAAAGCAGCCTTCGACGCCAAACCATCATTGCCTCAACCACAAGCTCCCGAACCCGTACCACAAGCCCCTTCACAACAGGGCCAACCACCACAAGCTTCAAGGGCACCATCTCATCCACATCCTCCGGGCCCACAACAACCTCAGCAGCTGGCTACACATCCTGAAAGAAGCCCTCATCATATTCACCATCCAAACGGCTCAACAAATAGAACTCCTTCCCCCACAAAGGGAACACCAAGTCCTCAAGGAACACCAAACAAACCATTTCCTCCTAGTCCAGGAAACTATAATACTTCGGCAAATTCCACGCCGGTGATTAGCCATAGAATTCCAACACACTTACAAGCAGCTGTCACTCCTAGTAATGGTTCACCAAGAGGAAGCTCGAATAACTCTCCTGGTCAAGTGGCAATGAAACAGAAATCACAACCACAACTTCCGACCAGTCCACAGAAATCACCCCAACAAGGGCCACCCCAGCAGAAACCACAGCCCCAAATCCCTACTAGTCCACAAAGATCACCACCTCGTACCGAAATGGCACCTCTTGGTCCAACGTTGACTGCTCAACAACAAAAGGGCCATCACAAGCAGCCATCCAATCCCAAACTTCCACCGCAGAACTCCCAGCCCCCACAACACTCACATCAACCACAACAGAATCCTTACCCAGCTCAGCACCTGCCGCAACCCCCAAATGGATCAGCATACCAACAACCACCCAACCCGAATCCCCAATCTCCTGTTCCGAGACAGAATGGCCCACAAGGTACTCAACGTCCACCACAAGGATATCCACCGCAGCAGCGTCCACAACATCCACAGCATCCACAGCAACCTCCCCAACATGCACAACAGCCTCCTAAACATGCACAACAGCCTCCTAAACATGCACAACAGCCTCCTCAACAGTACCCCCCACATGCACAACAGCCTCCTCAACAGTATCCACCACAGGGAGCACCTCAGTACCCACCACAACCCCATCCCCCTCAAGGATACCCCCCACAAGGCTACCCACCTCCTCCACAGGGATATCCATACTATCCTCCTCCTCAAGGCTATCCTGGATACCCTCCACCTCAAGGATACCCCCCACCTCAAGGATATCCTTACTATCCCCCTCCTCCAGCAGCTGGTGGTACAACATCGCCAACTCCTCCGCAAGAACCTAGAAAGGCTACTGTTTCGGATAGAGCCGTTATGGGATTACCACCAGCAGGAAAACACTATAAGAACAAAGGTGCCAATAAGGCGGATTTAAGAAATGCTTTTATTCAAGGAAGTTTTGGTATTTAATGTTAAGACATAGACGATGAATATTGTAATGTACTAATGAACTATACAAATGAAATGGATGTATACGTATAATAAATAGTAATAAATAAATAAATAAATAAATAAATAAGTAATAAATAAATAAATAAATAATAACCAATGAATAGATAAAACAATAAATAGGGTTAACAACATCAATAATGTTCGCTCGTTCAAACTGCTCATATAGTAGAAGCAGTGAATAGATATTCAAAGACCAGGACTGAGATGGACTAGCATCCTCAATTGCACACAGCTTCAATTAGTACTCAGATAATCTTAGCTTTTTTCCTATCTCCTTGATGGAGAATCCGCTATTGTGCCTATTCAAGAAAGGTGGCTCTGGACTAGGACCACGGGACTTGATATCTTCGTCACCCATATCAAAGTACCCGTAACCTCCCAATAAACTAGACAAATTGGTAGGCTGAGGAGTCTTCACAGCAGAAGCAGTATTGCCAGCAGCTACCGACAAAGCACTTGTTTTGGAATCCTTCATCTTGGTCTCGATTGGTGAAGATAATATTGCTTGTGGGGAGTTGACCTCCTTGTAAATCCGATAAACTTCATTCAAATAAGATTCTAACGTCACCAAAAATCTCGAGGTCTGTCTATGCTTTGAAGAAGCACAAATAGAAATGGAATCATCTTTGATGATATAGCCAATACCAAACCCGCTAGCACTCACAGGACCAAATCCAAATAATCTTAAAGAGGGGTTCCCACAGTTAGATGTCGATAACACGGTATTGTTCAATTTATCCCAACCAGGATCAGCAAAGAGGGATGGGATTTCCTTTAAGGTAGTCTTAGTGGTGGTATTTTCATTACCAATGGTGCTATCAGAACTACCAGTTTGATCATCTTTACTATCAGCAGCAGATTCTTCTTCACTGCCTTCAATATATCTTTTCCAAATACAAAACAACGCAAACAAGTGTCTATCTACCCCTTCACCATTAGAAGCCAACTTGGTTTGTTTAGAATGATAACTACAAGCAGCAGACAAATAATTCAATTTGTCTTTATTAGGAACCGAAGAATCAAAGAACTTTCTAACAAACAAATTTGAATCTTGACTAACAGGTCTAATAGCCTCAGTTCTACCATGGAAGAAATGTTTAGTCATAGCTGGCTCATAAGTACATTCTACCTTCCCGTATAACGCATAATAAGTGGCTTGAAATGCCATTTGAATAAATGCATCCGGAGAGAACTTCATATTCTTGATAGTGGAAGACCCATAATTCTTGAATTCCAAATGTTTGAATTCATTCTGATTAATCAAATCACTTAACCTGGTTTCAGCAAATCTTAAAGCCAAGGACAAATCGGGAGTTAAATCCCATTCCAACTTTCTAGGAATAGTAATCAAAGCTTCATTGTCATTATTATTGACCGTCTTAGTATTCTCCTGCCACAAATTAGGGGAATTTTGATTGATTTGATGAGCAAACGACAAGATCGAATCAGTGTAAATATCAGATACAAATCTTAACACCGTGTGACCATCAACCCCAGTGTGTTCAAAATTGATCCCAGCTTTCCCATTTTGAGTAATGATGATCTGTAATTTGTCATACCATCTATTAGTACACGTTCCCACTTGGACCCCTTTATCTAAAATAGACAATCCACACAAAGTATTCTTAGCCAAATCAGACAAATCATTCAATTTAATATCGTCCAAACATAATATAAACAAGGCCGAATCTACAATCGACAAGATTTCGTTGTTAGTCTTATTATCATTCAAATTAGTGTTTCTTAATTTGGACCAAATTCTTCTGTTTTCCGTAGTCAAAATCCCGAACGACGATTTGGCCACATCGTTGGCGTTCGTATTTAACGAATCTCTAATAATAGAATTGAAATTGATAATTAAATCAGACTCATTCAAAATCAAATCATGATTTCCGTTCAACACATCAAACCAATAAAATTGCGACTTCGACATCACCACAATATGATTCGAGTTGGGATCGCTCTGCATCACACACCCGTGATCGGTAGGGATTCTAGCAGCTCCAAATAAACGGGAATATTGATACATATCCAACACCTGACCATTTTTCAACTTATCCACCGGCAAGGTTTCGTTCTTCAAAGCCCGAATGAACTTCAATGACGACAACGTTAAAGAAGCAGCTCTCTTTACTTGGGGGTTAACCGAATTGGATTCATTGTTAAATGGGTCATCTTCCAATAGGAAAAAAGGATTCAAATTCAACACAACGGGAGAATCATAGTTTAAGTAAGAGTCGTACCAAAACTGCTCAATGTAACTGTTCCTTCCCTTGCTGTATTGTCTTAATTCTTGGTCCAAATATTCGCCAATGCCTGACTTCAAAAATTTGTCTACCGCTTCAACCGTCCGTTCATGTTCTCTTTCAGTTTGTAAAGGTTTCAACACATTCAAGTAGTTGGCACACGTTGAATGCAATTCAGGGATGGGTAACTTCTTTAACTCGCCCTGGTGCTGGTAAGTCATAGTTATAGAACTCAAACAACTGGGGAATCTGGGGATATATAAATGATCTTAAAGTCCGAAATGCACTTGTATCGTGCGAATACCAACAAGTCACAATCGGGAGTTTTTGTGGGGTTGGCACTAACTCAGTAACAGGAATGAACATAGCAATGACCCTAACTATAACTCGGTGGAAGTAAAGAGGCAGAGGAGAGAGGTTCAGTGAGTTGGTAGGTGTAGGGAGTGGATTCATTAACTAGAACATATGGTTAACTCTGGGTGTAAGGAAAGGGAGTTAAGGAGATTGAGGATTGAGGCTAGCAATTCGGACTTTGCTGCTTCCGGGGATCCAACTGTGAGTGATCCAAGATACCCGCGCTTATATAGTGAATCTATACTATTAGACAACAGGGGATAGTTTTAAACACTACACTACTTTTATAGTTCCACGCTTATACAAGCTCTTAGTGTTCCTCACATTTTTGAGGTTGATAAGGTTAGGGATGATAAGGTTAAGGTAAATGAGATTGTTACGGTTGTTACGGTTGTTACGGTTGTTACGATTGTTACGATTGTTATGTGCTAACGTTATTAAGCTCGTTACAGTTCGTTTCCATTCGCTACAGTTCGTTTCCATTCGCTACAGTTCATCATAGTCGTGCTCCTTCCATTCAAACATCATATATTCTTTCATCTACTACCCCTAGTTCCTCTATACTATCTGACTTTTAATACCCGTCAGCTTCTCCCTCCTTCCGCCAATAGTCTGAGACTCCATGGATTTCTTCATTGATCCGTTTTATTCCATTCATAGTGGTCTCTACTCCGGTCTCCCGGAACTTGTGCCCCATTGCTTCCAATTTCTTGAGAGATTCCTCTCCAAACTCTTGTTTAAACATTTTTAAATTCTCCAACAACGTGTAGTCAGGAATTAATTGATCATGGAACCTTGGATACGAAATACTTTGTAATAACGGCATGTTCAATTGGTATATTCTTATAATGGCTTGGAATATTGCCGTTGTTATTCTCGATCCTCCAGCAGCACCAATCAACAA
Organism: Yamadazyma spencermartinsiae; assembly: GCA_030582355.1. Taxonomy (NCBI): domain Eukaryota; kingdom Fungi; phylum Ascomycota; class Pichiomycetes; order Serinales; family Debaryomycetaceae; genus Yamadazyma; species Yamadazyma spencermartinsiae. Next base: position 253,283 of record JAKTXB010000011.1, on the reverse strand, counting down.
ATCTGGAACCCCATGTTTCATTATAATTGTTGGTGCAGTCGACGATAACGGTCTTTTATAAGCTGTTACCAAGTTATATTTTGATGGAGCTAAATCAAAAGAATTGTTAAACGATTTGGACAGGAAATCATCCATCTCATTATTTAAAATAACCCCAGTCGTAGGATCATATACCACAGACCCAAATAATAGATTAACTGTGGTAGTCATGCTTACACCATTATTGTTTTCATCCAAGATTGAGAAGTGGGAAGTTCCATGGGGTTCTGTCATCTCATAAAGGGGATCATAATGTTTCCAGGGATAAGTTTTGGAATCGGAATAACCATTGGTGATGGTATTATTAACCCATTCTTCAGAGGTGAAGTTGGCCACCACTTGGTCATAGTCGGAATTGTTAGCACCTAATCTGGTTCTCACCGAAGCCATCCACTTCATGGTTTCGATGATTTTATGAACCATTAAGTACATTTCATCTTTGACGTTATATAAAGACTTAAATAAGTTGATCCCACTAATAAGAACCAATCCCGAACTAATACCATTGGCAGTGAATATCTCGTATTCAGCATTAATCTTTTGGGTTAATGGTTTCTCTGTGATCACATGATACTTTTCAAAGTCTTGCGCTGTAAAGATTCCTCCATATTGACGATTAGTTTTAATTAAATTACTCGCGATAGGTCCTTCTGGATCATAAAATATAGCACTGGAACCATTTTTGCCCACCATTTCCAAAGTATTGGCCAACGCAGGTCTAGTGACTATATCGCCAGCTTTCTTCAAGCCACCGTCTTCATTATAAATGAAGTCCCAATTCTTTGACAATTGTGGCACTGCAGAAAAGTATCGTTGATCTAAAGCAGCAATAGTGTATTCCAATACAAGGCCACATTCAAATCCTTCCCGATTCATTTTAATTACTGGCTCAATAACTTCATACCAAGACAAATTCTTGGATCCATGGCGATGGAATAATTCATCTAATCCCTTCAACTCTCCGGGAATACCACTGCTTAAACCTCCAACAACTGCCAATAACGGATTAGCTTCAAACATCTGTTCGTGGGAGTCTCCTGGAGCCATTTCTCTAGCATCAATACTTACTACGTCTTTAGTTTCATGATGAGAACTCACAATAAAGCCTCCTCCACCAATCCCAGACGAGGCGGAGTTGATACTTCCAATACATAGAGCCACCGTAACAGCAGCGTCAGCAGCATTACCTCCTCTTAACAATATCTGTTTCCCCATAGTAGAACAGATTGGAACGTCGCAACTAACCATGGCTTTGGTTCCCACGTGCAAATGGGACTGGCTAGGGTTCAAGGTTGGGGTCCTTTCGGGAGGTGTCAATTTAGAATCACTGATCCGTTGGTCATGGAGTTTACTGTATAAGTTTCTATCGAATACCCGCCAGTCATTATCTAATACCAGCCACTCTTTTGAAGTCAGTTTCCAAAGCGAGAAAATTATAAGGACAGCCACTAGAATAGGGAGCACCATTCTCAGCAACTTTCTCTTGGTAGCTGCACCTGAAGTTGGGCCAATACCACCCTGTTTCTCCGTTCTGAACATGTTACAGTTCTGAGTTTGTAAGCTTGACAGGCTCTTATCGCATTGGATATGGTGCGGCTCAGAGTGCCAGAACCAATCTGTCAGGATTACTAGAACGAGTCTAAAGCCGGACGTTAACTTAACTGCTGTAGCAAGAGAACAAAAAATACATGAATAGTTCAATATCAGATAGGAATCGCTTCAAATCACCCTGGCTTACAACGATTCTTTCCCGCTCTTTTGAAATATGTTTAACAGTAATTGGAGCTAACCTATATATTCACATGAAACGCACACGACTAAAGCTTATCACAAGTATCTTGGTTTACAGACAACATTGAATTATCTTGCTGAAAACTAGAACAAATAGGAATTTAGTCGCTAACATTGAAACAGAGAAAGAATATATGCAACAGTCCAGACATGCTATTAATATCTCTGATAATCTGGATTACAGTAGTTTTCAATCTCTCATAGTTACCCCGGATTTCGCAAAAAATACTAAGTCGTCCCGACGCCTGAACAAACACAGAAATAGAAGGCTTTATAAGGATTCTGAATAAAGAATGATATCATAACGCAGTTTATTCAAAGGTTTTAATAGAAATGCATATAAACTAAAGTTACTTCTACAATCTGACCCTCCCCCAACAAAGCTACACGAATATGAATTCAAAAATATGTGCTTAGCCGTATCATCTCATGCTCTATGCAACCATCACACACTTGGTCAAACGTCAATTAAACCTCTTTGGCATCTAAAAAGAAATAGCCATTCTCTTATTTCCGTCACAATGCCGTTCACAATGCAGTCAAAACCACAACTTATACTCCTTTTATATGGCATTCACTCATTCACCAATGAATAGAAAAGAAAATTCGCACCCAAATATTACTCATTAACGGTTCCAATGAACCAAAAACCCTCCAATTCTAGAGATATAAATACAACAGCATGGGACCAAATTCACCAATTAACCCAAACAAGTGGCCCTGAAGAAGATGTGGACCATCTAGTGAATATTCTCCCATCTTATCACATGTATCAAGCCACGCTCTCCAAATCATTATATGCTCCAGAAGCTGCAGATTCTTCAGATCCTCCCGAATATCCTAGTGTAGCTGCAACTCCCACGAGTCCGGGTACTCCAGCTTCTGTTGTCAGTCCCAGTTCCGAGGGGTCAGGTTCTGAATATTTTGATCAGCTTCCTAATTTGCCGCCAGAGATAAATATTGATGGGGCACTCGATCCAACTACTCACTATACACGCTACGAAGACACGGTATTGGCCAATACAGAGCGACTAAAATACCTTCCTAAATTGGGGATTTCTGCTGCCAAAAAGGTTGAACTTAGGGTTTTTTTCACAGAGAAAATCGGTAGAGTGGGTGAAGCACCAGTTTTAATTAGACCCGAGCAGGTTCGGTTACAACAAGGGAAGTTTCTATATGGACACGTTACAGTGACAAATAAAACTAACACAAAAATCCCATTCGAAATGTTTGCGGTTCTGTTTGAAGGGGTGGTTGGATTGGGGTCTGACAACGAAAAGCACACTTGCTCGTATAAGTTTCTTAATATGTTTGATTTCAATGCTTCGTGGTGTGATGGAACCTTGGATAGGTTTTGGAATGACAATTATAATCCTCATAGTCCATTAGAGAACGATTACGATCTGTTTGATAATACATATATTCAGTTGAGTAAGGATAAAATCTTGCACCCGAACGTGACATACAAAAAGTTTTTTGCATTTAAGCTTCCTGAAAGGCTACTAGATTATTCTTGTGAATCACATGCCCTCATCAAGCATTTGCAAATTCCTCCTTCCTTGGGAACTTCACCATTAGAAACTCTTAGTAAGCTAAGACGAAAGCACGAACTATCAGAAACAGGGCTTTCATTGGACAGACCTGCGACTCTAGATTTCTCGTTTACCAATTCAAGTGTTAGTTATAATGTCAACGCTAAAATCATTGGAAGATCCCAAAATTATAGTAATATCGGTTACCGAAGCAAAGCAGACGAATACGTGGTAGTGAATCGTATGGAAGCATATGTACGAGTGATTCCTCGAGACCACCCTCTCTTTGAATTGAATAGAAAAATGATTGATGAAGAAGCTAGATTAATGTTTTTTAACAAAATCAATAAGATTGAAGAAGTCATACAATCATATCATGCTCTACCAGATCACCAGGAGGTAGATACATTATCGCCACAACCAAGCAATGCTGAATTGAATAAACTCAAACAATCTTATTATCACACATTTAAAGAGCCGGCCCGAAAGCTGATATACGAAGTATTTGTTTCTTTTATAGAGAAAAAGAATTTCTTTAACTCTAAATCCAGGGGGCTCCTTTCACTTTCAACACCAAAAAGAACCTATCATATAGAGCCCTTAGTGCATGATCGGATAAAAGAGCTAAAACCATCAGATAGTACAAGAGTTAGTATCCCAGTAAAGCTATCTTGTGTCCTCAATAACGGAAATGGAAAATTGCCAGAGCTCGAAAGCGTAGCGGTAGAGTTGATTGTATTAACCGTCAAATCCAGATCACTTCCAATTCCTTTGGTACTCCACGCGGATTCATGTTATGAGAACAATAGTGAACCTCAGGATGATTTTGACCATTTGGTTATTAAGCGATTTCAGAACTATGCTAAAGAACTCGCTGTTATTGTGAAAAACCACTCTGGGAATCTCCAGATCGAGAATAACTTGATTAGAGATATCAAGGCGTTGGCGAATTTGAAGACAGCAAAATCTGTATTGAAGGTTAAGCATCCTAAAATAGTGGTGGATAATGAAGAAGTCAAATTCAGAGCCATTCAATGGAACCAAGAGACATCCGAAGTGGAATCGGACTTAAACAATAGAAAATACTACAAGAACTTCGAAACGGAGATAGACATCGCCAATAGTATAATCAAGCAACTGGAGCTGACTAATTTCAGGTTGATCCCTGATTTTCAAAGCTGTTATATGGCTCGTTTATATTTCATCAATTTGAAAATCAAGTTTTCTGGTGCACCTCATTTGTCAATGAAAGTTCCGTTGACAGTTCAACATCCTTATGACAAGTGTTGATAGGACCAACCAATCTTTCATCTTTGGGTATCCAAAATACAGAAGCCATAGCATTGTGTATATTTTATTTTCGTAGAGTTCAATAGTTCATTATATTCGTTTTCGCAGCCAAAGTTCAGATCCGGCGTTCGCGACCGATGAGATGACATTGAATTTTTCAATATAACACTAACAGTATCTTCACAGGATGTCAGAACCCCAATCCAAATGGGACGAAAAACGGTACATCCCCAAACCCGGGGATCCAGATTTACCACCTCAACTTACAGAGTACGCAGAGAAATCGACAGAGGAAGTAATGAACGACTTGAACCGATTACCGTTCTTCATGACTCAGCTTGATGAAACCGATGGAGAAGGAGGGGAGAATTCCAATTTGGAAGCCCTTAAAAGTCTTGCTTATGAAGGTGAGCCACACGAAGTTGCTACTAATTTCAAAAACCAAGGAAATGATCATTTCAAAGTGAAAAATTATAAGACAGCCGTGGAATATTATACTAAAGGGCTTGATGTTGAGTGTGATGATAATACCATTAACTGTGCCTTATACGTAAACCGTGCTGCTTGTAATTTGGAATTGAAGAACTACAGAAGATGTATTGAAGATTGTAAGAAAGTGTTAGCTATGGATACAAAGAATGTCAAAGCTTGTTATAGATCAGGAAGAGCATTTTTGGCCATTAATCGTTTAGAAGACGCCCAAGGAATTTTAGAGTACGGGTTGACTATAGATGAAGAAAACCAGTCGATGAAGGATACTTTGAAGAAAGTAGTGGAGAAGCAAGCACAAATAAAGGCTACAAAGGAAAGAAAAGAACGGGAAGAAAAAGAAAAACAAATGAAGAATACTATATTGGTGAATGCTGTAAAGCTAAGACACATGACTATTATCAAGTCTACAAGACCTGCTGAACTATTGGAAGAAGCCAAATTAAGACTTGAAAATGAAATTGACTATGAATCGCAATTGATATTTCCCGCCATGGTGTTATATCCTACAACAGACGAATTTGATTTCCTTCAAGAAATTGGGGAATTAACCACACCTAATGACATTTTGACAGCTGTTCTAGATAGACCACAATCTTTTTTTGAAGACCCCAAACACAAAAACTTTTCTATCAAAAGCTTACAATGTTTCTTAGAAACTGAAGCTGGGGGGTTAATTAAAGTGGGGAAGAACGTGGCTATCAATGAAGCATTGATGAAACAAGCACCCAAAGTGCCGTTATTTGATAATGCTTTAAGATTGTACGTGGTTCCTAAGCAAGATTCATCTGAGTGGCTTTCGAAATGGAGTAAGGAAGTGGCACTTGCTAAGCGTGCTGTGTAATATATATACAAATAAAAATGCAAAACGATACAAATACATACTATACACTGCTATTGGCATTTGAGGCAGCTCCTTCTTTTTTACTATATCTAACAGGCGATGGAGCATTTCCTCTTATCCTTGAAGCTTCTGATTTGAAGATATCTTCTATACGTAGCTTGGGAACTTCGCCAAAAATTGATTTGGGATCAACTTGGTTATTTCTTATGATTAATTTTCGAAGCTCTGGAGTGGCTGCCCATGTTTTAAGGAGCCTTCTACTAGCATTATCTTCATCATCAGTATCTATATCAGGCAAATCTGGTTCACCGGGGCTTTGTAAGTTTTTAAAAAGTTGGAAACTGGGATCTCTCATGGGAGTTTTCAATTGCGGTCTGAGATCAGGTTTTGCTGTGGAGAGCGTACTCTTACTTGCATCTTTGGTTCTATTGAAATGTGGCCTAGCTGCTTCAGGCAAAGCAACAGCATTCCCACCCAACGGACGTTTCTTTGGTGCTTCAGATGAGGGTAACTCTAACTTGTGTTTGGAGGCTCCCACTGAATTTAAGACAGGAGTATTGGAACCATTTTTTGAAGGCGTGGCCGAATGAACAGTTGACTTCTTTGGGTGTCCCATGGAAAGAACAATCTTTTGCTTGGGTCTAGAAGTATCTGATTTTGGAAGCATCAATGACTTCTTTTTTAATGGAGGTATAGTCCCAGGTTCTAAAGATGTCCGTCTTTTAGATTCTTCTTGGGATTGAATTTTTTGCTTCAATTTCACAGGAGATTGAAGCAGTTTCGTTGGTAACCGGATGGAGCCATTATTTGGATTAAGGCTGGTGGTCAAGAACTTGTTTTTGGTAGCAGTTCCAACGTTCTCACCGTCGTTAAGCTTGGGAGTTTTGGTAATTCTTGGGTTTGTGGTTCCTAGGCTGGTAGTCCTCTTTTGAGGAACGGTGGATTTTTGGAAAAGATAAGAATCGTTATCATCTACCTTCGATGCGATTGAACTCCTTTTGAACTGCTTTTCTGTGTACCTTGTAGGGGATTTGGATGCAGGTTTATTAGTATCCAAAGAAGAGATAGAAGATCTTGATGCAACCGCGACGCTTCTGCTTGGAGTTTTGCTAGTTCTCGGCAACATTCTTCTAGCAGGAGACAAGCGAGAGCTTGAATAAGCTTTGTGAACTGCGGTAGGCGTCATTACATTATAAAACATGTTCCTTGATCTTGACATAGTATTTTCGACAGAACTGGTAGAAGGAGTAGCTGTGAGCTTCTTATTATTAGACTCAGTTTTTGGAATCGTTAAATCTCCATTTTGTCCAATGACATGGGCTGTCTCACTGATATTGTTAATTCTCTCCTCAAGGTTACTTGGCCGCTTTAACGGTTTCTTTGTTTCTTCTGGCTCAACTTTAACAGCCTTTTCGTGTGGTACCCTATTTAAGGTTTTAGGAGATGCATGGCTAGCAGGGGGGGCATCAATAGAAGAAGGAAACCGGTTCCTTCTTATAGGCGAGTCATTAGGATAAACTGAGGATTTAGAAGATTCTTTACGATCCTTCGTAAACGCAAATGACTTTCGACTTATATGCGAGGCTGATGACTTTATTGTCAATGGCTCTTTAGGCGGTAATGACACAAACGTGGGGGATCGCTTGGGTGTCTTCGTAGGAAAACTTATGGTATTATTATTGGAGCTATGATCTTTAAGTGTTTGTCGTCTTACGGACATTTGAATTTTATGCAAAGAATCATCATCGCCGTCTGAATCATTTGAAGGTCGTTGATCTGGATTATTATTGATATTAACTGGCTTCTCAATGGAAATTGGATCTGGTTTTTTCTTTGAACGATCTGAGTTGTTATTTAGGTGATCTTGTTTGTTATTCGAAGGGTTTGGAATATCAACAGTCTTAGAAGGTGAATAGGTACTTTTTGGTATTGAATTGGAGTTCGAAGATTTGCTAACTTTGATGGGCTCAGCATCAACGGTATGGCTGTAGTTTTTAGTTGGACTGGCGTTTGAGGCCCTAGTCTTGGGACTGTAAGGAATTATGATCTGGTCCTTACTAATCTTTGACACCCTTCTTAAAGGAGAAGATCGAGGACTGGCTTCAGATTTTAAAGGTTTTATTGGAGAATCAGCTGGATTGAAAGAGTTTATGAACTCATCCACTTTCAGTTCATCCAAGGCATTTTGCATGAATTCATCAATTGTATCTATCTGTTTAGAGAACTGAGAGTATACGTTGTTAACGTTGTGAAGGACCTCCGAATTGCAGTCATAAAGAATTTCAGCAATCCAATTAGAAGTTCCCGGGACCTTAGCCTTATTGGAGGCTTGGGGGATACTTAGGGGCCAAAAGGAACTCATCAGCTGCCATAGATTGTTTTCAATTACATATCGGTTTAGCGCGCACTGTGAGTCTCATTACATGCGTGTAATTGCCTGACAATTTGTCTTCATCACCAAACCTTACAATAGTACTATTCTGTGTTCCTTTGCATTTCATTGTGCTGCCTTGTATTTCATGGCATGAACACCCAAGTCTCTATAAAACTGGTTCATTACCCCTAAGCATTTGTTATATAACTTCTCGTAGTTGTCTTTGTCTCGGTAATTTATGAATTTTTGCATCCATTTGCTCTGTCATCGCATGGCGGTTGCTGCCCCGCTAGTTTCTCCGTAAGGCGGTACCGCGAAACGGCCAAATTATTCATTTGACACATTTATACCCACCTGGGCCCTGGTTTTTGTTTGTTCAAATCATCTAATAGAGTCTACTGAACTTGTTTACAATATCGATACAGCTCCACGGGTACTAATTGATTATTTGCCATTGTTTTTGTGTTTTTGTCGAACCGGTTCTGTGATAGTTGTTACATTGCTGGATCGCATCACAGAGGCTAATGTTTTTTGCTACAAAGAAAGAAAAGAATAAAGATGACACGAAGGATGATGGCGCCAATGACCACAGAAAAAAAGGGACCAGCACAAACAAATTCAACTTGAACTTGTCGGCCAATGATATGACTACGCTGAACACCGAGAAGTTTACTGGAGGATCTATTCAGCCGCTTGTGTCGCCAGGGTACGATGAAATGCCGATTTGGAACATTTTACCGTCTTATCAATTGTATGAGTCGACGTTCTCCAAGAATATCACCCCCACACAAGAAGATTTGAGGCATAATCCTCCTAATTATGACAGCTCATCGCTGGATCCGAACCAGACTAGTACGGCTGATGGTGTTAGTTTTAACTATTTCACGGGGGACATCACTTCGTCCGTCCGAGTTCCTCCCAATGAGGTGCCGAACCAATGGGAAAACTCGATCTTGGGGAACACCCAAAGAATGAAGACATTGGCTGATGTAAATGCTAAAGCCAGCTCGAACTTACGGGTGGAAATTCATGTGACCGAAGGTCCTTGTTCGAAAGGGGTGCTGACTAATAGTATAGACATTGCCTCTTATGAGTACCAGCAAGGGGATTCGATTAGTGGGTATATCTTGATCGAAAATGAGTCCGATGTACCAATTAATTTCGATATGTTTTCGGTGGTGTTTGAGGGAAAGGTGACAGTCATTGGAGATGCCAACGATTCCAAACGATCGGTGGTGTTTTATAAGTTCCTTAATATGTTTGACTATTATGCGTCTTGGACTCCTGCTAATATCTCTGATAAACCGGTGTTAATGGACGATATAGACCCGATAGACGGGTCTAGACTTCGACTTCCAGAGGAAAAGTTTTTCTCTCCTCATGTGTTATATAAACGGTTTTTCAACTTTACGTTACCGGAAAGGTTATTGGATTGTGCCTGTGAGACTCATAATCTTATACGACACTGTGAAGTGGTGCCGTCTATTGGGTTAGCTAGAGATCAATTTATGCAAGAAATAAGAAGATTGAGACAACCGAACGTGACTAGCCGTCAAAAGGGTCAATCGGATTTTACTTTCGGACCCACGAAGCCTGCTACTAAACCCAATGGGCCAGGACATAAGAAGAAGCCCAGCTCGACATTTGGCGAAAGAGTTAAGGATCTTTCGTTTCCTGATACTGCCATCAGTTACAGTGTTGTGGCACGAGTTATTGGACGGTCGTCACAATTCAATCAAATCCCCAAAGTAGATTATGCTGATGAATTTATTATCATGGAAGAATCCAATTGTTTTGTTAGAGTAGTTCCTAGAGAGAGATTAACTTACGAGATCGAGTTGGAAGCTCTTGATACCGAATCGAGATTGATTTATCGGAACTTGGTAGATCGAATTAATGAGAAGATACGATTGGGGAACGAGATATTGACGAACACAAACTCCTCGGATGATGTCGCCCATAATTTGGATCGAACTTTGTCGATCACCAAGAGAAAACAGTTATATACTACAGGGAAATCCAAACCATCATCAACACCAATAGGTCAAACTGGTGAAGGTTACTCAATGGCCGTACCCTTGAAGAAGAAGCAGACAATTGCATCGGTACCTAAAGTTGTGGGTTTACTTGAATTGGCCAGCCCTAAAATCGACCATAGAATAAAATACGTGCCGGCTTTTAAGTTTTATAAAAGAGAAGGTGATACTTCAATAGGGACGAAACTCGATATCCCAATTGAGTTATTTTATACCCCATCTGTTGAATCATCAAAGCCGCCAGAAATAAAGTCTGTATCTACAGAGATCATCGTGTTCACCTATAGATCACGGAAGTATCCTGTTCCTATAGAAATGACTCCAGATTTGATTTTTAAGAACATTTACGGAGGCAACGATGATTTTGAACATAATGTGGGGCAAAAATTCAAAAAGTATCTAGCGGATATCACCTCATTAACCAAAAAATTGAATCATGAAGTTCTAGGGGTAGATGCCCAATTGATTATGGATATGAAAGCACTAGCAGATTTATCTTGTAAATATCACCATTTGAAAGTAGAGGACCTCCATGTTAAGAACGAAAAGGCTATTGGTAGTTGGAATTATAATAAAGATTTGGTTACAAATAATCATCAGGGACAATATAACAAGAGTATAGATCTTACCATGGATTTAAAGCCATTGTTATCGAAGGAGACTGCCAATTCCAATGAAGATTTCCAAAAGGGTTTCTTAACCCTTGTGCCTAATTTCCAAAATTGTATAACCGGGAGATTCTACTTTTTGCATGTTATTGTGAAGTTTCATAATCATGACTCGGTGTCTTTAAAAATCCCGTTTATTGTGCAGTTATAGTTGTCAATAAAATTGCACAGTTACATAAATGTTTAATGTGTGTATAATAAGAGTGGGTAATATAATAGAAAAATTCACATTAGAGGAACCTCTATAAATATGAACGTGCTGTGGAGTGATTGTACTTGTATCCTCCAAGAGTGCAGGGAAGAACCTCCGGTAGGAATATTGTAGAGGTAGATTGAATTCCGGGAAACCTGTGGTATTCAGGTATTGTGGATAGGGTGGAGAGAATTTGCACCCAAACACATTTGTGAGCTTGGGTGGATGCAAAAAATGATTATGCATGCACAAGATCTGCAACAAATGATGCAGACATGCATTAAACCTGAAACCAAGCCCCTGTAAAACCAGGACGTGTGGGAGTGAGGGGGACGATCAACTGTTGATAGATTTCTAATTGTGTTGTGGACTTTGAGCAACAAATACTCAACGATCTAAATGGCCGACTCCTTTTCTTTCAGCTTACTGCTTAGAAAAGCTTTAGCATTTGTAGTGTGTGGCACTTTTGTAATTTTTGTGTTCATAATTAAGCAGAGATAACTCCTTTTATTTCAGTTCTTTGATATATTTTTTTCTTGTAGACCTGCTTTACTAGATGTTTTTGGCCTATCGTTGTCTAAGAGCGTAGTCGAAGAGCATAGTTATAGAGTGTAGTCTAACTGCATAGTTATAGAGCGTAGTCGTCATACTATTTTCCCATACTTAACCCCCACACATCACTCCGCGCAGATAAGAACGCACTCTTAATCTAATCTATTAACACTGTCTTATGCTGCTGACAACAAGTCCTGTTACTCCGTTCCAGGTAGGTGAGGATATATGCTCCAAATACCAAGGAGCATCTGTGGCAAACTTCATATTTCTGATTTTAATCACCGTCGGAATCTTCCTAAGCTACTGTCCTCAGTATCATCGTATCTACGCCAAACGAACCTCAGAAGGATTATCAACCAATTTCCTTCTCTTAGGGTCATGTTCATCAATATTCACGTTAACAAATATTATTTTAATCAGTTCGACTGCTCGGATGTGCTGTAGAGGTGGCTACTTAACTACTTTTAACTGTATCAATTCACAATTGAATTTAATTCAAATAAGTTTACAGTGTATCTGTGCTATAATGATTCTTGTGTTGGTGTTGTTATTGACTCGGAATTCAATTAAACAAGACCCTCATGAATACAGCAATAATGTTAAGGTAGGAAAGTTTGTGTTGGCTCACGCCATTGCTTCTCTTGTTGAGATTACAGTAGGGTTCTTAACTAATGATTCCGTATTGGTTTCTATCGCTAATATTAATGGTTTAATGTCCACTCTTTTGACATTTATTAAGTACGTGCCCCAGATTCATACCACATACAAATTGAAGCATCCAGGTACTTTATCTATCGGAATGATGTGTATACAGACCCCTGGTGGTGCTTTATTCACAGCCACGTTATTCTTCACTAAAGGTTCCCATTGGAGCTCCTGGATCTCCTATTTCTTTGCGTTTATTTTGCAAGGAATCTTACTTAGTATGTGTATTTACTATGAATACTTCAGAGGTGCAGAGGAAGCAGAAAGAAGACAAGTAGAGCGGATCATTGAGGAAAATACTCATCATGACAGCAACGAAGAAGAGGAGTTATTGGGCCAAGAGCGTATATAATGTTTAGCTAAACACATTAAAAGTATGAATATAAAATGAATTGTTAGCAATAGATGCGATCCTGCGACATTGAACCGACATTGTCCGAATTACTGTAAGAGAACATTAGAATACGTGATGAAGAAAATTGATAATCCGTAATCAAATACCACGTTGCTCACTCACACAAGCATTATACTACAATCAACCGAAATCGACCAAAATCGACCAAAATCGACCAAAATCATACAAATTAATCATCCATCATCTGCTGCTGCTAGCTAATCAGCTTTTGTTACGGAACTGTTACGAACAACCTGAGACATGCGTGCCTCCCTCAATCGCGTTCCATAAATTGAAAAATTTTCAAACGATTATCCACCACTATCACATCATGTTCAGAAACGCCAGTGTAAGTATCCGTAAGAACTTACGTTCGGTCCAACCTAACTTGGTTAGATACTACGCCGCTTTCGATCGGTCCAAACCTCACGTCAATGTCGGGACCATTGGTCACGTCGATCACGGGAAAACTACCTTAACTGCCGCTATCACCAAAGTGTTAGCTGAAAAAGGTGGTGCTTCTTTCTTGGATTATAACAAAATTGATAGAGCCCCTGAAGAAAGAGCCAGAGGTATTACCATCTCCACTGCTCACGTGGAATATTCCACCGACAAAAGACATTATGCCCACGTTGATTGTCTTTCTGAAGACATGAGAATCTTAACCAATAAAGGGTTCTTATTCTACGATAAAGTGAAAGAACACTGGAATGATCTTTTGATTGGGTCTTATAACGAGACTACCAAACAAATTGAATACGTCAAAGGAGAACAATTTATTCTTAAAGATGTTGATAACCATAAAATGGTTGAATTTGACAATGGTACTGGAGATATCTCTATGCTTGTTACTGAAAACCATGATATGTATGCCCAAAGAGGAGAAATCACTTATGGAGCTACCAACCCATTAGGCCACCAAACTAAACACGTTGACTGGACTCAAGCTGGAGCTTTTGGAAAATCCAAGGCTAAGGCTTTCGTGGATGAATCTACTGGTAAAGGAGTTCGTTTCGTGACTGTGGCTGAAAATGGTGTTAAAACTGAAGGAGCTGTTGGATTACCATTTGTTAATGAATTGGGACTTTCTGAAGCTCAAGTGGTGCCATTTTTAGAACTTTACGGTTACTGGCTTGCTGATGGGTCTGCTAGTTCTGAAAGTCTTGTTTTTGGTCCTCAAGATCAAGCTGACGTTGAATGGTTACATGAAAGATTCGCAAAGCTTGGTTTGAGTGACTCTGTGCAAGAATCTGTTGAAGAAGTTTCTTCTGTTAGATTTATTCATAAATTTCACGTTAACGACTCCAAATTGGTTAACTACTTTGGTCAACAAGCTGCTCAAGAAGACGTTAGCTTATTTGAATGGGCTTATCAACTTAACCGTGAACAAGTGCGTGCTTTAGTTGAAGGTTATCACGTTGCTAGTGGAGATTATGTCGAAGGAAACAAATCCCTCTATACTTTTTCCATCGGGTTACGTGATGAATTAGTACACATTCTTCTTAATGCTGGTTATACTGCCTCTTTCAAGCCTGTCAATGCTGATTTAGATGCCTGGACTGTTTCTTACGCCGAACCAGACTCTACTGCTTCTGGTACTCAAGCTTCTTATCCAGTTGTTTATGCTGATACCGAGGCCGTTCGTGTCAATGACTATCAAGGTCATGTTTGGTGTGTCCGTGTTCCATCCGGTTTAATCGTCACTCAAAGAGTTCTTGAACAACAAAACAATGTTGTTACTGAAGCTTCTCGTCCAGTTATTATTGGAAATTGTCCAGGGCATGCAGATTATATCAAAAATATGATTACTGGTGCTGCTCAAATGGATGGAGCTATTATTGTGGTGGCTGCTTCTGATGGTCAAATGCCTCAAACCAGAGAACATTTGTTGTTAGCTAGACAAGTGGGTGTTCAAAACTTGGTCGTGTTTGTTAACAAGGTTGATACTGTCGATGATCCAGAAATGTTAGAATTGGTTGAAATGGAAATGAGAGAATTATTATCTCAATATGGATTTGATGGTGATAACACTCCAGTTATCATGGGATCTGCTTTATGTGCTTTAGAGAAGAAGCAACCAGAAATTGGAGAACAAGCCATCATGAAATTATTAGATGCCGTCGATGAATACATCCCAACTCCTCAACGTGATTTAGATCAACCTTTCTTATTACCAGTTGAAGATGTGTTTTCTATCTCCGGTAGAGGTACCGTTGTTACCGGTAGAGTTGAAAGAGGTGCCTTGAAAAAAGGTGAAGAAGTCGAAATTGTTGGAAACTTCGACAAGACCTTCAAAGCCACCGTCACGGGAATTGAAATGTTCAAGAAAGAATTGGACAGTGCCATCGCTGGTGATAACGCCGGGATCTTATTAAGAGGTGTTAAGAGAGACGAAATCTCTAGAGGTATGGTTTTGGCTAAACCTTCCACCGTTACTTCTCATACTAAAGTATTGGCTTCTTTGTATATTTTAAGCTCTGAAGAAGGTGGTCGTCATTCTCCTTTCAGTGAGAATTACAAACCTCAATTGTTCCTTAGAACCACTGATGTCACTGGTACTTTAAGATTCCCTCAAGGTGATGATGTGGATCACTCTCAAATGGTTATGCCTGGTGACAATGTAGAGATGGAAATTGAATTGGTTAGAAAGACTCCACTTGAAGTCAACCAACGTTTCAATCTTAGAGAAGGTGGGAAGACCGTTGGTACTGGTTTAGTCACAAGAATTCTTGAATAGATGACTGGCCAATACCCTGTACATAGTTAGTTTTGTTATCAAGAATATACTGTTTATATTTGTGTGATGTGGGCAGATTGTGTAATTTATTTCTGTGTTGTATATATCTACAAGTTGTTAAGTACAGTTGCTTCAGATCTGTGTATTTGCGTCGTATTTGTGTCGTATGTCTCTGTACATCTCTATAAATGTCTAATATCTCTATAAATGTCTAATATCTCTATACTCTCATACTTCTGCTCTCATTTCTCATACTTCTGCTCTCATTTCTCATACTTCTCACTCTTCTCCAATATTCTCTTTCTCACTATTTGTGTCGCGTATATAAACAAGATCAAGATCAACCACACCCCCACATCAATCCCACAATGCTATGTTCTCCGGCCATTGACCTAAGGCACGAGATCAGGAACCCATTCAATTCGTCCGTCGGTGGCCACACCAAGCTTTTCCCGGGCCACAAACAATTGATCATCCTTAAGCGACTGGTAATTCTTATAAAAGGCTCCACTGTCACCGGTAAGTACTCGTTTGACGAAGACGTTATAACGGCTCTATATACCAATTTCTCCAACCCCGACTCAAAAGACTCCGAAACCACTCACAACCCCGACTCCCTTGTCATTTGCCTTGCCAAATCAGCATTTATATATACAAATGGACGAGATTATACCATTAATTTCCCGTTTGTGTTAAAGTCAGCGTTACCGTTTGAATTCGGGCTCTTGCTAGAGAAGGACCAATTCCAGTCTTCTTCGGTGGATCATCATCCTCAGCAATTAAGCTCGGCCAAATTCTTGTCTTTAGTGGATCCCATAGGAGACTTTCGAATAATCATATCTTCTTCCACCTCGACCATTTCGCCTTATGAAGAGTTGGTAACTTTTCCTGCCAAAGGGTTGAATAAAAAATCGTCCATATGTGCTACGTATAATCCTCATGAACATATAATTGTGTTGTACCATATCCGAGCTTCTAATAGGACTGGAGGCAAATTGATGAATTCAATGAGGTTTTCAAAGAAGAAAAATACCTTCCTTACAACCCCAAATCCTTCTAAGATTCTTGAAGATGAGAGCTTGCATTTAGAACCAGGTAGTCATTCGGGAGTCACTCATAATTCCGCCTCTATTAATATGGAGAAGAAAAGAACCAGCACCCTCTTATCCGACGCTTCTTCTATGGCTCGTATGGGGTCTGAGTCTACCCTCCCTGACATTTCCAAGCCCCTAGAATTCAACACTCTACGAAAAGATATGATATTGACCAGAATAGAGGTATTTAGCATTCAAATTCACAGAAAGGACTTGGATATATTCAATTTATGTTTTGGAGAGAATGAGGCCATTGTGATTATGAACAAGCATAAAAAGGAGGCCAGAGTTTATATCTTTAATCAGCTGACCAGTCTGATCCCACAGTATCAACTGAATTATTCTATTAAGTGTGAAAATTGTCATCCCTTGCACAACTCCGATTTCGAAGGGCTTTTGGTGGTTTTGACCCCCGAAAAGGTAATTAAACTTGTAAACCCATTTGTTGATGTGACCTCCGCTTCTATCAGCCTAGCGAAATTTCCAGAAATATCTCATATTCATTCGTGTTGTGAAGATGATGTGGCGTTAATGGGTAAAAATGGGAAGACGTACATCATGAAATTGATTATGAAACCAGTATCTGACGTCATCTTGAGATGCTTGCAATGTTTTAAGTATCTTTCTGGATCCAATATTAATGAAACCGTCTGGACCTTGTGGAGGTCTTCGTTGATGTTAGATGGGGAACGAAATGAATGGAATGCATTTGTGATAACAATATTGTCTATTCTATTACCCATGGATTCGGAATTGATCAACTATGACGTAAACGATATCACAAACCTATTGCCCCAAGCCAAGAAGTTGAATGAAATCGTGAAATCGAACGGTTATTCGTTCAGAGACATGCTTCCCTATATTGTGCTATCATTGCATTTAATTAGAGAGGAAGTAAGACTCGATGTATTGGCTCATGATTATTTGGACAAGCTTGGTTTACTCTTGTCACAACTTTGTTGTTGGATGGGTTGGCCCGAAGACTGGTATAAATATTACATGGTTGACCTTGGAAATATTGACAAAGAGGCTAGATTGCTTCTGGTATTTGTGCTACAAAATCCTCCTAACATTCTAGAATCTTTGGCTAGTCTATTTAATGGCCCCATAATAAGCTATCTCACATTTTCACAACTTGTGGAAGAAAGCTTTACTGCTGATGCGTTAATTATTCCCAGAACCCATGCCATATTGAAACTATTTGAGCTTCTTGTGTCCCCAGGATTTGGCCAGAGTGATGTGGTTGATTTGATGAGCGAATTAAGAATCACAATCCAGGAATTGGAAACCTTCCCTTCCGGTATTTATGTTCCCTTGAAGGAAGCTATTCTGTTCTGTCAAGAATATCCGGTGTTTCAATGGAACTCTACCGCTTTGGGGCTTGTAGGTAGAAAGGATTTAAGTATGTTTTTGCGATCAGATTCTTACCAACCTCCTACTTCCCTTTATTCTCAAGTTGGAACTGCCCCTAAATACCACACGAAGCAAGTAAATCAAATCCTATCCAATATATTGGAAGCTAATGAGCATGTGGTTGCTTGGGACGACCAATCCGAAGCGGATCGAATTGGTATTACCAAATTGATATTTGATTATGATAGAAGATACTATGAAATTACCTCCTTACTTCATCAAACCAAAGCTCAATCTGCTACGTTGATTACCGAAGAGGGAATGGCGGAGTACGACATTGTATTGTTACAAAGAGAGTTGGCTGCCATTGTTGCTTTAAGAACCCTTTCTTTACCGTTGGGAAGAGCCTCGTTGTTTTATGCTGGAAGAATGCCATTATTGACCGAAAAGTTTCCTATACCAAAGTTCAATTTAAATACTTTAATTACACCTAGGATGACCAATATAGTGTTATCTGATGGTGCGGTGGATGAGAAGATAATTGAATGGGGTTATTTTCATAATGGGGTAGCTTCGGGTTTAAGCATTAGCAAGCAATCGAAGGGAATATCTGGAAGCTGGATTATCTTCAACAAGCCCGATTCTTTGAGTGCCCAACACGCCGGTTTTTTGTTAGGATTAGGTCTTAATGGACACTTGAAATCGTTGGAAGAATGGCATATATACAACTATTTGGGTCCCAAACATCCATTGACAAGTGTAGGGTTGTTGGTTGGAATGGCCGCTAGCAATATGGGTACCATGGATATCAAGCTAACTAAAGTGTTATCGGTTCATGCGGTTGCTCTATTACCACAAGGTGCCAATGACTTGAATGTTCCGGTTATGGTGCAAGCTGCTGGGCTTCTTGGTATTGGATTATTATATTTAGAAAGTCAACATAGAAGAATGAGTGAGATCATGTTGGCCCAAATCACTAGTACCGTGTCTCAGAACGATTCGGAGCAGATTCATGAAGGTTATAGATTGGCGGCAGGCATTTCCTTAGGATTCGTGAATTTGGGTAAAGGGAAAGATTTAAAAGGGTTGAATGATACCAAGGTTGTAGATCGATTATTGGCTTTGGCCATTTCTATGAAAGATTATCAACCCGTTCAAGAATTGGATAAATCTTGTAGCGGGGCCATAATGGCTCTAGGGTTTATGTATATGAAGACAGAGGACGCGTCCATCGCTTCTAAATTAGCAGTTCCTGATACCGAACAATTACTAGATTATATTCGGCCAGATTTATTGCTATTGCGGTGTGTAGCCATGAACATTATTATGTGGAACTCCATAGGCAATACCAGAAGTTGGGTAGAGTCTAAAATCCCTGAATCATTGTTGAATAAGTATGGGAATTCTTCCAATGATACGTTGGATAGTGATCAGATCGGTTACTTCAATCTCTTGGGTGGAGTCTGTTTATCTATAGCAATGAAATATGCTTCTACACACGATAGCAAAGCCAGAGATACGTTGATCTATTACTTGGATAAGATGATGATACTTGCCATGAGTCCTGCTAACAATTACGATCAAAGAATAGCCTCTTATAGTGCCACCAACATTCAGAATATATTGGCTCTTTCACTTTCAGTGGTAATGGCAGGATCAGGAGACCTTGAAACCTTTAGACGGATTAGAGTATTATATGGCGATACCAATAAAGAAACGAATTTCGGGAATTATATGGCTATTAATATGGCTTTGGGGTTTTTGTTTATGGGAGGAGGTCAGTATGCCTTTGGTAATTCTAATATATCGTTGGCTTGTTTGTTGGTGTCATTATACCCAATTTTCCCCAATGACAACGAGGACTATGAAGTTCACTTGCAAGCATTAAGGCACTTTTGGGCTATATCCGTAGAACCTAGGTGTCTAGTGATTCGAGACGTAGACACTCATAAACCTACAAAGATCCCAGTGAAAATTACCCTCAAAAACGGGGATGTCAAGGAGACTATCACTCCGTACTTATTGCCCAATTTGAACGATATATTAAGTATCGAAACCAAATCTTTAGATCATTTCCAAGTGAAAATTGATTTTGAATCTAATTCCGAGTATTTACAAATCTTTCAGAAGTCATTGACGTTGTTTGTGTATAAAAGAAGAAATTATCAACTCCTCAAATCCTCGGTTCGAAGTCTTTTGGAAAATGAAAATAAGACTTTACAAGTCGAAAATAACGAAATTGAGATAGATAAAGATGTGGAAACGATTCTTAACTTGGATATCATGAAGCCTATCTCCCAGTACGAAAAGAAAATTTACTTATATGAATCCAGCAACCAAACCACAGATTCATATTTCCAAGATTTGGGGTTGTCTATTTTTACTATCATCGATAATAAGATTGAATTGAACCGCAAGGCCCGTGACCCCAAGTCACTTGATGACTTATGGAACTTGAAGTTAATATTTGCTTACACAGAAAGATTATTTAACGAAGACATGCATTATATTCCTTTGGAATTCATAGAGATGCTCAAGCATCATATATGGGAGTTGACAAAGTCCTCCCGCTAATAGATTGTATATATTCTTTAGGTATATCATATTACATGGAATGGTATAGTCGTTCAGGTGTAGATATAGCGATGGAGTTTGAGTCTCCAGCAACAGCACTACAGTCATTAACTTCAGTCAGTCGTTTAGGTGTAGATATGGCGATGCAGTTTGAGTCTCCAGCAACAGTGCTGTCAATTTTCCTCGCATTTTTTTGCAGCAATTCGTGCAGATCACTTGACATTGGCTCATTTCGCTCGTCTCACTTATCTGGAACCAAATTATCAAGAGCATTAAGAACATACAGTTTATTTAATGATGCAAGCTAAACAAAGGCTCTCTATGATATGTGGTCATATCAAAGAGGTGGATCATGACCAACTAATCGACCTGTTCCCGTTTATGAATCTGCAAGACAGAGCTAAATATAGTACTGATTTCCAAAGCACTAGTTGTAAACCAACTGCAAAACAACATGATGCAAGTGATGAACCAAAATTAGGGTTTCCCATTATTGATAGCGTGATACCTGCCATTTCCATAGCTCCTAGTCCGTGTTTATACAATAGGTATAATTATAACACCACCAAATTGACTCCTATCAGAACCTCCGAATTTGCCCTTGGAGATCAAATGTCAGACATTTCGATGATTTCTGAACAGTTAGGATGTACTGAAGTGCCATTAGTGTTGAATTTCAAAGACAAATCAATCCAAGGTGATGTGTTCTTGGTAGACATAAAAGAAAACTATGATATAAATGGGCTAATGTCGGTGCTAGAAGAAGAGCTGTTTGCCGACATTTTCCTCACTGTAGACCAGTTCTCCGACATTATAGCTGACACTGTAAGTGTTATCAACGAACTATGCCCACAAACTCGGATTATTCTTATCTGTGGAGACAACGAAATAAAGGATATACTGATAGATACAACTAGCCACCAATTCCAAACCATTCTAGCAGATCTAAACTTGCAAATAGACATTGTGTTAGTAAATAACACCCTTGTGAAAACTCATTAGCATTCAATATATATTTACAGGAAAACCAGAGGAACATCTATTTACATAACAAAAACTAGAACCTTCCACGGCCCTGATTAACTGGACACATCCTCCTTCTCTTCGACATTCTCCAGATCAGTCTTTTCTTTTTGGTTGATTCTATCTTCTAAACTTTGTCTGTAGCGTTCCTCATTAAACCCTTCTTTAGCTATAGTCTCTAATTCTTGCTTATTTTCTTGAATCCTTTGTTTCCGTTGTTGAATAAGCTCATCCCTCCTTTCCAATTCTTCGATCCATAATTTCTCTCTTAGTTTGGCCTTTTCTCTTAATAGATCTTCCCTGGTCTTCTTCTCTTGTACAGTTTCCTGTTGGAAATAGTACCCTCCAGCTACCAATGCTACTAACGTAGCTAACTGAAATCCAATCCGGTACCGGAAGTACATTTGGGTTTTCACTCTTTCCCCTCTTCTAATTGATCTGGTGGCCATTGCAATGGCTCC
Source organism: Yamadazyma spencermartinsiae (assembly GCA_030582355.1). Lineage (NCBI taxonomy): Eukaryota > Fungi > Ascomycota > Pichiomycetes > Serinales > Debaryomycetaceae > Yamadazyma > Yamadazyma spencermartinsiae. The sequence continues at coordinate 231,131 of JAKTXB010000011.1, read as the reverse complement.
CGTGGTAAGCAATGCTCCCAATGGCACTAATGGTTGCTGCTTGGATTTGAAAATCATCTTCTGGATCACATCCATTTCCTCCTCGCCCTCCGCTCCTTCAAAAGAAGAAGGAAGCCTTATCGACATGTTTAACAATTTCCAACGATGTTTACAGCTTGTCAGAGAATGGGCTGTTACTTTGATGTTGATTGTGACATTTTGTGATGCGATCAGATTTGCGAGGTGCGGTAGTGTGACAGTGAAAAATGTGGAGATTATAAAATCCTCCTGTTCTACAGTTGACTGACAGTTGCTTAGATAGTTGAACCAGTTGGTACTTATATACTTTGCTTATAACAGAAATACACAATGAGCGGTGGTTTCCAAGTGGTGGCTGAGTCTTTGTCTGAGTACAAACAAAACCAACTTGGTAAAGATCTCAAGTTAAGTTTGGCGGTGATGGGATCAGTATTGACAATTTTATTCCACTATGTATATATAATGAAGCAGTTAATAGATAACCCTGATATGTCATATCAACAGTTAGGTATCCAATTCGGGATTTGGGGTGTTTGTGCTTCAGGGATTTTGTATTGTCTAGTATATAAAATATATCCTGTGATAGCAGGCGATGAGCTTGAAGACAGAGTCAAAAAGGATCAATAACTCGTTGTGAACAATAAACATTTATTGCTATATACATGTAACATATTCAATATAAACGTTTACTTTGATTTATCTGATTAACCTAGTGGATAACACAAATCCGTACACTCCAAGAGTCAAAATCGACCCAAGGTTAGCCAATAAAGACATTCCATGGAACATTCCGAATTGTTTGGTTAACTTCTGGAATTGGTCGGTTGGATTTCCATCAACAGTATCTAAGTGGGCGTCTACCAACTTTTTTCTTTGGTCTTTGATCAGTCTACACTTAGGCATCAAATAGAAATAATTTATGGCTGAAGATAACGAAGAGATCACAAGCAAAGAGCTGGTAAAAGGACACAATGTCAATGGGGTAGTTAAAGCCAATAAACCTGGAGCCAAAGTCTGACCTAAGAAGTAGCTGGGGAAGACGTGGTTTTGTAATTTGCCAAACTCTTCCCTTCCTAATACTTTAAACGCAATTGGACTGGCAAAGTAAGAATAGAAAGCTGACCCCCCAAATGCAATAGAATATATCATCAAATGGTATGGAGCTCTTGTATTCAATCCTAAGGCACTGATCATTCTTGCTTGTTATTTGATAAAGGGATTTGGTTATACGTGATAAGGATATAACTGACTGGCCATTTGCTATAAACGATTCGGCCCCGGTATGGTGCAATAGCGCGGGTAGTGTGGTTTACAATCTCATTAACTTGCTGCAAACTTTAATTTCAAGACTATACCAAACCGATGTATAAGAAGGCTGTATTATATATAATTATATAACTTGATACGTAGAATGGGTAGATAAACGTGTAGAAAAGCCTGTGGACAAATTCTTCAGCAGAGTATGGAGATCTCCAAAGTTGATTTTGCTGGCATTTCGGCCTCTTTAATCAACTGTGTAGTTTTTTGCAGCCATTTTGAATATTGTATTAACGCTCATTTGAACATATTCAATTGGTACCACAAACCCGAAGTTGTGTTATAGTGAACATGTGATTATAATGTGTTACTATTAGTTATTTTATACTATCTAGATCACGATAGTTCGATGTTGCTTTCTCATGGCATTACAGAATACGAGGTTGTAATATTATGATTTGTGCAAGGAATAAACGTTTGGGGGAATATACAACTGCTAGTTTGCAGTTTAGTAGAGGCTCTATAGATACTGTAGCTAGCTGTACTGCTCTTTATTACCTTGACAAGATGATTGCCTCATATATTATTTCGAGTGCTGGTACTTCTATTCGATTTAATTCTCGATCATATTGAAGATATTCTTCAACCCGTTCTCCGAGTCAAATTTCAAGAAGTCTTCAAACTTGGGATCCCCAGAAGAATATTTGAGAAGCCATGAATAATCGCTTTGTAGTCCTAAACTCAACTTGTTAAATTCTTTTAATTTGTTTAAGTTTGATGTCTTCTCATAGCTTTTAGCAGCCACTTCTGCGTTATCAACTATGGAGGCAGGAATTCCACACATAGCGGCCACATTCATTCCAAATGATCCAGAAGCAGCCCCTTGCTCTAACTTATATAAAAAGGTGATGTTTCTTGAATTAGCATCCACTATAATCCCCATTCTCAATGGTTTGATTTGGGGATGGTTTTCAAACGATAAGCCTAAACTACCAAAATGGGTGGCAAAGAAACCCAAACAATTGACATGAGTTGATAGTTGATACAATACGGCTTCGGCAATGGCGTACCCGTCGGAGGAGGATCCCCCTCTCCCTAATTCATCCAATATTACCAATGAGTTAGGGGTTGAGTTGTTAAGAATCTTTTTGGTCTCGGATAACTCCACAAAAAACGTCGATTTCCCTTGTAAGATATTATCATTTGCTCCTAATCGGGTCATAATCTTATCCACTGGACTTAAGGTAGCTTCTGTAGCAGGAATATAACATCCGATTTGGCTTAGAATTACCGCTAATGCTGTTGTTCTCATGATTGTAGACTTCCCAGCAGCATTGGCACCTGTTAGTAAACCAAATTTTGGTTCTGTATTACCCAATTTAACATCATTTGGAATAAATTCTCTAATTCCTGAGTAAATAGGGTTTCTGAGTTCCTTGAAGTCGACAAATCCGTTAACGGAATCCACAAACTTTGGTTTACAAGAGGGGAAACCAATTGTCTCGGAGGCTTTTGTTAAGGAAAGCAAACAATCCAATCTGCTCAAGTTAGTAACAGTAGCGAGCCAGTCAGCGTATGTTCTATCAAACTTCTTAAACATGGTGGACTTCAAGTTATCACAAATCATTTTGTGTAATTCTCTTTGTTCTAATAATTCTCTAACCAACTTTTTAACTTCTGGAGACCAATATCTTTTAACCTTGGAAGTCGACCCCATGGTTTGCCAGTCATTTGGAATATTCTTAATTTTATTGGGCAATTCGATCAAGAAGATTTCCTTACCGGAATCCCTATAACATATTTCATGAGACTTGAAAATCTTTTTATAGCTCTTTAAATGGTCATTCAATTCTGCTTCCAAAGCATTCATTTTGGCCGTTGACTCGTCGAATTCTTCGTCAATTCCAGCATTGGGGATAATTACGTCATTAATGGCTTGATCCCTATCAAAGGAATCTTCCCATTCTTCCACCAAACTTGATAAATTGTCAGGGAATTGTTTAAGGAAGTGCAGGATTACTCCAATGTCATCACCAGAATTCGAATGATGTTGTGTTAGATTATGTATAACCTTATTGATACTCTCAAAACTTTCAATAACTTTCAAGAAATCCCTGAATCTCAAATTTCCACTATGGATTCTGGCTAACATTCTTTCCAAATCCGGCAAACCTTGTAAGCCTTGTTCCAATGTATGCCTGAACTCTAATCCATCGCTCATTAAAAATTCGATTGACTTGTACCTTTCATTGATATCATTAATATTTAACAATGGATGTAAGATCCACTGCTTCAACATTCTTTTTCCAAAGGAGGTTGTGGCCTTATTAATCAATTTAATCAAGGTACCTTTATCGCTTCCATCATAAGAATTATTCAAAATTTCAAGATTATTTAACGTGTTACCATCCAATAATAAGTAACCAGTAGAACTCTTATTGATATCATATTTCTTGAAGTTACCCAAAGTCATCAAACTATCGTCTAACTTTAATGACTTCAAGTAATATAATAATCCTCCGAAAGCATTAAAAGCTACTTTATATTCATCCTTTAATTCCATCAATAACTTTGGATAATTTGAATAATCATCTAAATCTTCTGCTCCATAATACTTGCTCTTGACCAAGTTTTCCAAAGTGGTATCATAATCCCAGAATTCAACTTCGGGATTTAAACTAGTCCAAATTTGATTGGAATTATTGTGCTTCAATATCTTCAGGGCCACAGAGCTCAAATTGTTTTTTTCACATAATACCTCCTTGGGTCTAACTTGGGTCACTAAAGTTTCCAATCTGTTACAGTCGTTATCATCGGCAAATTCAATAAAATTTAATTCTGACGTTGAAGTATCGACAAAAACCACCCCATATTTTCTTTCGTTATCACTTATGATTTCCTCTTTGATACTCAAGCAATAAGTAGCCATATCGTCGGTGATCATATTCAAGTCAGTCAAAGTTCCTCCCGTTAAAACTCCAGTCAATTCCCTCTTGATGATCTTTTCTTCTTTAGAGCCACCGCCTCTCATTTCTTTGGCCAATAAAGTTTCCTTTTGGTCTACTTTAGCTACCTTGTAACCGTTGCTAACAAATTCTTTAGCCCAATAATCAAACGACATCTCCGGTATCCCTGCTAACTTCATGTTGGCTCTACCACCTCCAGCAATCTTTAAATCAAATTTGGTGTTGGCTATCATAGCATCGTTTTCATATAATTCATAAAACTTCCCCTTTTTAAAGAACACTACCGTATCCCACATCTGACTCTTGATCTCCCAATACTGTTTCTCAAACGGAGTAAACTTTGACCAAGCACTTTGAGGAACATATAAGGTTCTAGAATCATAGTCAGGATGGTCTACTGGTCTTTTTTCTGCATCTCTCACATCGAGCAACCATTGATATCTCTCTTCTGATTCCTTGGGTGATGGTTTATTTCCCTCGGTCTTGGGCAATTTCACTTTGGGAGTTGAAGGAGCATTATATCCGGTGGAGCCTGCTTTAAACTTCTGGGCGAAATCACTAGAGGCAGTTGGCTTGAAAGCTACGGAAGGCTTTGGTTTAGAGGCTGACGTTTCCCGTTTGGAAGTTTTAGCCTTTGACTGCTTCGGTTTTATATCCAAGTCATCTTCAGCGTCGGACACTTCGGGCTCAGATTGCGGATCATCGTCTTCTTCTTCCACCACAAAGTCACTCATATCATCAGATTCGTTGTCGTTATCAGACTCGGGTTGAAAATCGTCTTCGCCATCATCATCATCGTCACTTTCTACAACCTTTCTTCTCTTTTTAGGAGCAATTTCCTCATCCTCAGAGTCTGATTCCATATAGTTCACCTGCTTAGCAGCGGCTGCTCTACTTGTTACCGAACCTGCTTTGGGAGTATCAGAATCATCTAGTTGCTTACGCTGCCTTTCCACTCTCTGTTTGATAGGAGATGATTGTGGTAACTTGTCTCTCTTCTCTACGTGAGCTTCGGTTTCTGACGTCATAGGAGTATCAGTCACACTAGTGTCCATCATTGTATCATTCTCCTTATCACTGTCGTCTTTTCTACCGATGGGAGATGAAGGCTGCTTCATTGTAGGTTTGGGCTTGAAAAACGACATCAAACTCAGTTGTTTCAATTTATTACCGCTGTTACCCTTACCACCGCTGTTAGTACTTTTACTATCACCATTGCCTTTGTCGGCGACCGGGCTGGTCTTTGCCGGCGTAGTAGGCTTCTTAACCTTTTGTGATATCATTGCCTATTTCTTAATACAATCGATATGTAGAATTAGAAATGTGTTGGAGCGTAGAAATATTAGAAGGAAATAAATATCATAAACAATTGTATACGCGTTAGAGAAAATTCGCGTTTGCTGCAAAAGTAAAAATGCGACAAATCTTAGGTTGCAAAAAGACTTTACCACAGAACAACCATGAAACAATTTGGCAGTTGGTGGGTTATAGGAGCATTTGTGGCATTTATGAGAACTGCTTATTGTGATTCAGGTAGTGGACTCCCATGGTACCATCAAGAACAGCCGTTGCTAAAAATTACTGGCCATAACTATGACAAGAATATTATATACAATCAGTTGCAACAAGCGTACGAAGCTAAGTATGATTTGGCCCCTGATAACCACGCCCATTTATATTTAGGAGATCTGGGGACAGAGAGAGAATGTATAGAGCACACTGTAGTCAAATATTACATAAAAACCCTTGAATTCGCTACCAAGGAGTATGAAGCTTCTGAATGTCGTATTAATCTAAACCCACAGTATCAAGTAGTAATCGTCCCTACTATAGATGTGGGCCTCCTCCATAATGAAAAGGACCCGGTGATATGTCAATTGGAATCCAATCTAATTACCAAACTAGACACTTTGGGTGTACCCAGGCTTTCTAATTTGCAGTTCTATGATTTTGATCAATTGAATTATGGGCTAGAATGTGTGATTGACTATCAAGAAATTAGTCAAATCAAATGGGAAGAATTGAACTTGAAAGTAACTTTGATGAAAGTTTTGACTATTCCCGACCAATGCGGATTCCAAAGAATTGATAAAGAGTTTGATGGTCAGTTCATGGAGCTTATTGATCTTCAAATTCCTATAAATGGAACCTTTTATTGTAAGAACGGCAGATCTTCCAGTTGCAAAAAAGCCTTCGCGGAACATACTTTCCCTAGATATAAGCTCTTTGCTGAGTCATAAACATTAATTCCTATTTACCTATTTTTACTTGAATATAGCTATAAAACATATTATAAACGGCGGCAACGCTCTCTTCAATTCACATAACAATCTCATACTTGGTATCATATTTCAACTCTTTGTAGGGCAATACAATTGAATTAAACACGAACTTATCTTGGATAACGCTGGTGTTCTCACATAATACTACCACATTATTTATTGAACCAATATTCCCATCTGAGTGACTATGGGTAATATCTTTACAAATTGTAGCGTTGCTAATAGATCCTTCTATTCTGCACCAATCCCCAATCACCACATTTTGGGAAATAATAGAATTAATAATCAAAGTGTTGTTCCCAATCACCACGTTATCGCCAATAATGGAATTTCTAATTCTGACACCGGTTCCTATTTTTACATTGGTCCCAATGGATACGTTAGGTCCAATAAAACACCCAGAGTAACTAAAAATTTTTGGGTCTTTCAAAGAAAGAAAGAAATTATTGGCCAAAAGAGCCGATAAGGGTGTTTTTAAATGATACCAGAAGTCGTTCGATTTATACACCAAGACCTTATCCTTAGCGGTTTGTGGTAAATTTCTTAAGATATCAAGTTCCAAAGAGATATGGCAATGGTTTCCTTCAGTGGCCCTGGTTTTACTTGCCTCAATCAACAACCCTAAAAGACTATTGTCAAAGAAATAAATGCCTCCATTCACCAATATATCAAACGATTTCCCAAATTTCACAGAGAACTCGTCAGAAGGCTTTTCTACATAATGATCAACAGCGGAATTGAACTTCTTGGAGATGATGGTTCCAAAATTGCTAATGACCTCTGGTTTGGGCAAGTGGTCTGAGTCATCTGCTTTAACCATCAAGTATTTCTTCAAGTACTCACTGATCAACAACGGATTAATTCCTAATAATGTAGTCTTAGATTGGCTCTTCCTATGAAATTCGTACACCTCTCTAAATGGGTAGTCACAGAACACGTCCCCATGTATGAAAATCACCCCTTCAGATTCTGACCCCAGCTTGAAAATCGTATCTCTAAAATAATAAAGACCGCCAGCAGTCCCTTGAGATTGAGTTTCACTTAAGTATTCAAACTTAACATGAGAGTATTTGTCCCTCATACTACTCAAGAACTCATCAAATAACCCGTCATCTTTGAAGAATCCCAATAAAAATACTTCGTTCACCTCATCATACAATTGTCCCATTAAAGAATCCATCAAATGATTAATCAAGGATTTACCCGCTAATGGATACAATATCTTGGGACTATTAATAGACAATGGCCGGAACCGGGTCCCTGTAGACTCGCCGCCTACTAACACAACTACAGTGTATCCCATACTTAGAACAAGATTGTATTCTATATAGCCTATGTATTCTATATAACACGTTATAATGCAAAACCGATTGTTTTGTGGGGAGTGATGTGTTTGTAACTTTCGCAATTTGCAACTTCAATTTTTTGCAACTTGCAACTTTTTAACTGTGCAACTTCAGCAGCTTTGTGAAGAGTTCATGGTGACATCACAACTTGTATGTATTTCAATAACGACCAAACAGCTCTGGGGGTCATAACAGAAGGAGACAAATGATGCCTCTACTATATTGCTGCCTATATTTCCTATCTACTCTAGCTCTTTCTTGATGAAATACTTCACCACGTCTATGGCGGCTAAGGCATCTTCTCCACTGTCGTGTTCGCCAGTCTGGATGGTTTTACCTAAGTAAGTAAAGGCCAAATACTTCAAAGAATAGCGAAACGTGGGCGACGTCTTGAATTTAGGATACAAAATAGCCGTGTCGATGACTTTATGGTGAATTAACCTCATGGAATTCAAGTCATTCTCTAGCCCATGTCCTATTAATATGGTGTTGTGGTCCATAACTTCATGAAGCACTTTGATCAGGTGTTCAAATTCAAGAGCATCAGGTTTGATTTCGGAAATTCCCGACCAGCGAGAATTCAAATCAACTACTTGTCCCTTGGGCCGAACTAATAAGTCTAATACCTCTTGACCACTGAAAAAATCCATTGCGGTGATTCTTAAGAGTTCAAATCCCTTGGTTGTGAACCCCATTTCACAATCAAGGCCCAATACTTTGAGAGCATTCGGGTTGGTGGGGAATATATCCTTGGTATATTTAAACGGTAAGAAATGATGCATTTCTTCTGGAGATTCCCAATAAAAGACATGATAGTTGTATGAAGTACAAGGAGCCGTCTCATTATCATTAACCACGGCTCCACAGCAAGAATATACTCGTTCTTTTTGTCTCTTTTGTGCTTTTCCTGAGTGGTAAGCACAATGAGTTGGTAGTAATTGGTCTTTTAAATCAAATTCCTTTTGACATCGTCTACAAGTTCTGATCTCCTTCGGCTCTATACCACTGGGCGTTTCGGTAATGTACCCATACTTCTTTAAGGTCGACTCGGGGATAATTAGCGGTAATAATTGTTCATAAAAATCATCATTGGTCAACTCCTTCTGCTTAGATCTAAACTTGTTTGGGTTCTTTAATTCATATATCTTCCGCTTAATTGATTGGGAGTAGGTATTATTGGTAGCCTTTACTGCAATGTTATATTCCTCTTCAATGGCTTTTAGTTTAGGGGTTTTCAAGGTAGGTTGCATCAATTGTATAACTTTGACCAACTCCAATATATTTTGTTTACGAACTTGAATAGTAGCAGGTGCTACAGGAATATGTTGAGGAAGTATAAATTCTGGATCCTTCGGGGTCTCTTTTTTCAATAACCGGGCCATCCTAGCATTATAGTCTTCAAGTGATCCAGCTGTCTTAGCCACCTCAAATTCTTCTTCTACCCCTTGCTTGTTAGGAGTGCTAGAGTCCTTAAATTTCCCATTTATAAGCTCTTTTATGTTGCTGACTCTATCTACCCGAGGAATATTTAAGGCAATTGGTTTGGGGATAACTACCGATACATCCTGATTTGGCAACAACGTTCGTTTGTTAGATTTGGTATCTATTGAATCATCTACTTGATCAATAGATCTTTTTGGAGGCTGCTTTGAATGACGGTATATACAATTTATCAAATCACATGACTGGCCCTTACTAGAACTAGGACATTCTATGGTACTAAAATATTCATCATTAAACTTAAACATATCATATTAAGTGCCTTAGGGTTGTATCCTAGCAGTTAGACTGCTTTTGAGCTCAGTATCCTACCAGAGGTTATTACCCGCAAGTCGAATTGGTAGTGGCGCACGACTCATCTCATCGCGAAAAACTATAAATATGGGTGCAAATTCCTGGCCTTTGAGTTTTTTTTTTTTTTTTTCTTTTCTTTGTCGACGTACTTCATAGGATCATTTCTATAGGTCACGTCTCTCTTTGACTCTTCAAAAGAGCCACTGAATCCAACTTGGTTGATGAGTGAGATACCCTTATACCCTCAAAGTGAGAACCCTTTAGCTTGTCTGTGATCCCCGTTGGTCCAGTCATCTATTCTTTTGCCTTTAGTATAAGAACCATTTATTTGGGTCTTTTAAAGGAGCGATGATCTTGACCCTTTGTCATATACTTCTTCGGAAGGTTTGGCTTAGGGTGGGTATAAGTGGCTGTCTGACAAGTTACAATATTATTGTTGTGACTATAGTTAATCTGTGTTGTGATGTCGGCCACCTGTTTATAGAGACGATATGGACTCATATTGTTTTCTATAAGTTTAGTTAAGTGGGTTCATTTAGCTTGATTTATGGAAAATTTTGTGTATTCTTATGACATACTGCTATATATTAATTAACACTGGAGAACAGCTCCGTTAGCTTTAACGTAATACTCACACGACGTCTGCCCTTGCCGGCAACTCGTACAACGTATAGTAGTCTACGAGTTTACCGTTCAAGTTATTCTCTCCTTTCAAAGGCAAATAGAAAATATTTCTAGGTTTGATCTCTCCTAAGAACCAAAAATCGAGCCAGTTTTGTTTGAGTCCATAATCAGTAGGATTGCTGAAGTTGTCTAACTCCATAACTTCATTGGTTGTATTCTTGTTTAACAACGACAAAACAGAGATTCTTATTGCCAAAATGAACTGATCGATACCCAACAATTTGAAGCAAACGTTTAACCCTCTGGCGTGATTATGGGGATGATTATGACTGTTTCCTGTGGACTGAGTGGCTGTATCATTACCGGAAGGCAAAGGAATGAAATCTCTAGGTAAAGTAGAATGATTAATTTTAATTTTAGAAGACAAATTAGCAAATTCATAGGTAGTTAAACCTTTTAAGATTTGGAACGTTTGGGAAATTACCAACATACTTAACCAAAAGCATTGAATCCAACACCAGATCAACAAATTGAATTTGAAGTTAGATACCTTGTAACCCAAACACAAATTCTCTGAAAGAATAGAACAAGAGTCTTCAAGGTCGCTGTCATATCCTGAAGACGAAGATTCAATCGTCTTCTCAAGCTGGTGGAAATACGTCAATTGTAAAGCAGACCAGATGATGATTCCCAAATCTAAGGCGTAAGTGAACATGACGAAAATCTTATGATTTCTGACACCAATCTCGTTATATACCCAAGGACAAAAATGATCGAATTTCGCTACCAATCGTTTGTTATAATTACTATATTTTGATCTTAAGGGCTTTCTAACAAAGCTGTTAACACAGAAATAATCACTGTTGAATTGGCCAATATTTATCAAATCAACAATCAGCTGGAACGTCTTGGAATTGTCTGTGGGGACAGGCACTAAACCTGGATTTAATGTCATGGACTTGTAGAAGCAGTAAATGATTGTCCCCAAAGTAGGTATTAGTATTAAGTTCAATACGAAACTTTTGAAACTGTAGAATAATGTAGACGGAAAAACGCTGAATAAATATGTCATAATAGCCCAAAATAATGATGCAGAGAAAATACCCGACGATAATGGAGTCTTTAAATAATTTTTCTCTGGGACAAAGTTAACCACCACATAGTTTTTTAATAGAAAGTTGGTAGTAAGTAATATAAACGCCAACAAAAGAATATTGGCAAGAACCAAAGGATTATTAAAATCCATGGACTTCAACATCACTGGCAAAATTAAGTAAGGGGTTAAGAATACAATCTTTTTACTTAAAGACTCGTTAATAGGTAAGGGTCTCAACTGCCACCCATTCTTCTCGAACCTATGACACTCATTTAAAACCCTTACCCATAAATTATAACAGTTCATATCCTTGGCAACGTCAAAGCTGGTCTTTCCCAGTTCATTCTTAATAAATATGTCAGATCTCTCTTGTACCAAAAATTTCAATAACGGCTTATAAGCCTTCATAAATGACCAGTGTAATGGAGTGAACAACATATTATCCACCTTGGTGACATCAGCTCCAAATTTAACTAATGCTTGTACGCTCAAAATGTCCCCCTGGTAACAAGCCCAGTGCAAACACGTCCGGTTAGAATTATCTGGTTCATCAACATATATTTGAAATTCACTTATCTTAGAACCTTCAGGAGAACAAAATCGATATAGCATATATATCACCAACATGATATTAGAGCTATGAATTGACAAATGTAACGCATTGTAAGCTTGACTATCCTTTAATAACGGATTGGCTCCATGATCTAACAAATAATGAACAACATATACTAACCCATTCCTACAAGCCCAATGTAAAGGCGTCGCCATCAACTCTCCTCCTACGTGATTAGGATCACTGGCGGACGTTTCGTTCTCTATAAGGTACTTTACTACTGACAATCGGTTATTTATGGCCGCCCAATGTAATCCGGTGATCCCATCACTAAAACTATCATTTGCCTTCACGGCCCCCGATTCAATCAGTTCCTTTATCACGTGCAAGTTTCCCTGCTGACATGCCACCATGAACCGGTTCAATTCCGGATGTGTGTCTTGTTCTGAAGGCTCAGCTCCATCTAGAGCCTCTGCTGGGACTTCGGAAATAGCCTCGGTCGATTTGATTGATTCTGAATCAATGTCGAGATTTTGTTGGTCTTCTACCTTTAAATGCCCGTTATGGTTCAAATCCTGGCTCGAAGTATCCTTCTTTGTGGCACCATCCCCCGGTGCATCGGCTTTTTTCAGATCCATCAATGGTTCTTAGTGATGAAGATTTGTCAAAAGAGTGCGCAGTGGTGTCAGACATTTAGCTGCAAAATATTTGATCTCAGCCTCTCTTTATTTAACGTGTACCGTTTGTTCAGCTGTATATGGCTTCGTATATTATGTCTCTTGGACTTAATAAATATGTATAGAATAGTCTCCTTATAAATATAAAGGCTAATAAGCCTTACAATGTCTTACATATTTTATTGGACAGTCTTTATAATTTGGCAATATCTAAATGTCTAACGACTTGAGATCAACAGAGCTTCCATTTGTGGATGTGGTGGTGGAGGTAGTTGGCTTATGAGACATGGAAGAAGCCACTCCTTTGGGACTAATACTAATGCTATCGGGGGTAATGTTAATACTACTAGCAGTAGCACTAGTAGCACCAACCCGTTTACGTTTCTTAGTTTCGTCTGGTAATTGGCCCATTTCAATTCTGGAGGTATCTTTGAACCAATTAATCCGATTATTCAAAAAATTGGGTCGGACTTGTGACTTATCAATTAGTCCATTATTGTAATCACTAACTCTATGTAAATAATTTAGTAATAGCCCATAATTTCTCAGATTCGCCTTGAATCCAACACTTATCAAGTCCCCTACTATAGGAATCAACCCTAGGGCCAAATCCACCAATATGTTCGCCACAAAATAAAGCGTCAAGTCTACCGGAAATCCGTTAGTTAACTTGAACGTTAGCAACATTAATCTAATAGATTGGTAAGTAGTGATAATCACTCCGGCAACTGGGATTAATTGAATTAAATTACTTAACCCAAAGGGAACTCCCATAAAGCTAAACAACATGTCGTACCGATATGCTTTTTTTCTAAACGTATTCAAAATAATTTCATCATTCTTGGATAAATTGTCAGGCAATTTATGAGCCACTTTTTTGAACTTAGTTTTGGCGTTATTCACAGGAATATGTTGATAATAAGGGTCCTGAATGGTCAAGTCATAATGGATATTGAAGTACTTCTTCAAAAAGTGGGTGATAACGTAGTTCAACATGGTCTAGTAAATAGAGTGGGAATGTCTTACAAGTTGGAAATTTCATTGTTGCTACTGGGGCTGCGGCTTTGATAGACATTCACATGTTGCGCGATGAGCTTAAAATGAACCTGGGGTAATTGCTTATCAAACAACTATGATGTTAAGAAGGTTTTTAGGTGGTATAGATCAAAAGCATTTGGTGGAACGGCAACTACAACAGCCACAGGAATATACAAACGACAATGTTCGAGAACGGATCCATAGTAAACTAATGAAGAATCGAGAAAATTCAGTTCCGTTAGGTGCAAAAGACTTTGATAAGCGATCAGGAGGATCAGGAGTATCAGGAGTATCAGGGTCCAGTGCCGACTTTGTTAGCACTAGTTCTGGAAATAGGGCTTTCGGATCAGGAACCGTCCCCGGTGGTTCGGCTGGATTATTGGCCACTGGAAGAGAACTAAATCAACCAGTTGATTTTAGAGACCTTGATGAAGTTTCAGGAGCTGAAGCATGGGAACAAGAAAGTACTGACTACGATGGAATTTTCTGTGAACCAGAACCCCAATCAAAGTACTATGACGATGTAGATGGATATTTAACTGAACAAAACCGAAAATTCAATCAGTTAATTGATAAGAACTTAAATTATGTTCCCCATACGAATTTGACGGATATTTATAAGGAACCAGGGTCGAGTATGAATAACAATATGTTTGGCTATGATAACGAAGAATACAACCTGGTGTTAATGGACAAGTTTCTTCTGAACCTTGATGATTCCAATAAATTGAAATTATACCAACGGTTATCACAAGAATTCAATCCTCCCACTCGAATGATGCAATATTCCTTATTTAATGAGGATAACAATTACATAAAATCCTTGACGGTTCTAGAGAAATGTGAATTGGTAATGATCTTAATGATCAAATTGAACTTCTTACTAGTGAAATATAGTGTGCCTATGACCAAGAAACTATACTTGAAATTCGTCAATAATCAAATGTTCCTATTTAATAATAACAATTTCAACCGCTTGTTGAACTTGATCATCAAACTATTGAACAATCTAGAGAACAATTACTATTCCAAGAATGACTTTACAGACGCTAATATATTAGACGACCAAATTAGAGATCAACTCGATCAATTGAATCGATGGAATTTCGGCCAAGAGCCCACAGGACGTTTCCGGATGTCGTTGAATCCTATGACGGTAGTGGGTGTACTATATGATTATTATAGAGGTGGGGTAAATGATTTAGGCTTATTAGATGCAGCAGAAGAGTTCGTTAACCAAATGTAATTACTTCGTTCCCCCGTGTGCGCCCCGCTACACAGAAATAGGCAGAGAATACCACCAATTAGGGAGAAATTACTGCCGCCTGTGCCCAAAATGGTGCGAATGCTGACTAAAATAGTACCAACCAAAAGACGCTTCTGCTAGAAGGCCCCAGAAGCAATGTCAATGCTCTAACAATAGGAATTTGTGTGTGTGCACCAATACCATCGACCAATCACATCGCAGTATCGATGTCGCGCCAAAAGGACACCTCACTTTGTCGTCACCATTATTAATTGGTCATTCCCAAAACTTTTTTCCCAACCTTCTTTTTTTCCCTCAAGCGCTTTCATCCCTTTGAAATTTTAAACCACCCACACCAGGTTTTTTTTGTTAGCAAAAAAACCTATCAGACAAGCTACTAGTAGTGTTGCCATATACTGACTCCTTGATTGGTTGTTTCAGTGGTTTCCTAAGACAGGGTATCGGTTTTATATCGATTTATATAGTCAATAGCTTACTCAGGCCCGCCTAATAGTTGTAATTTTGCCCCCTAATTCCCAGTTTTTTGTCGACGCTGATTGGCTGGAAATTTTTGGTTATCGCACTAGTTTTCCGAAGATTTCTTTTTCTGTGACATTTTACAAGACTGGTTCACACACGATATAATGGCTTTATGTTCTACT
This sequence comes from Yamadazyma spencermartinsiae, assembly GCA_030582355.1. NCBI lineage: Eukaryota > Fungi > Ascomycota > Pichiomycetes > Serinales > Debaryomycetaceae > Yamadazyma > Yamadazyma spencermartinsiae. Next base: position 215,572 of record JAKTXB010000011.1, on the reverse strand, counting down.
GCGTTTAACAATAAGTCAATCAAAAGAAGTTGTTCTTCGATTGATGATGACGCAAATAAGAATAAGAAGTTATGTTTGAACAATTACAAGTTCCCTGGTGGTAATGATGTGAGGACTCCCAAGTCGACTCTTTTTAACAATGGGTCTGACAGTAGTTCTGAAGACGATGAAGATTCAGATGATGAAAATTTATGTTATAAATTACATCAAATTAGAGCTAAAAGAAGGGCAAGTTCTAGAATCTCATTTTCTTTGAATCCTAATTTGGAATTATCCAAGTATATTTCTAAATATTCTGATGATGACGAAGAAGTTGAGAATGGGGCTACCAATGGTGCTTCCAATGGGAATAATAACCATTGTAGTCCAAACACATACCACCGCCACATTTCCAGTAGCCAAATTGATGATGATGAAGAATTGGTTACTCATCGTGGTGAAGTATCCGAGGGGAAACCTATTAACTTGTGTCAAGATTTGGAGCAAGAACTTTTAAATCTGACCAAGAAACAATCAAATCATTCCAGATCAAACTCTTTTGATGATTTTTTTAAAATCATTCAAGTCCCCAAATCTGATTACATGGCAAGATCTAGATGTTTTGATTACTTAGTTGGTTCTATTGATGAAGCTTGGGCTAGATATTGTGATGCCACTTCATGTATTGAAGATGAAGTATTCTACAGTGATGAAAATGGTGCTAAGCAGGTATCTAGATCCAAACCATCAAAGGCTAATGTGGATGATTCTGATTATGATCAACAATCAAATCATCCTGATAATAATGATGATGATGATGATATTATCGATAATTATTCGGTTAACTCCACTGATTTGACTGATATTTCTGATAATTATTTAAGTGTTAAATGTAGAAATTCGCAAGGGAATAATACTAATAACACTGCCCAAAAGCCATCATACTTATCATTAGCTTCTACTTATTCTGATACTACTGGCAAACCTTCTAATACCAATCAATATCAAAAATTGAAGGATCGTTTGACCAAGGCAAAGTATTATTTACAAGATTTAATCAATTCTGATGACTATCAAGATATTCAAAACTTTTGGAATCGTTGGGATATGATTAAATATGTTACCATTGAATTAGTGGAAGATGATGATGACAGTGATGAAGTTTTGGAATCTACCATTGAAGAATTAGAAGCAGGTAGATACTATGTAAATTAAGTGATGCTTCTGTGTATATAAGTCTGATTAAATTTTAGTTTATTATTGTTGCTTTTTTAAGTTAGTTTTTATTGGGGTTATTTGTTGGTAAGCCGTGGTTTATTTTTATATATTTAATTAATGGCTAGTAATCGGGATTTGATTTTGAAAACGAAAAAAAAAAAAAAAAAAAAAAAATATTGATCGTTGTAAATAACGATAATCATATATTTATATATAAGTTTAGTGTATACTAGAAGAATAAAAGATTCTATGCTTATTCATACTAAATTTATAAGAGAGCCTTCTGATATAGTGCGAAGGGGCCCGCTTGGTAGTGCGAGAATCCAGCGAACACATAAAACTGGACACCAATTTTCCAACTATCCAACTATAGTAAAGTCAACATGAAATTCTTATACGTGATTCCCTTCTTGTTATCATTAATTGTTGCTGCAGAGCTTCAAATCGGTATGTAGTCACCATTATACTGGAAGTTCCAAGATTTCTGAACTGTCTGTGATCAATTGACTAACTAAATACATCTAGAAACTATCAAAGCAGTGGAATGTCCTGTCAAATCTAAGAATGGTGATATGGTGGCTGTCCACTATTCAGGATATTTGTCTGATGGAACTGAATTTGATTCCAGTTACAAGAGAAACACTCCATTGACGTTTAAATTAGGGTCGGGGCAAGTGATTAAAGGCTGGGAACAAGGGATTTTGGATATGTGCCCAGGAGAAGTTAGAAAGTTAATTATTCCACCGGAATTAGGTTACGGATCCAGAGGAATTGGACCTATTCCTGCCAATGCTGAATTGATTTTTGACACTGAATTGGTAGACATCGCTGGCTTAGACAAGGACGAATTATAAAGTAGGCTATTTTTATTCTCTTTTTTAATGAATTCTTTAACTAAGTATATATAATTGTATATGCACACGTAAGCTATATTATACGTATTTTTTCGTGATTTTTAGGCATCTGTGGCAGTTGTAAATCAAGTTCAATGCTTCTTGTAATATAGTAATGGAGTCTGCGAGAATTGCCCGAACAAAGTGCGATTTTCACAGAATGAGAGCGAAAATGGTTGCAAAAAGAATATTAATTTACAAACAGAGAGAACAGAAAAATACCCTTGAAAACCACTATGATATTGAATATTGTCCAGTTTTTAGTACTCTTTATGTTAGTCCTGTGTAACAGCAACCAAACCACCGAAGAGAAGCTAATTGAATGTGAGTTCTCTGATACCATTCACTCAAAAGCACAATTAGATAAATATGAGCAATGTCAGGTAATCTTAAATGATTTAGTCATTGAAGATTACCAAGACCCCTTGATTCAGTTAACGCAGGTTCGAAAGATTTCTGGAGATTTGATTATTAAGAATTCTCCTGAGTTGGTAAGAATTGAAAGTGACAGTTTGAGTAGTATTGGCAATAGTTTTACTATGCAAAGACTAAACTCGTTATCATTAATTTCCTTGCCCAATTTGACACATATGAAAGCTCTTAAATGGGAAGTAATCCCCTTATTGTCACTGGTCAGGTTCAACCAGGATATTGAGAACGTCGAAGATATTGTTATAAGTGACACTTCGTTAACTGGTTTTGCGGGGTTTCAAACTCAATATTTGAAGAACCTAAATATTAACAATAATAGGTTCTTAGATGTTATCAATTGTCAGGTTCAGAAGATCAGTGGCCATTTGCATATTGCTTCTAATGGGAAAAATTTGCAGGTGGATTTGCCTAATTTAACGTCAGTTCATAACGTTAGCATTAACGATGTACATGACCTCCAAGTGCCCAAATTAGCATCTATTCAGGAATCGATTAGTTTTAATGACAACAAGTTTAGCCTGGTAAATTTAACCGGATTACAAAAAATTGGAGGTACTTTGGCAATATTTAAGAACACCCAATTGAACAATATCCAACTAGATAACTTGGAGGAAATTAATGGGGGATTGATGATTATTAACAACACCAACATCCATAATATCGACTTTTTCCCCAAGTTACTGAAGATTGATGGTGGATTAGAACTATTAGGGAAATTCTCCGCCATAAAATTCCCCTCTCTAAAGCTAATTAGGGGTTCTGTAAGCATTAAAAACGGTAACAGTAAGTTTGACTGCAATGAACTAATTAATAATCAACTTAATCAAGTCATTAGAGGAGGGAAGATTGAATGTGTTACTGATTTCGAAGGAAGTAACGATTTTGCTTTATATGATTTATTTAATTCTACTACTACAAACCTCTCTCCCAAACCAGTGATTGACAAGCTTTGTCTTACTGGCTACATGTTTTTGCACCATGTTTTGCACCATTATTTATAGGTACAATAAATACGAAGTTTCTTTTCGCTGCCGATTGCCCCCATTTGACTGTGAATCACAGTGAAAATCTGAGCCGCACCAGGGACGTATAAATATCAACATTAAGAACCCAATTATTCAAGCATTCTTTACAACATTATGAGTAACTTGAACGAGTCTGTTGTAGAAAACACTGGCCACGCCAATAGTTCCACTTTAAGCTGGGAAGCGATTTCTATTACAGTTAAAGACAAAACCATCTTAGACCAAATCTCTGGAAATGTTAAGGCAGGAGAATTGTTAGCGCTTATGGGGCCATCTGGAAGCGGAAAGACCACACTTTTAAACTATTTAAGCGCAAGAAATGGCATCAAAGGTAGCAAAGAAACTGGGAACTTAGGGTACTGTGGATATACTATAGACCATAAATTGTTGCCGAAAATCAGTAGATACGTGGAGCAAGAAGACCATTTGATAGGATCTTTGACGGTATTTGAAACCATCGACTTTGCTGGAAAATTATCGGGGTTAAAAAATAAGTCTTTTAGGCATGAAAAAATCAACGAAATCTTGGTTGGATTGGGGTTGACTCATCAAAGAGACATAATTGTGGGAACACCTTTGAAAAAAGGGCTATCTGGTGGACAGAAGCGTCGTTTGAGTATTGCTTGTGAATTGATTACCATGCCACAAATCTTATTCTTGGATGAACCTACAAGCGGATTAGACTCCAAGGCTTCGTATGAAGTAATTTCTACTATTAAGGATATTGCACGGACCCAAAACATTATGGTTATTGCTTCTATTCATCAACCTTCTGGCTCTACCTTTAATTTATTTGACAAAGTTTCTTTTATGACCAATGGGAAAATGGTTTATTATGGGGAAGTTGCCAACATCAAGCCATATTTCAACTCCCAGGGTATTGAGTTTAACGCTAATGAAAACTTGGCTGAGTTTATCTTGGATTTAATTAACACTGATTTTATTAACTCTGATCCAGATCTCGTGGAGTCTTTACACGAGGCTTGGTATAAGCAAGAAAAGCCCGGGAATGCAATTTCTGGCGAGTCATCCAGATTTCCAGCAACAGACAATATAAACAAATCTCCTTGTAAGCCTTGTTATCAAGCATGGGTTTTATTAAACCGGTCTTTTTTAAAGGCTTACCGGGATTTCTTAGCTTATTATGTTAGAATTATCATGTACTTAGGTCTAGCAATAATGATGGGGACTGTCTGGTTAAGATTGAAATATGAGCAAGAGTCCATCCAACCGTTTATCAACGCTATTTTCTTTTCAGGAGCTTTCATGTCATTTATGTCGGTGGCATATATTCCTGCTTTTATCGAAGATTATCAAAGTTATAAGAAGGAAAAATTAAATGGATTATATGGACCTGGGCCCTTCGTGGTTTCTAATTTCTTTATTTCCATTCCATTTTTATTTTTGACCACGATATTGTTCAGTGTGGTTACTTACTTCTTGGTCCATTTCAATGAAACTTCCACGGGGTTCTGGAAATACGTCATGTGGTTGTTCTTAGATTTGGTTGCCGCTGAATCTTTAACGGTTTTAATCTCCACCATTTTCCCGTACTTTGTTATTGCCTTGGCTCTAACTGCTTTTGCCAACGGGTTATGGATGTCGGTGGGAGGGTTTTTGGTCCCAGAAAACATTCTAAATGTGTTTTGGTATTACACGTTTTATTGGATTGACTATCAAAGGTATGTATTCCAAGGAATGATGTTCAACCAATTTGCTGACACTACTTATAAATGTGGTCAAGGATGTCATTGTATGTATGCTTCCGACTTGCAAGATCAATGTATGATTGCCGGGAAAGCGGTATTAGAATCTGTGGGGTACTCTGACTCCGACATTGGTCTTTGGATCGGAATCATCATTGTGATTATATTTGTTATGAGATTATTCAGTTACGGAGTGTTGAAACTCCGCCGCTAAATGTTTATTCATATACTTATTGTTTTATTTGTCTTTTTGTTCAATATATTTATTTGTATAGCTTATTCTCTATGATGTAGTGTTTGATATTGGGAATGGTTTTTGCTTCACGTATATCATCATTCTTAAACGCATTTCTAATAATAGAAGAACTAATAGCAGAATTATCCAATTCATTGACCACAAGCTCAATATTATCACCCCAATGAGGTGGCAAGTCTAAAACACCAGTTTTTAGTTGTTGCCAATACTTGACCTGATCAGAAGTGTCCTTGTCTCTTGTAAGACATACAAAATTATTTGTCACTACGAACTCCTCTAGAGCTTGTGTTATTGGTATGGAGTAATATTTTTGATCGAAAACCCGAATCAACGTATCAAATCCCATTAAATAGTATTTCAAACCATGGGGGTAAATTCGGTTAAGTTCTAAGGACTTATCCACAAATCTGGGAGATTTGGATACCACTATGGAGTACTGAACCCCCAAAGTGTTGATCAAATGTTGCCCAAATTCGTACATCATATCAATTCTCTGATCAAAAGAAGCAGGAACAGGTTTCTTATCAGCATTGGTAATCGACAACAACAAAATTACATGTCCCACTTTGGACTCTAGGGCTCTCTTTATCAACTCCAAATGGCCCAAGTGCGGAGGATTAAATGAAGAGTCCAAGATATAAATAGGGGTTTGTGATTGTATGGAGTTGGGATCTTGTTCACTGATTCCAGAATCATATATGAGAGATATGGGCTCTTCAGAGCTTATAAATGTATTGAATTGAGTACTAAACCTTGTCATGTAGGAAATACCCCGTACTTTGGGGCAAGTCTTTTTTGCCGCGAGAGATGGTGCGAGGAGAGATGGCACGAGGAGAGATGGCACGAGGAGAGATGGTGCGAGGAGAGATGGTGCGAGGAGAGATGGCACGAGGGAGATGGTGCGAGGAGAGATGGTGCGAGCTGAGATGGTGCGAGCTGAGATGCTCATCGCGGATCAAAATTTTCAGCCATAGTATAGTTACCATAGACTCTTACTTCTTAGGCTAGAAACAGACAATGGAGAACCAAGTAACCATTAGTGTGATACAAGTGCACAAATTGGCTGAGATTTATAGAAATCGGTTCAATAGTCGAGAAGAAGTGTTTAAATTCAATACCAATGAAAGTATTGATGAGAATCTACACCAATTAGCATATTTTGCATTAAAGCATCCACTATTTACCAAATTTTGTTACAAATCTGTGTTTTTTGACTTAGTCAGTAGATGGGTAGATACCCCAGATCATTATGATACCAGGTACAAGAACGAATTTGGTTTAGCAAATTATAAGATCTCCGGTTCCATTATTGTTAATAGCTTAAGTAAATTGGTAAATGTGTCCAACGAAGCTATCAGTTTCATAGAATATTATTTGCTGAAATACAACCACCAAGTCGTTCAGCAGTTGAACTCAGCATTTGTTTCTGGTTTGAAAATAGATCCTCAAGAGTTGGAATTAATCCTTTTGAGTTATTACCGGTTTATAAACTTCAACCATTTGAAGTTCAAACGTTTCATAGATCCAAATTTATTGTATAAGATCGTTTCCTTGGATTCAGATTCTTTTGCAGTGTCGAGATACTTGTCCATTCTTATCTTGTGTAATTACTTACAAAGTTCAGAACAGAAGTTCAACGACTATTTAAGTCATTTTAAATTAAAGGACGTTGTATTAGCGTCAACCTTGGAAGGTGATGAAATTGATTTTAGATTCTTGAATGTGGTAGAGCTGAAAAGGATCGCCAATTTCCACAACTTAGTCAGCTCAAGTCCATTGGATCGTATAAACTCCAAAGATCAAACCATAGTTATACAACCGAGCCAACTCAGCAGATTAGTCAACTCAATCTATGGGATTTTGGTCCCTCATTTGTTACCCACAGATAAAGTAGCCTTGTCAGATTTAGTTCCTACCAGCAACTCCATACAGGTATTAAAGCAATTGGCTACTAATATCCAGAATAATCACCCTACTTTGTTGTATGGATGCGCAGGATCTGGTAAGACCTTTTTATTCAACCAGTTTACTACGGTTATGGGCTACAACAATAACATAGTTAAAATCCATTTAGGAGAACAAACCGATGCCAAATTATTATTAGGGACTTATTCTTCGGGGGATAAACCGGGGACTTTCCAGTGGAGGTCGGGAGTTTTAACCACGGCCGTTAAAGAAGGAAAATGGGTATTAATTGAAGATATTGATAAGGCCCCTACCGAGGTTTTGTCTATCTTATTGACCCTATTGGAAAAACGTCAGTTGATTGTCCCTTCAAGGGGAGAAGTTATAAATGCCAATAACAATTTCCAGATTATTTCTACCATTAGAACCCATGAATCTGAGTCAGATACTTTACCTGACTTAATCGGATTAAGACTATGGAAATTAGTCAGCGTAACTGTTCCAGATAATTATGAGCTTGTCAGGATATTGACTAGCAAGTTTCCATTGTTAAAGAATTTCATTAAGCTTTTCATCAATTGTTATATGGAAATAATAAAAATCTACTCCAGTCATACATTCATTTCCTTAAATAGAGGATCTATCCCCCGAATTATATCCATCAGAGATCTCATTAAATTTTGTAATAGATGCAACAAGATCTTGGCCAATAATAACATCACAGACGCAGACCAATTATTAAGCACGTCTATATATGACAATTTCTTCCAGGAAGCTATTGACTGTTTTGGAAGCGCCATTACTGAATACAATGCCTTGATTCCTTTGGTCAATGTCATTGGAGATACCTTAGAAATCCCCACCTCCAGAATCAACTTGTATTTGAACAAGCACGTTCCGTTATTTATTAACGACGAAGCTCATTTGAAGGTAGGAAGAGCTCAATTACCTAAAAACCAAACTTTACACACCAAAAGCAGTTCTGGATCTTCCTTCGCCAAAACCAACCATTCTTTGAGATTAATGGAACAAATTGCAGTTGGGATTGAAATGTTGGAGCCAGTTTTATTAGTGGGGGAGACCGGGACCGGTAAAACAACCGTAGTTCAACAAGTGGCCAAGTTCATGAGAAAGAAGTTGACCGTAATTAACGTATCGCAGCAAACAGAGGCAGGCGATTTATTAGGAGGATATAAACCTATAAATACCAAGATCATTGCTATTCCCTTGCAAGAAACGTTTGAAAACCTATTTCTGACCAGCTTTTCCAGAAAGAAGAATGAAAAGTTTGCAACCATCTTATCCAAAGTATTTAATAAGAACCAATGGAAGAATGTGGTGAAGTTATGGAGGGAAGCAATCAAGATGGCCAAAGAGTTGTTGAAGGTTGAAGAGGAAGACGCTTCTTCTGATACTGATAATCCAAAGAAGAAGCGGAAGTTGAAGTCTCATGATACTAAGATATTGTTAGATCAATGGATCGAATTCGAAGACAAAGTGAAAGAGTTCGAAATCCAAAGTTTGACTTTGGATAATGGATTTGTATTTAACTTTGTGGAAGGATCTCTAGTTAATGCCATTAGAAACGGAGATTGGCTCTTGCTAGATGAAATCAATTTGGCTTCTTCAGACACCTTAGAAAGTATTTCCGACTTGTTAAGCGATGCAGTAAACGAAAGATCGATATTGCTAACAGAAAAGGGGGATATTGAACCTATAAAAGCCCACAGAGATTTCAGAATCTTCGGGTGTATGAATCCTTCCACCGATATCGGTAAAAAGGATTTACCGTTAAGTATCAGATCCAGGTTCACAGAAATCTATGTTCATTCACCTGACCGTGATTTCAACGACTTATTGAGTATTATCGACAAGTACATTGGGAGATACGTCGTCAATGATGAATTGGTATTACATGATATCGCTGAATTATACCTTGAAGCAAAGAATCTTTCTGAGTCTAACAAGATTGTAGATGGTGCCAACCAGAAACCCCATTTCAGTATTAGAACTTTGACCAGGACTTTGGTGTATGTCACCGACATTATTTCTATTTACGGCTTAAGACGGTCTTTATATGAAGGGTTTTGTATGTCGTTCTTGACATTGTTGGATATCAACTCAGAGAAGATCTTAAAACCTCTTATTGAAAGATATACTATTGAAAAGTTGAAGAACGCTAAGTCTGTAATGTCTCAGATACCGCCACCACCATCTAAGAACCCCGACGAATACGTACAGTTCAAACATTATTGGATGAAGCATGGGCCGGGGGAGGTCAAGCCTCAACCACATTATATCATCACCCCGTTTGTGGAGAAGAATATGCTCAATTTAGTAAGGGCTACTGCCGTCAGAAGATTCCCAGTGTTAATTCAAGGTCCCACTTCTGCAGGTAAAACTTCTATGATCAACTACCTAGCTAACATTACTGGCCACAAATTTGTCCGTATAAATAACCATGAACACACCGACTTGCAAGAGTATTTGGGGACTTATGTGTCCGACTCAACCGGGAAATTAACCTTTAAAGAAGGGATTTTGGTGGAAGCTATAAGAAACGGGTACTGGATTGTTTTGGACGAATTGAACCTTGCCCCAACTGATATTTTGGAAGCATTGAACCGGTTACTAGATGATAATAGAGAATTATTCATCCCCGAGACTCAGGAAGTGGTCCACCCTCATCCCGACTTTATGTTGTTTGCTACCCAGAATCCACCAGGGATTTATGGAGGAAGAAAAATGTTATCCAGAGCTTTCAGAAACAGATTCTTGGAGTTGCATTTCGATGATATTCCACAAGACGAATTGGAAATCATTTTGAAGGAAAGATGCCAAATTGCTCCTTCTTATTGTAAAAGAATCGTTGAGGTGTACAAGCAGTTGACGGTTCAAAGACAATCCACCAGGTTATTTGAACAAAAGAATTCCTTTGCGACTTTAAGAGATTTATTCAGATGGGCGTTGAGGGACGCCGTTGGATACGAAGAATTGGCTGCTAATGGGTACATGCTATTAGCAGAGCGAGTCAGAAAGGACGATGAAAAGTTGATTGTTAAACAAACCATCGAGAAAGTCATGAAAGTTAGCTTGGATATTGATGCCATGTACGAGAAACTAGAACATAAAGCGTTGATGAACGTCAAATCATCAATTGTGTGGACAAAAGCCATGAGAAGGTTAGCAGTGTTGGTTCACACTTCCATTAAGTATAAGGAGCCTTTATTGTTAGTGGGGGAAACTGGATGTGGGAAAACTACCATTTGCCAGGTGTTAGCTCAATTCCATAACCAGAACTTGATTACTGTCAACGCTCATCAGAACACCGAAACCAGTGACATTTTGGGAGCTCAGCGTCCCGTGCGGAATAGATTTGAAACCAGAAGCAGGTTGACCAAGAACTTGTCTTATGTTCTTGGACATGTGTCCCCCAGCTTCTCGGACGACATGTCGTTAGAAGCGATGGTGAAACAGTTCAATGCCATAGAAGATTTCAAAGATATTGGACCCGAATTAATCGAAACTATTAACCAGGATATTGTTAGTAGCAAAATCTTGTTTGAATGGAGCGATGGTCCGTTAGTTAATGCCATGAAATCTGGAGACCTCTTCTTGCTAGATGAAATCTCTTTGGCTGATGATTCAGTATTGGAGAGGTTGAATTCAGTTTTGGAGCCAGAGAGAAGTTTGCTATTGGCGGAAAAGGGTACCGAAGACTCTTTTCTTGTGGCCCACGACGGGTTTCAGTTCTTAGCTACTATGAATCCAGGTGGTGATTACGGGAAGAAAGAACTTTCACCAGCTTTGAGAAACAGATTCACCGAAATTTGGGTTCCGTCAATGAACGATTTTGATGATGTCAGACAGATTGTGGAGGCCAAGTTGGACGCAGCCGTGAACAAGTTCAGTGACGTTATTGTTGAATTTTCAAAATTCTTCGGGAAACAGTTTGGGGGTGGTAATATTACCTCTGGAGTTATATCTTTAAGAGATATCTTAGCGTGGATTCAGTTTATCAATACTTCGTCCGCAATAGATCCGATGTTGGCGGTAATGCACGGTGCTTGTATGGTATTTGTTGATGCTCTAGGAACCAACAATACCGCTTATTTGACAGAAAATGAGCAGAACTTAAAAATGCAGAAACAAAAATGTATTGATAAGTTATCAAAGCTTCTTGGAAGGGACTTATCGCCAGTCTACGCTTCTGACTTTAACATTTCCTTAACCAGTGATAAATTGGTAGCAGGATCGTTCTCCATTTCCAGGACCACTTCAAATGAAATCAATGACTTTTTGTTGCATTCTCCTACTACTTCTATCAACACCATGAGAGTCATCAGAGCCATGCAGGTCCATAAACCAATCTTATTGGAAGGTAGCCCAGGTGTAGGGAAGACAAGTTTGGTTTCTGCCATTGCCAAAGCTACCGGAAATAACTTGATTCGGATTAACTTGTCTGAGCAAACCGATTTGATCGACTTATTTGGGTCTGATACTCCTGCGGAAGGTGGTAACACCGGAGAATTTGTATGGAGAGATGCTCCATTCTTGAGAGCCATGCAAAGAGGAGAATGGGTCCTTTTGGACGAAATGAATTTGGCATCTCAATCTGTTCTTGAAGGGTTGAATGCTTGTTTGGATCATCGTGGGGAAGCTTATATTCCTGAATTAGACAAGTCGTTTGCCTGTCATCCCGAGTTCACAGTATTTGCTGCTCAAAATCCTCAGTATCAAGGAGGAGGAAGAAAAGGGCTACCCAAATCATTTGTCAATAGATTCTCGGTGGTCTACGTTGATGTTTTAAAGAAGGAAGACTTGAAGATGATTTCCCAACACGCGTATCCAAATATTGACGCTGATGTCTGTACCAAGATGATTGAATTCATGAGCCGTCTTGAAGACGAAGTTGTGGTGAAGAAGAAATGGGGAAGCTCTGGAGGACCCTGGGAATTTAATTTGCGTGATACCTTAAGATGGCTTGACCTATACGACTCTAAGTCTATCACTAAAGATCTAGTTCCTTCTGACTTCCTTGACATGATTATCTGCCACAGGTTTAGAACCGTTGAAGATCGGTCTCGTGCTAGACAATTGTACGAGTCGATCTTCGGAGAGGTTCACAAGAGAGACAATTACTTTCATATGGGCCCAACTTTCATTCAAGCAGGGATTTCGGTCATTAAAAGAAACCACACGGTACATTTTAACGATGGAACCGATTCCGTTCCCCTTCAGTGTAACTATCCATTTGTGGAAAAGGCTATCAGATGTGTTAACAATAATCTTCCTTTGATTCTTACCGGACCCACAAACTCTGGGAAAACCGAGTTGATCCGGTTCATGGGAAAGATAGTTGGAGCCAAGGTCACTGAGTTTGCCATGAACAGCGATGTGGACAGCATGGACATTTTAGGAGGATACGAGCAAGTGGACTTGAGTCGAGAGGTTCAAGCTATTATTTCTTCCTTAAAAGACCATTTACAAACGTTCATCTTGTTAAACTTGGAGAACATGGAAGTCGAGCCTTTGGTGTTGCAACAGGCTCTTGAATTCTATGGATATATTGAAAACAATCCTATTGAACTAGCTAACTTCAAGAGTCTTCACGAGTTTTTGAGATCTTTCATCACCATTTATTGTGATAAGACCCTCGAAACTTTGAATACAAGGTCCCTAACGTTGTTGCAGAAATTAAACGAAGACCCTTCTGTTAAATTTGAATGGTTTGACGGACTTTTGGTTCAAGCGGTGGAGAATGGCTATTGGTTAATTCTAGACAATGCTAACTTGTGTAGTCCTTCAGTATTGGACAGATTGAATTCGTTATTAGAGGTGAATGGATCTTTGATAATAAACGAGTGCAGCTTAGCTGATGGCCAACCAAGAATCATCAAACCCCATCCAAATTTTCGGTTGTTTCTTACCATGGATCCCAAATATGGAGAACTATCTCGGGCCATGAGAAATAGAGGTATAGAATTGTATCTTGAAAGCTTAGACGTTAGAGCCACGCTATTTGATAAGCAATTGCTTGGAATTAATTCTGTCAAGACCGAACCCGACTTGATGTCTCAGTTAAAAACCATATCGTTGGATGAAACTCAAACTGTTCCGGTTTCTAAGTTTGTAAAGTCTATCATTTCAAGTGACAGAACATTTTGTCTTTTCCATGACTTGTTCACGATGACTGGAACGTCAAGATCTTTGGCTTCTGTGGTAACTGGGTTGATTCAATTCAATATGATAACAGACTTAGACAAGTGGTTAAGCGCTATACAAACCTCCAAACAATTCTCACCAGTGGACCGCTACTATGCCGATGAAATTGAAAACAGAAGAAAGTTCATGACCAGTGACTTGAACGTGTTGAGCTACTTGTATGAGCTTTACCAGCCCTGTGAAGATAGAACAAAGGAGCTTTATAATGAAGATTTGGGTTACCACATATCTCAAGCTTTAAATCCGGTTATCAACAGCTCTATTATTTCTGTGTTGTCCGCCGCCAAAGAATCAGCTGAGCCGATTTACTTCTTTCAGGTAATTGGTGATATCTTAAGTTTCCAGCTAAGAATCAGCTATATCGAGGAGAAAGCCATGAATGGGAATATCGGTGACTTGAGCTACGTGGAAAGGTCTGCGGCTGGTCACCTTGGAAGAAATATAAAGAAGATCCCCAGATTGGATGTGTATGGATTCTTGAAAGCAATTAACGAATTTTTCATTGGTGTGTTTATGGTAGCTGTTAACGAGAACATGTTCAAGCAACACACGAGTGTGTTCAAATCTTTGAGGGAGCTTCATAGTATCAGCGACAGCCTAATGAATGCCTCCTACCAACAAAACGAGTCTCAAATAAGAGTCTATAGAGACCTTGTAGCCGAATGGTGTCAACACAATTCAACGGTTGAAGTTATCAAGGATTCTATCAATACTTTGGAATCAGCCATCGACACCTTCTCGAGTGCTTTAGAGTTAGAGACCGGGTTTTATATGGGACAACTCTGGGAAGCATTCAGAGGAAGATACCCAAATAATCAGAATGACTGGATGAAGTTGATAGAGCTCACTAAGTTGATCAATCAATTGGACGTGGTTTCAATCCAACAACACCCAGACTCAATAGACCAGATTTCGTCGTTGAAGAGTACCTTATTGGTTCTTTTCAACGGGATCATTGAAAGTACGGTTTCTGATGACGATTTTCTGGATGTGATGTCTACTTTGAAGGCAAGCATTGAAAAATTGGAAGCAGCAACTGTGGCCAAAAGAACCAACGAGTTCCAAAGGGAGTTCAATTTGTTGTCGATGTTTATTGAATCCAGCCAAATGTTCTCCGCCAAAGACTTGAACAAGATCATCAAGTTATCTTCCTTTGCTGGGAGACCTACCACCCAGTTTATCAAGTTTAGCAACACCCAGGTATTCAGTCCTTATCCTGCTATACTTACTAGTTTAAGCAGCTTTGAAGACAGCCGCTATAGTTCTATTGTTCCTGAATTGCTCGATAACTCATTGAGTTTGAATTCATTGACAAAGTCTGTGAATTTCAGCAGGACCTCAGGAAAGCTTTTACAGATGAAATTGGGAGACTTGAAGATATTTGCGAAAGAATTCATTGATAATTCAGTTTATGTTCTTTCTGACACCAAAGAGATATTCCTGAACCTTTTAAAGTCCTGGATTATGGAGATCACCAAGATTGACTGCACCGAATCGCCAGACGTAGATTTAAGTCAATTGTTACAACAAGTACCGCCACATCTTACTTCTGTGTACGAGAAATACTTCATCCCTTCGTTGGGATTAATCTCCAACGCATCCTCCAAGGATCAACTTGGTATAGCATGGGTTCTCTTTGCATGTGGAGCCATTCAGCTTTATTTACCAAGCACAGTGTACGATCCAGCTATTAAAGAACATGTGTTGTACGACAAAGCCATAACCCAGAAGAAAGCGTCAGAAGACTTGATCAGCTCCTGGATAGCTGTTAGTCACTCCTTGAGTGGTGAGGATACCTACGCCTTGAATATGGTCCGAAAAGAGGAAGATACTCAATTGCCGTCTAAACCAGCGGTTTTCAGAGCTGGCCCATTTGATGGAGTTTTCGAGGAATGGAACGCATTTATGGAATCTTCAGTTAGTTCTGATCTGATAGAAAAGCTATTAGTATCAGCCGAAAACTTAAGTCATGAGTCTGAACAGGTGATTAGTATGTTTCAGAACAACTCTTCCCAATTTTTACATCGTTTGGATACAAACTTTGAGATGTTTGCTGATTTAAACGATATATTGAAAGGGTACGTTTTTGCCTTAAAATTAGGGTTTGACTTGATTTCTAGTGCTCATGTTGATACCCAGGCAAGAAATGTAAACATCTTATCTATAAGTGACGCTTCTAGAATCGGAAATTTGCAAGAAATGAATCAATTATTTGAGGAAGTGATCAAATTCACTAAGAAACAGAGTCCGGATTCTCAAATCACAGAACAAGTGATGATATACTTTATGAACGTGTGCTTTGCTCATGGTAAAGAAGAATCATCGCCAGTAGTAAACTCGGCCCTACAGACCGTATACTACAGGTGGTCTTTAAGGAAATTGAAGGAACAAGAAGAACGCATGAAAGATGAAAGCTTGTATAAGTATAACGACCCGGACGCTGATATCGAGGGAGATTTCAAAGCCTTGTTCCCGGACTATGATGAAGTATTGGAAGTGCACATCGATAGTGTCAAAAACAACCAATCATTCGATGAAATATATTACAAGTTGGCTAGGTGCTATGTGGACGCTTTCAATCGTAATCACACCTTTGAATTGCCCATGTTGGTTAAGGAAGGAAACTTATTATTAGCTGCTTTGAACGAACACAAAGAACAGTTTAGGAACGGTACTACTGTTCCTTCTAATTTGGTAAGCACCATATTCAGTTTTGCTCAAACCTATGACGACTTTTCCCTGGAAATCGATGCCAGTTTAGACTTCTACAGAGAATCATCCCCAAGGGAAACTAGAAAAGCTATTGAAATAATCAACGGAGTTATTGCTTTCATTAACAACTTATTGGTAGAATGGCCAGATCACGCCACTCTTAGGGATATCCACAGAGTATGCAATGAATTCTTAGAATATCCCTTGTCTATACCCATTGCCAGACAACTCCAAAAGATCGAACAGATCTATACCTTCGTCTCGGAATGGGAAAAATACGCGCACTCTAAGGTGTCGTTAAAGAGTTATTTCGACCAGTTAACTACTCTTATTGTGTCTTGGAGAAGATTGGAGTTACATACTTGGAAGGAACTCTTCAACCACGAAGACAAACAATTGGAGATCAATATTGGGAAGTGGTGGTTCCATCTATTCGAAAGTATTATCTTGCCGTTGTATTCTAACGAGCCAAAGAATGTCTCCAACTTGTTAACAGCCTTGAATATCTTCATAAGTCAAACCACTTTGGGAGAATTCATGTTCCGGTTGAACTTGGTTAAAGCTTTTAAGGAACATGTATTGATCATTGAAGGCAAAGGAGAGATATACAACTCCATGTCAAACTTCATAAGCTTTTATCAACAGTTTGTGGAAGTTATCAGTGCCAAACTCAACGACGAGAGGAAGAAACTTGAGAAGGATATTAACGAAGTTATACTATTGGCTAGTTGGAAGGACGTTAATATTGACGCCCTTAAGCAAAGTGCTCGTCGTTCCCACGCCAGTCTTTATAAGATAATCAGAAAGTATAGAAGTGTTTTAACTACTTCTGTCACTCCTATTATTGAGCAAGGACTTCCCGACGAGTTTAGAGGTTCTAATTCTGCTGTAAAGTTGCCATCCGTGCCTAATATGGCTCCTGATATGGAAGCAGTCAAGGAGAGTTGTGCTCAAGTTAGTACCTGGAATCAAAGACCTGAGCGGTTACAAGATCTTTCCATGATCGATAGGAATTTGAGTATTTACGTGAAGCGAATCAACGAGGACGATGTTCCTTCTCTATATGAATATACCAAGGAAATCCTTGAAGAAATGACCAAGCTTAAGAATGAAACACCTTCTGTTCATAACGACGACACCAAAAAGTTGATTGCTTCTTTGAAGAACGAAAAGGCCAAATTTTTGAGTAATACTTTGAAAGAGTTTAGGAGAATAGGATTAAAAACAACCTCTAAACCAGAAGTTAAGAAGGTTCAATCTAGTAGTAACTTATTGATCAATATCAGTACTTCTTTTGAGGGGACTTTACTAGAAGGGTCTGATAGCTTCTATTTCCAGATAGTCGAAATGTTACCACGGTTAAGAACGTCAATGTTTCAACTTCCAGACGATGTTCCACAACCGGATGTTGAAAAGGGGTTTGCTGTGATTGAGAATTTGGTGTACAGCTTGGTCGTCGCTCGTCAGCCCATGGTTGAATTATCACAGTCTGTTTCGGAGATCGAATGCCTTGCTAAGATATTCGCTAAAGTGGAAGGAGCTTATAGCAATAAGCATCATCTCTCTCCAGTAACGTCTGTTGCGTCTAGTGAGGCTAACTTGAAGACCATAGGAAGTATTATTTGGTGGTTACCAAGAATACTAGACTTTGCCATTGCTGGGATAACTTCTACTGGAGTCTTTGTAGATAATGCTCCTTCAACGATGTTCTATAATTTCAAACTCAAATTGAGTGACTTTGAACAAGAATTGCAAGGCTTGAGCGATGTTATCACGGAAAAATCGGTAGATTTCATCAGAAAGTTTGACGATTTTATATCAAATATGATTAGCGACTTGGGCCTGTGGTCTAGGACAAATGAAAGGTTTGGGTTTATTTCTGATATGGTGCTTGACTGGTTGAGTATGAGAAACATCAATTTGTTTGTTAATTCTAGCACCAGTATCGCCGAATTGAAGGTGGTGGAAGATGTGGAATTAGAACTTCGTCAATTGAGTACTAGTATCATAGTGGCCGTACAAAAGCTTGTGGAGGTCCAGAAAGAAGAAGTCACAGAAGAGGACGACGGCTGGTTCGAAGCCGTTCAATCGAGGTACTTGAAGTATATCAAGTCAAGTTATCACAAGACTATTTTGCGTAAAATGTCTAAGGTGTGCCTGACAATCAAGGCTATTGAACATAACGGCGATTCTTCAGCAATGACATCTGCTTTGATTTCATTCACCATGCCAATTATCCAAAACTACTTCCAGTTATTGGTAACTATCTTGAGAAAATCCAGAGCCAATTATGAAGCAAATAGTCATTCGACTTTCATTCTCAGTTCCATAATGTACACAATTGCTACTAAAGGATTCTGCTCTCCAGAGCCTCCTTCGGAAGAGAAGACTGACGATAATTTGAAGGATGGGACCGGTTTAGGTGATGGAGACGGAGAAAATAATAATTCCAAAGATGTGGATCAAGATGAAGATCTCGATGAACAAGCTCAAACTGAGAATAAAGAACAAGAGAAGAATGAAAAGGAAGACCACCAGGATGAGGATGCAGTGGAAATGGAAGGAGACATGGCTGGTGATCTTGAAGAAGCGTCCGACCAAGATGAAAATGAAGACAACGATGAAGACAAAGAAGAAATGGACGAAGAAATTGATGACATAGATGATTTAGATCCTAATGAAGTGGATGAAAAGATGTGGGATGAAGAAGCTAAAGAAGACAATAAAGAGAAAGATAGTGATAAAGTGCCCGAAAACAAGAATCAAGATGATATGGTTGCCAACGAAGAAGAAGAAGGCAAAGAAGGAAAAGAAGGAAAAGAGGGAAACCAGGAAGAGAATGAAGAGGATGAAGACAACGAGAAGGAGGAGAATGGAGAAGATGGAGACGATAAAGACGTTGGAGAACAAGAGGATGATGTTAAAAACCAAGAGAACGAACAAATGGAAGAACACGTCCCAGAGTCTGAGGTTTTAGATTTGCCAGAAGACATGAACTTAGATGGTGAAGAAGAGGATCCAGAAAATGATAAGCAAGATGAATTCGACGATATGGATGTGGATGAAGACACAAAGGAGCAGAAAGAACAAGAAGGAGAAGAACAAGAAGGGGAAGAAGAAGAAGAACAACAGCAGGGTGACATCGAGAATGAGGATGGAGAACAAGAACAGGATGAAGGAGAACAACAAGAACAAGATGAAGGAGACGAAAAAGAAGGAGAAGAGGAAGGAGACGAAAAAGAAGGGGAAGCTGGAGAAGGGGAAGCGTCTGAAGACGAAGCATTGGGAGAAAAAGACGAAGACCAACAAGACGAAAGCAAAGAAGGTGGTGATATGGAAGACCAAACTGCTGAAGGAGTTGATGGAGCCAACGGTGAAGATGCTCAAGATGACGTGGACATAGAGTCTGCCGTTAAACAAGAAGCCGGAGAAAGAGGTGAAGGATCTGACAACCAAGTTATCGAAGAAAAGGATGATTTAGGCGCTTCCGGGGGAGCTTCGACTAATGCCCCACAGCAAGATCAAGAGCAACAAGAAGATGTTCCCCAGAAAGAGGAAGCAAATGACAAAGCTCAAGAATCCATTAAAGAGTTGGGTGATGCTCTTAAAGAATTTCATCGTCGTCACCAGGAGATCCAAGAAGCTTCCACAGAAGATAAAGAAGAGGTGGAAGAAAAGGCTAATGAGCGGCCCGATGAGTTTGAGCATGTTGAAGGAGAAAACAC
The DNA here is from genome assembly GCA_030582355.1 of Yamadazyma spencermartinsiae. Taxonomy (NCBI): domain Eukaryota; kingdom Fungi; phylum Ascomycota; class Pichiomycetes; order Serinales; family Debaryomycetaceae; genus Yamadazyma; species Yamadazyma spencermartinsiae. The sequence goes on along the minus strand of JAKTXB010000011.1, from coordinate 195,496 downwards.
CAACACGGATACTCAAGCGTTAGGGGCAGCAGATAAAGATCAGATGCAATCGATTGACGACGATAAAGCCATAGAGGACGATGTCAATGAAGAAGAACCAGAAATCAAACAAGAAGATTCTAAAGCCGTGGATCAAAATGATGACATGGAAGTGGATGAAAAACTCGAAGATGTTAATGAAAATGATCCGGACGCTGATTTCCAAGGTAAAACCAAAGGGGGATTCATCAACGATAGAACCCAAGTTAAAGAAGAAGCTGGATTGATGACCCATGAATTGGAAGATGTCGACATGGAACAAGACTTTGATTTCAACGACGCAGATGTCAAGGTGACGGATCAAGACTTAGCACCAATAAGTTTAGAACGTGCTCGTGAATTATGGCGTCAAAGTGAAATTGCGACCCAAGAATTGGCTTCGGGGTTATGTGAACAACTTCGATTAATCCTTGAACCCACGTTGGCCACCAAACTAAGAGGTGACTACAAGACAGGGAAGAGATTGAACATGAAGAGAATCATTCCATACATTGCCTCAGAGTTCAGGAAGGACAAGATCTGGCTAAGAAGAACAAAGCCATCCAAGAGACAATATCAAATCATGATAGCTGTAGATGATTCTAAGTCAATGAGTGAAAGTAAATCCACCGAGTTGGCTTTCAACTCCATTGCTTTGGTGTCCAAGGCTTTGACTCAATTAGAAGCTGGTGGACTATCTATTGTTAGGTTTGGGGAAGACGTTAAAGTGGTGCATCCCTTCGACAAGCCCTTTAACAACCAGGAATCCGGGGCTAATATCTTCCAATACTTTGACTTCCAGCAAACCAAGACTGATATCAAGAACTTGTGCAATAAGTCCTTAAAGATCTTTGACAACGCTAAGATTACAAGTGCCAGTGATTTATGGCAGCTTCAAATCATTATTTCTGACGGAGTATGTGAAGATCATGCTACTATTCAAGCGTTGGTCAGAAAAGCAAGAGAATCTAGAGTGATGCTAGTGTTTGTAGTCATTGATGGGATCAATTCAAATGAGTCTATCTTAGACATGTCTCAAGTAAGATACGAATTTGATAGTGCTGGGAACAGTGTTTTGAAAGTGGACAAGTACCTTGACAGTTTTCCGTTTGAGTTTTACGTGGTTGTAAGAGATATCAACGAATTGCCCGAAATGCTTTCGTTGATTCTAAGACAATACTTTAGTGAAGTGGCTTCTGTTAGCTCATAATCACATGTAATATACGAAGATATATTTTAATATAAATACTTATAATATACAATTAGTTATTAAGATATTTTTCATTTCCTTTATGCTACCGTTTTACTATGCACACAACCAATTAATTTGTCCCATTTTATGTATCATTAACCTTATCGGCGTTTGGGATGACTTTCCCTAAACATATAGACATATCGTCCAATTTACCGCCACTACTCGATTTAGAACCATACTTTGCCTTTGGCAACGCGTTAACCTTTTCATTATAGGGCGTATATGCATAATCATCAAAAGCCACCTCTTTGGCTCTTGCCAAAAGTCGATTGGCTGCTTGTTTAAGACTGGAACTTTTGACATTCACATACTCATGCAAAATATCTTCAATCTCCCATTCATACAAATTATCAGTGATTCCGTCAGAACACATCAAAATAATGTCATTCTCATGTAATTTCATAGAATCCACCCACGCCATTTCCGAAGGAAGTTTGGTTAGGGTTTGAGTTCCAATTTGCTGTGGACACAACTCCGAAATCAACTGTTCTTCATTGGTCTTAATAATCTTTCCGTCTCGTAAAATATAGATTTTGGAGTCTCCAATACTAATCATTTTCAAATATTCTCCACTCAACATACACAAAACCAACGTGGACGACCCTTGTAAGTCTTGTAAATCCATTAAATGAGATGTATGCAAATAAGAATCATCTATTATCTGATCGATATCTCTCTTATTTAAATGATGAGGATAATGAGAGATCTTATATTCCGTCATTAACCGACTCAAAGTCTCTAACATTGATCGGGACCACACTCCAGATGCACTATGTTCGCCTTTACTTTCCCATCCACTGACTCCATCAGCTACTCCCATTACCGTAGGAGATACAAGCATGGCGTCATCTCCGGCCTTAATAGACAACGTATCAGCGGGTGAGCCCTGTGGCCGTCTCCGTGGTAGCAAAGTATTTAACTGGGTTGGATCTGTCAAGTCAGATAACGAATGAATAGAGGAGTTGGCTCTCGTAGAATGGAAACTAAAAGAAGCATAACAAAAGTCCAATTTGTACTTATCAATGGCGATTTTCTTCATTTGGTCACGGGTGACCACTGGATATTGGATGTAAGGATGTTCGAACTCCTCATCTTCCTCTTTGTCTGTCAGGAGGAAATAGTGGCGGGCTCCTTTGAATATAGAATAATTTTGGTGCCGCCTCAAATTATGCGATGACCTTAGAACAGGCGTAGTCTGACTGGCCAAAGGTTGCAGGAAATGAGATGGAAGCGTTCCATGTGACACCAGGTGCCCTAATACCCGACTTTTTAGCAACAACAGCTTCATAATATCAAGTATTTGTTAAGTCAGTTGTATTGTTGTTGTAGTTAGTAATATTGTCTTTGCCGTATTGATCCCCTCTCGGAATCGGACTTCATCGCGCATCGGAAAAACGCGGCGGAAAAATTTGTTCGGAATAAACCGTGAAGACCTCTTGGGCTACGATTTAATGGTTACTGCTATTGTATTTCCTTTAGACAGAAACAACTAGTACTACAGGACTAGTCCCCCAAGAAAAATAAAGCTAGACAAATGTGGATAACCAAAAAGTTTGAATTGGATATAGGGCTCATAGTATAAATTAAAACAATACAAGTCAATACAAGTTAATACAGCAAAAGAAAACTAAATCGAGTTAATAGATAAAGCCTCAGTAAGGGATAGCATAAACACAGCCAGATATCCATTCTTGTCTATAACTGATAGAATTAAAGATGTCTATCATAGCAATGCCGACTGACCAAAAGTTGCAACCAAAATAGCAATAGTCGTGGACAACCCAACAATGGCTGCGAAAACTATTGCCAATTTCTAGCAGAAGCGTATAAAGATATCCAACCCACTACAATACAGGGAACTAGCTAGAAAAGCGATCGAGGTTACATTAGGGAACATCTCTATGAACCTCACTTCTAAGAATTGAGGATAAGGAGGTTACGCAGGTTCATTGTATAGTGACATGTATAGTAAGATGTATATTGCATAGTAAGATGTATATTGTATAGTAAGATGTATAGTAAGATGTATATTGTATAGTAAGATGTATATGTATAGTTACATGCATAGTAACATGTATATTGTATTGTGACACGCATATTGTATTGTAACATGTGTATTGTAGCTATGTACTACGTGTATACTCTAAGGTGGGACCCACATAAATGTAACTATCTAGTCCCGAGCAACTTATTGATCTAACGCCAAAACACCGTCATGAATGGCTTTATATGGTGGAATAATCCCCGTATGAATATGGAATTGTTTCTCTCCCTGGTTCACCAACATCTCAACCCCTCTAATTACTTTCCAGTTGTATTTCTCGTGCGCTAATTGCATCATAGGAGTGACTCTGGGCTTATAGGCAGCATCCACCAAAGATGGAGTGAAATCTCCAACCTTTTCTTTCATTCCCCGTTCCAATACCACTGAAATTTTACTAGATAACGAGTCATCAAGCGGCTTATCAGCAGGGATACACGACACGATTAAAGACACAGGGTCCGCTTTTTCCACTTGGTCCATGGTTTCTAAAATTTCAATATTGTATTCATCAGGGAAAGTTCTTTTAATCTCCTCAATCTTGGAAACAGTCCGGTTAACCATATAGATCTTCTTACATCCCATATCATGTAAAGCAAACAAGGCAGCTCTAGAAGTACCTCCACCACCAATAACAAGCCCGTTAACGGTCATATTGGTAATATTTGGAACCCCGTCTCTAATAAACGAATTCTTAACTCCCACCCAGTCTGTATTGTCACCAAGGTAAGTTCCTGGTTTGTCTTCAATTTCCACTAAGGTGTTGATGGCTCCGATAGTCTTTGCTGAGACTGATAATTCGTCCACATATTTCATCATATCGATCTTTAAAGGCATGGTGATAGCCAATCCCCCGAAATCCTTAACGTCTTTTACCAACGTGTTGAAGACTTTGGAAGCGTCAGAGGTTTCAAATCGGTCAAACTTGTATGGCAAGTTCAATGCTTGATATCCAGCATTATGTAATGGTGGTGATCTGGAGTGTCCTACTGGTTCACCGCAAATCCAAAATTTCAAGGTTTTGTATCCTCCGATTTCTCCATAAAGTCTATTGGCATCTCTCACTGTAAATTCTTCGCTAGAAGGTAATAATGGATGGGATACTGGAGACCAAAGAGTATTAACAATTTTAGATAATTTACCAGTTTCTCCATTATTATAAGCAATCAATGGAATAGTTGGGTGAGCCCTTTTGAATTGTTCCAATTTGCTGTTGTCTTCGAATTCTTCCGCTTCCCCTACCAATTTAACGGCATCAACTCCTAAAGAATCCGCCAAGGCATATTTATTGGCCCATTCCGGGGCATTCCAGCTACTGGCACTCTTGTAAGATCCAATTAACTTGGTGTGGCCCCTATTACTAGCAATTTTGTAGATAATCTCTGTTGGTAGGTCTAATTGAATATCAACATACTCAACACCCAATTTATATCCGATAGCATAGTATTTTTGCAAGGATTCCAAATCTTCATCAGCCAAATTTCCACCCTGAGATTTGGTCTTGACAGAGAAAATAATCGGCAACGAAGTGAACATTCTAAGTAAGGAAATCTGTTCACAAATAGTGGCTCTACTCAAATTCTCTAAGCTGTCAATTTTGACTGCAACAGCAGAAGCTCCCAAAGAAATGTCTTCAAACTGTTCCTTCAAGTCATTTACTTTAGACACATTCAAGTCCAACGCATAACTCTTTTTCTTTGGCAACTCAGCTACGGCATTACCAGTAATAGTGTTGATGAAGTTGATGAAGACCTTTCTCAAGCTTTCAAATTCAGCACTAGTAGCACAATGTGGTGAAAAGTAGTGGTGACTGGAACACTCATAGTACCATTCTTCCCTCTTTTTCCAAACGTCTTTTACTTCAGAAACATAAGCAGGTCTAGTAGTATCAGCAGATAGAAATGTCACCGTCTCTTCAATGTCACGATGCAAGTGGAGTACAATACCCCCGTTTTCAATGTATTTCATCAACAACTTTCTAGACTCTCCCGCCTCTACAATTCCTCCCCCTGTGGAGATAACATGTCTCTTGTTATTGGCATTCAAATACTCTTCGGCAATGATCTTTTCTTCTTTGCGGAATGCTTCCCACCCGTTTTCTTTGATATATTCTCTAATATCTTTGTGCTTGTTTTCAAACACATGGTCCAAGTCGATAAACTCGTACCCTAAGTGATTGGAGATCCACTTGGACAAAGTAGTTTTACCAGCAGCTCTCATACCAATGATAACAATACTATTATCACTAGTTGGCTTTGAAGTAGCTTCAGAGTGATGAGGTTCATATCCTTCTAAAGGAATATTGAATTTGGTGTGTAAGATATCCCACCAACCTGGCCAGGTCTTTCCGGTACACGATCTTTCCTGAATTAATACTGGTTCAGGACATAAACCAGCAAGCAAAGAGAAAGACATGGCAACTCTATGATCATCATAGGTTTTAACCCCACCAGTTTCTAAAGTAGGAGATTTCAACTGCTTGTAGTTAACCCCATGGATCTCAATACCGTCTGGTAATTCATTAGCTTTGACCCCAAATTTAGCCAATTGAGTAACCATAGCTTCGATTCTATTACATTCCTTAACCCTTTGGTTGGCGATACCGGTTATAGAAGTGGATTGGGTTCCGTCAACTGCCACAGCTGCCACTACGGAAGCGGTCAAGAACGCATCAGTCATTGGTTCCATATCAACATGTTTTAAAGGTTTCAAACCACCGATTTCAGGACCCGTTACAGTCGTGGAGTGCGAGGTTTGATCAACTTTACAACCCATATGTTGTAATACATCCACAGCGAACCTGGAATCTCCTTGTAACGAAGCAGATCCTATATTTGGAATAGTTACCGAGGTCCCAGTCAAAGCAGCAAAGGCCAATGGGTAAGTAGCAGAAGAGGCATCAGACTCAATGACGTATTCCGAAGGGTTTTTGTATGCCCCTTTAGGAATATGATAGGTGTAATCCTCAGTAGTAGACTTCGTAACTTCAATACCGAAATCTTTCATCATGGCGATAGTCATATCGATGTAAAGCTGAGAGATTGGTTTACCACCCACCAAAGCCAAAGTGACTGGTTCCTTAGCATATGGAGCACACATCAAGATCGAAGAGACATACTGAGATGAAATGGTGGCAGCCAATTCAATTCTTCCACCTTTCAATCCGTTCCCAGCCTCAATTCTTAACGGTAAAGAACCTTCTCTATTTAAGTACTTGATAGAGGAACCATTGGCTCTTAAGGCATCTACCAAGGGACCAATGGGCCTTTCTTGCATTCTGGCATTCCCACTCAATACGACATCCTTTTCTTTGGTGTCAGGATTAATTCCTACTAATGAGGCTACTGTAGTTAAGAATCTGGACGCAGTACCAGCATTCCCCAAGTATAATTCTTCATTAGTAGTGAACAATTTACCGCCATTTCCTTTGACTACCAACGTTTCACCGTTGTCTTCAGTAGTTATTTCTGCTCCTCTTAAGCTGGCAACGGCTGCTAGCATATGTTTGGTATCATCAGAGTGTAACAAGTTCTTAACCTTGACAGTCCCAGAACCTAAGGCAGCCAAAACAAGAGCTCTGTTGGAGATTGATTTAGACCCAGGAGGAATCACCGTGTTGGTAGTAGGAAGATACTCCGGGTCGAATTTATGTACAACCGTTTCATCTGTCAACACAAACCCCAAATCTTGTTTTGAGATTTGATGAGCCTTCAATTGGTAACATTTACCAATACTTTCAAGCAATACTGATCTGATCTTGCTTCCATCATTCTTCTTGTCGATGGCCATTTTCTTCAATAAGATATCCAATTTGACATTATTACGCTTCTTCCCTACCTTCTGTAAGAAAGACTTATCATCAAGAGAAATTGGAAGATTATAAGCAGCCAAACAATTAGATAATCTGGCTACCGCTACAGGAGATAAAATCCCCAAATATCTAGCTAGCTCTGCTTCCTTAATCATCCCAATGGAAACACATTCTCCGTGTAACCCTTCAGGAGTCAACACAGCTTCAATAGCATGTCCTATAGTATGACCAAAGTTTAACAAGTTCCTCAAACCTAATTCTTTCTCATCGTTAGAAACCACCTCCGCTTTCACTTTAGCAGATTCCAACACGGTCTTAATCACCTCGGCCTTAATAGAGCTCAAATTAACATGTTCACTAGTAACAACGTCAATAAAGGTTTTAGCAAACCCTTCTAATCTTGAGAATTCCGTCTCATTCCAAATAGCCGCCGTCTTCACAACCTCGGCCATCCCATTAATAAACTGCCTAGCTGGTAAGGTCTCCAAGAATGAAACATCTATAAACACATATTGCGGCTGATGGAAAGCTCCAATGAAATTCTTCCCCAACGGAGTGTCAATGGCGGTTTTTCCCCCAATAGAAGAATCCACCATCGCCAATAAAGTGGTGGGGATTTGAATGAACCGAACTCCTCTCATAAAAGTAGCAGCCACAAATCCAATCATGTCTCCTATAACACCACCTCCTACGGCCAATATAACCGTATCTCTAGTACATCCTTGGGTCAACAAGAAATCTTCTACGGCGGCCTTGGTTTCACGGCTCTTATTGTCTTCTCCCGGTGGGACTTTGTAAGTAAGCAAGCGGCTTTCCCCTTGGGTCTGAACAGCTGCTTCAAAGTCTTGGACCAATTTCTTGTATGGCGAGGTTTTAGCCATGTTAAAATCAGTCACAATAACATAAGTCGACGATTTTTGGGTAGCTATGATCTGCTGGACCATATGATCTTGAATCCCATACCCAACATGAATGGACTCCGATCCTAAGATGGGAATCTTGTGGACTTGTTCCATGACTTCGGTTAATAAAGTAAGATTGAAGTTGGTTTTGCGACTCGATTTTTCGCGACTCGTTGATTGAGTCATCGGAGAATTCGCAGCCTAACTAAAATGTATTCACAGTAGAGAAGTATGTTTAACGTAGTTAAGAGTGTCATAAAGTGTGAATTAGTTCGTTTATTACTCTATTAGCCTAAGAGAAGAACACAAGAGACGCTTCTGTTGTGCTTCTTTTATAGTGAAGCGTTGTTATAGCTCCTACAAATCTCTATGTTAATGCTCGTCTAAGATATTCAAGACACTGTTCCTTTGTCCCCTCAGGATTATCTAACTGCCATATCAACACATCTTGTGTCACTTGAGCCATCCATGGGCCAGGTTTCTTGTCTAATGCTTTTGAAATAGTTTTCCCATCGATAATTGGTTTCATGGTATCAACAGCAGTAAGCTCAAGGTGTTGTATTGTTTGTAGTACAGATTCATACTTGTCGAGAATTGAGGAGATTATAGGGGTCCAGTCAGCTGGTGGGAGGAAGTCTGAGTTTGGGGTTGGCTGTGAGATAGTTCCTTCGTAATTTAAGCTGGATATGACTTCATCAAAACAGTTAATCACGATATTGAACACGGAATAATGATCAAAGGTCCGTAAATATAACCCCACCTCCGATCTTTTGATGGTCTTATCGACTATTCTTTGCAATATGGTCTTTGATTCATCTAAATGTTTAAGAACCGTAGAAACCGGTTCAAAATCACCTTTTCCAAATCGTAACCCTTCTTTCAACACACATTCAGGAGCATGCATTACACCAGATCTTTTGGGGGACACTCTCAATGACAAATTCTTGAGAGGAATCAACGACATTGATTCCCAGAACAATTTCTGTGGCACTTGTTCCTTCATGGCCCTTATCAAATGTGTATACTTAGAATTGGCTATCAAATCTTTCACTATAGGAGCAACAGCAGTAGACACACTGATTTGAGAAAACATTTGCTTATTTAAACAATAGTATTGTTCGACATCTTCAGAAGAATTCAATTGAGGTAAAGTGGTCTCCACAGTACCCACATTGAACACAGCATCGCTAATACCTACGTAGTTCAATAATTTCAAACCATATTCTGGGTTTTCAGAAGTTAATATCTTGTCCAACTCAACTCCTACCCTTTCACGACTGATTTTGTGAAGCAAACTCAATTTAATATCTGGGTCTGTCATCGCCTTCAATGTCTCTTCTTCAACAGTGAAGTTGAACCGACTAGCAAACCGGATCAACCTTAACACTCTTAAAGGATCGTCCAAAAATGTCTGCAAAGGCTTAAGCGGGGTTCTTAAAATCCCGTTTTTCAAATCACTTAATCCCTTATTAGTGAAATCTTCGATTTTCTCTTCATTCAAATTATAAAACAACGCATTCAATGTGGCATCTCTTCGTAAAGCATCTTCCTCGGCAGTACCACATTCAATTATAGGAATTCGACTATCGGTAGAATATCGTTCTGATCTCAAATTGACAAAGTCTATGTCTAAATCGTATATTTTGGTGGTGCAGGTTTCCAAATGTTTGGACTTTTCTGGATTTTTCTTGATGGTATGAATAGCACTTAGTGATAATTGTGGATGGAATTGGTTCACATATTCGCTTAGCTGGCCCACAAACTCTTCTCCGGACATAGAATTGACGGCGATGTCCAAGTCGTGACTGACATCTCCCAACAATTTATCCCGAACCCAACCTCCTGTGATTCTTAGCGTCAATGGTTCCGAGTTGTGGACTTTTTGGTTATAATATCCACTGAATTCCATTAATAAGTCCTTGATCTTGGATTCGGTGGGGTCCAATTGGATACTGGGACCGACCATTCGTTTCATGCTGTGGAATGTATTGCTTAAACTTAGGGCCGATGAAACGTTTATAAAATGGAGGTGTCTTGGTTTTAGTGTCCTAAACATCCAAATTACTCAGTTTGAATTGGATCTTCACTTAGGCTCATCTCATTATAGAGGGACGTGCTCAAACCAGAAAAACTCACCTAGGGGGGTAAAAACCGTAATTCTTGGAGACAACATATATATTTAACTTGGCCGCTGAATTAAGGAGTAGGTAAGCATCATTTTAATGTTAATAGAGCATGAAAAGGATAGGATTTGAGCTAAAACGGTTCACAACTTACAAACTACATATTACCTACCCCTAAAACAAACATAACAGCCTGCGTGGCGTAATGGTTAGCGCATTTGACTTCTAATCAAAAGATTCCGGGTTCGACTCCCGGCGTGGGTTTGTTTGCGGTTTTAGCTCAGTTGGGAGAGCGTCAGACTGAAGTACACTTTGGTCACAGTTAATCTGAAGGTCCTGTGTTCGATCCACAGAAATCGCATATTTTTTTTCTTCCTTGTGGTGTGCATTTGCTATTGTGGCTACCTTTTCTTTCTACCACTCTATTTCTGTTTTACTTAAGGTGTATTGCTATTTTTAGACTCATTTCTATTTAGCTGCCAGCATAATTCGCGTGGCGGTTTTCCGCCCAATGGATCTAAACCCAGCCCAAGCTGGCCCCAGTGCTTACCATTTCGCACCGTTCCTAGTCCCAATTGGTACCGCATTGTTCCAAATGCGGATTGCGAAAAGTTGCAGACGATGCATAACGGTTTTTTATACCTGTCATTTATTTTTTCAAGTTCTTGTAATACCTGAAATCAATGTCTAGCATAACAGCCCTAGCGTTTCCTTATAGAGAGCGGGTACTAGTACCAGACTCTAGCGACCATTCACCGACAATTCTGCTAGAGAGGTTAACTCTCACAGGAGACGACAAGCTATTTAAATATGCCTTTTTACTACAAGAAGTAGATGAAGTACGCCAATGTGTGTCTATAACTAAGACGGATACTGCCACAAAGCTTCCTATAAAAGAGCCAATAAGCTACATAGATAACACTTCTAGGCTGGGCCGTTCTGAGCCTCCTTTGCTCGTACGCTGTAATCCTCAGTTTAATACTATAGGTTTGCAACTCCTGACACTGACAGAAGAGCAAAATGTTTCTTTGGTGATAGTGAAGACTAGAAATGATGAATCGGATGCTGCTGAACTTCAGTCGACCTTAAAGTCTAAAAATGCCACCAGCAAAGACCGAATGGAAGTTTCTAGAATCACATATAAGAACAACGAGAAGCTAACAATAACAGACTCTTTCAACCCCGATGTGTTCAATAATGGCATATTGAACGTGTTTGTGTTCCAAGTCAACGGAGATGAGTACAATCATTGTTTTGACTTCAAAATTTGGATTTGTAAGCAAGATTCGACTTCTTCTGGGACTATAACAGAAGAGACTATACAAGAAGTTAAGGAGCCTGAACCGGAAGTTCAAGTGGGTGACTATAAAAGTGCCTTTAACTTTGTGCTTGATGACGGGCCAGAGTTCAGGAAAATCGTTCAAAAGTCTGAACAAAGTATCCCCACAATCCAAAAGAATACCGCCATGTTGGTAGAAGAATTGAAATATATGGAAAATAACTTGAAACGGTTAGTCAACAACAAGAATAAGATCATCGAGTTGGTCTATGCTTTCTCCAGTGTCAACCCAATTTTGTCTAAATTCAAGTTTAGACATAACTTTAAGAGTTCTTTAAATAGTATAATTAACCCTTTGGAAGCGGACTTGAAGTTCTTCTTCAACGATGTATGTGAAAAGAAGTTGTTGGGTAAAATATCCCAGATTTCGAGTTTTGAAGATGAAAAAACCGAATTGAGTTCCTTGAAGAAGAATTTTGAGAGCCAATCAAATAATTATTATAATTGGTTGAAGAAGTACTTATCCAACGAGAAAGAGCGGCCAGAGCTGAAACTATTACTGAAACGAAAGATCTTTGAACTAAGCAAATTTGACTACTTGAACCATTTAAACAATTTGTCTAATAACCAGTATATCAATGAACTACTTGAGAATTTGTTCAAGTTTACGTCCATAAATTTTAGGGAATGGCCCCGCAATACCCCTTTAACAATGAACAAAATTGGCCTCAACAATTACTATAAGGTTTATTTAAACGTCTTATTAAAGTACAACTCGGAGAAATTCAAACTAAGACAAATGATCGAGACGTGTCAGACCAACGACGAGTTGACTAATTTGGTGAGATTTAATAACTTGACCGCGGACTCCAAGATTGACGATCAAACGGTTGTAACACAAGATAACTTGGATATGATCTTTTCCCCTATTACACCAGTGGAAGAGATAAATAGTACTGATCCTGGTTCTCCTATTGCAAACCAACAAGAAAAATCAGGTATTTTGTACACATTAGGAGGCAAAGGTAAGCAAGGATGGCATAAAGAATGGGTGGTGGTTAAGGATGGTGAATTGAAGGAATTTTCAGATTGGAGAACTGGAAAGGGCCCCATCAACAACTCTATCCAGATTGCCTTATCAAACGTGAAACCGACGAGTCACGACAAACGGCAATATTGCTTTGAAATATTTACTTCTGCTGGTAATAAGTATACATTCCAAGCTATAAATGAGAATGAAAGACTGGATTGGATAAAAGTCTTAAATAACTCCAAGCAATTAATTGATACTGTCAGGTTAAGAGATAACTATAAACCACCGGTGGACAAGTCTCTGACCAAAGATGGATCCAGGTTAAAGAAGCTACATTTGAAATTAGACCGGCCCCATATTCACAACGTCACCGGTGATACTAGCTCCCCAGTGTCGTTGAAGTCTAACTCCATAATCTCCAAAGACTATTTAAAAACAGTTAGGTCCATTGCTGAGAGCAACAACCATATTTGTGCCGACTGCGGGAAAACAGACTCAGTGGAATGGATTTCAATCAATTTCTTAGTGGCCCTCTGTATTAACTGCTCGTCATACCATCGAAATTTAGGGTCTCATATAAGTAAAGTGAGGTCTCTAAAGTTGGACAATTTCAATGATAAAGAAACAGAGATTCTATTGAACTACATCAACAATAACCTCCGTAATCAAGTATTGGAAGCAACTTCACAGGTGGACAAAACCAAACTATCTGAAGACGAGAGGCTCCTGTTCATCAGAGACAAGTACCAGTTCAAAAAGTATATTGCAGCCACCGATAACCTCAACGAATTGCTAATTCAAGCCGTCCAAAAGGTCAATCTCGAAGACACGATCAAGTATATAATTCAAGGGGCTGATATCAACTTGCAAATACAGTCCAAGTCCTTTAACGGTCCCGTAAGTTTATTTGTATATTCCCTCCGGAAATACTTAATTATTGAGTCAGATGACGGCCCCAAAAACTACTTTGTGATTAGTGAATTCCTAACATTAAATGGTTGTAAAATCCCTAAATTCGACGCTACTGATGACTTGACTTCAGAAGCATTGGCCTATTGGTCTCAAAAGTACTCCAGGCTCTTCTAACTAAATAGACTGTATAGTATGATAATGTATGACGGAAATCTCATTTTCTCGTGGCTGCGAAAAAAGGCTGCAAATATTTTGTGAACCTCTGATTGTGATCACAAGTTACAATAGATGAATCGATGGGGGTTGAACAGTATGAAATACAAAAATGTGTGGGAAAAGGTACATTTGGAGATGTATATAAGGCAGTTTCATTAAAAGATCGGGAGTTGGTGGCTGTAAAAGTCATCAACTTGGACGAAACTGGTGAAGATATAACAGTATTGATTCAGGAAATCCAGTTCTTGTCTCGGTTAAGAACACCTTATATAACCAGGTACTTGGAAACATTTATCAATGGAATGTCTATGTGGATTGTTATGGAATACTGTGGAGGAGGATCATGTGCCGATTTGTTGAAATGTCATAAGAAATTAAATGAGGATGTGACTGCTTATATTATTAGAGATGTATTGAGAGGGTTAACGTATTTACACGAAGAGAGCAAGGTCCACAGAGATATTAAGCTGGCTAATATCTTATTGACCAATGATGGGAAGATCAAGTTGGCGGATTTTGGTGTAAGTGGAGAGATTACCATGACTCATTTGAAGAGAAACACTTTTGTAGGAACTCCATTTTGGATGGCTCCCGAGGTAATTAGCAGGAAACCTGGGTACAATGAAAAGGCTGATATCTGGTCCACAGGAATAACCACTATAGAGTTAGTTACGGGCTCCCCACCATTTGCGGAGCAAAACCCTTTAAAGATATTATTCGAGATTCCTAAAAAGAAACCCCCATTGTTAACCGGGATTGAATTTAGCGAAAACATTAAAGATTTTGTCAAATATTGTTTGATTAAAGACCCTACCAAAAGACCAAGTTCCGGGTTATTATTACACCATAAATTCATTACCAACGTTAGACGGCACATTAATTTGATCAAACTTATTCAAGAAAAAGACAAATGGTTCACCAACCATAAAGTCACCCGCAAGCCCAAAAATAGTTTATACTTTGACGAAACCAATAATACTCAAAAGTTCAAATGGAATTTCACCACTAAAAGAGAACCGAACCTCGAGCAAGATCTGGACTCCCAACAGTTGCCGGTTAGGAAATTAACTCCTATGGAACAAACATTAATGAGTAGGTTTAATGGATACGAGAACGAGAATGAGAACGAGAATGAGAAAGAGAATGAGAAAGAGAACGAGAAAGAGAACGAGAATGAGCACCCTCAGAGTGCAGACCTTGAAGAGAACAAGCACGAGCAAAAACACTCGCCCGTGTCGCCGCTATTGTCACCTTTGACAGTCGCAGTTTCTCCATTATTACCGACCCAAGTTCAGGACACACCGGTCTCATCGGCTATAAACGACATAAACTATGCGGATGCCTTAGTGTACTGTCTACAAAGAGTTAAGCAAAGAGCCATTTATCCCTATACGAGAGATGTAGTAACAAAATTAATAACCGACATAATTGCCTACGAGAACGACCAGCCAGGCATATCGGAAGCTATTCTTGAAGAGATTCTAAAGTTTAAGTAGTCAATAAATAACCTAATTGTTCTCTCGTACGAACCCTTACCAACCGCGCGACGGCCCACACGCGACAGTCTCTGGCCAGGTTTCCCACTACCGGACTCCAGGGTTCAGGCTGCACGCGCAAAACACAATGCAAAGTCGCGTTTCTTTGAAACATAACAAAGCGTGTACTTTTGCTGTTTTGGATCCGTCAGTTAGAATCTAAATAAAATTATTTCAGTTCCCACATCAACTTCTTTAGCTAGTTCAGCTTCCCAACAGCCTACCACCAAATACATATATCAACTACGGCCACCACCCAAACTCCTTCAGCTTTTAGCACGCCGTTTCCAACTCATTACATTCGTTTTATAATAGCCGCTCTCTTTTGTTAGCCAAAGTTTGTTGGTGCCATGGTCAAGCCAATTATTAACGTGATTCAAGCTAATGGTGACGACGATGGTTCTGGCGCCCATGTGACACTGGTAGAATCGTCAAATGATCAAACCCTTCCGTCGACACCTCGTACTGCTAACGATAGTGACAGTAGAAGTTATTTACATAAGCAACAAGAGCCACCAAACCACCAACTGTCTGAAAGCGACGACCAAGTACCCTTACCGAGCTTGGGCCATACGAGAACTCATAGCTTTGGTAATAGCCATTTAAAGAACCATTTATCTACACCATCGTATAGTTTTGGCCTTGGATTCCTGCCGTCGTTCCAATTTAATTCTCCTAGAAATATCAACTTGCTTAACTCCTTATCGCCCCAACGGTTTTTTCAGGTTTCTAACAATTTGAATAAAGTGGTCAGTGCCAGAAAGGATCCCGAAAGGCCCATTTATGGTGATCATAGTATCACACCTTCTAAGGGACTCAATAATAAGTTTCTTGATTCATTATCATCTATGGCAAGATCTAAGTTGGACGTGGACGACTCGCCCCCAGAAGATGGATTATGGTCAGTGAATGAAGGAGAATCCCAGAATATGACATCTTTGACTACCACTTTTGATCATGATGCTGATGATGGTAGTGATAATAAGCGGAGACGGTTTTCAGAGACTAAAAGTAGCGGGACTAATACACCGAAGACGCATACTCCAAGAAGATCTTTACAGTCGGAGAATGATTTCTTGACTCCCAAGCGATTATTTCTTCATAAACCTGGTAGTTCTAAACGGAGGAGATTATCCATCGATGAATCTCCAAATACCTCGATTGCATCTAAAATTGAAACCATTGCATCCCCTCCACGATCTTCGGGGAGGTTTAGAAGATTATCGACTAATTCGGGATCGAAATATGCCAGAGACGATAAGGAGTGGTCTCCTGAGCTCGACGATATATTGTTATCATCGTATTTGAAATTTAAAGCATTTAGAAAGAATAATTCTTCCGAGTTGACAATCTTGAAAAATGCTTCTCAAAATAAAGTACTTTCGAGAATGTTGTTAAATAAGACGGGTGTATTAAGAACTCCCAAGCAGATCGCCTCACGCTTATTTAAAGTCACTAAAGAGTACAAACTGGCACCCGACCAAGAGTACGAGAAGTCTAGTCTATCTAATACCAGTTCAAATCCGGGTCATAATGTCTTGGATGAAAGTCCTTTATTGAATGATGAAATCGATGAGATAATCCGTACGCCTCTTGAAGACTTGATCGGAAGTTCTTCAAGTCACTTGGATTCTGTCAGCAGTGCTGAAATCAACGCTCAAATTGATAAGGAATTGGATTTGATTTTTTCTTCTAATGAATTGCAAGCTTCCCCGCTTCCTATTGATGATCCTGCTAAGATTAATGTAGTAGATCTTCAAATCAATTACTATCAAAATTACACTACTAAATACCATTATTTCAGTAGACTCAACAGTAAGTCTTCCAATTTAAGTCGGTCTCATAAAACTTCCACTTCGTCCTTGATTAAATCCTTCAAATTAAACGAATTGAAAAACGACAAGTTATCTGGTTTGATTTTGAAAGGGTTTGAGAACAAACAACTCCCCATATTCCAAATCACGAACCATTTGAACCTCAATATGAGATCAAGCAACCATAGCCCTCAAAAAAATAACTATTCCTCGTTAGATTCAGTGATTTCAAGTTCAAATCCATTGGATTTGGATAAAGGTTCTATCAATTCCTTCATGAAACTATCCGTCGCCAACACAGATTCGGATCAACCGTTCTTGAACTGGAAGTGTATCTCCAGAATCTTTGACAATGAAAACTTATTATTCACCTCAAATGATCCCATCAGTGGGTTTTTGGACGAATCCACTAATAGGTTCGACGTTACACTCCCATTCTTGAAAAACTTTTTCACTGGGTTCTTGTCGTTATTAATAAATGGTAATGATGATAAAGACATGCTCAAGAATATATCTATTGTTCAGTTAGTGTATAACGAGGGTTCCGCTGGTGCTGAGACCCAAGTTAAATTGTGTACTGTCCACAGATTCAACAAGTTTAACAATTCAGGGATTTCAAGTATTCAATTATTGAAATACTCTGGGAATCATGACGATTTTGATGAACTTGATGAAGAACGTGAAGACGAGATTTCTGATTCACCACAACAAAATAGTGCCCAAAATCACGAGCAAGGGGATGGAGCCGATGATGATGATGATGATGATGATGATGATAATGAAACTGTTTTGGCTGATTCTTCTCCGGCTAGAAATTTGGATTCCCCTAGAAAACTTCGAATTGATCTCAGTTTGGCCAAAAGTAACATAATTCCAGGACCGGCAACAGCACCAATTTATAACCCAAAGGTCAATCAAATGACTGGTGGTGCATCTCAAGGAACCCCTACTCCATCAACTTTCCCATTTCCCCAACAGTCTCATTCTACAACCACCATTCCAACATACACACCAAATGGTGGGCTCCAGCAGCCTCAAGCATTTCCAAGCTCTCAAGATGCCAGAACCCCTTTCAAGAATGCCTTTACCCCTGATATAATGTCTCCATTTAATAATGCCCAGTTCGATGCAAAATCCTCGTCTTTCTCTGGTCAACTGACCTCATTTGGCATGGCAACATCCACTCCAGCTAAGCCATCCTACGCGGGGGGCATCTCAGAATATCCACAGTCGCTGTCACTTCCTCAATCACAAGTTAGACCACAACCCCAGATGCAGTTCAACTCTCAAGGTTCTCAAATGAGACTTAATGGAATGACTAATACCCAGCAACAGCAACCGCAACAACCACAAGGGTTTCAAAACCAATTTCAGCAACAAGCATATATCCCTCCAAACCAGCAACAGCTCATGGTGAACCTTGGAAATGGATATGTTCCCTTCAACTCGTTGCCACCTCACTTACAGGAGAAGTATATGGAAGTTCAAAGACAATTTCAGTTACAACAGCAACAGCAGTTATTATTGCTCCAACAACAACAGCAACAACAGCAGCAACAACAACAACAGCAGCAACAACAACAACAACAGCAGCAACAACAACAACAACAACAACAGCATATGCAAATGGCTAACCAAATGCTGATGTCACAATCACAACCCCTTCAGAACATTTCTATCAACCAAATACCTATTTCCGCCCCCGCATCTCAGACTTCATTCAACACCAACACGAAAAGGGGCCAGAATAAGGAGAATAACAGACCCATTAAGTTCGGTCCCATGCTTGAATATGATCCATCAAAGGATACAGCTACAGCCGCAGCTTCTGCTGAAGCCAAAGCCAAGTCCAAGAGGCACACAAAGCCAGGGGTTAGTGTGCTTAATATTCCAAGAGATACGCCAGTCTATATTTACAAGCCGCCAAAAAAGAAGGGCTCTGCCAACTCTTTTGAGCAATAGTAGAGTTTTCCTTTTAAGCTTGCAGTGTCGCGGGACTTGCATTTCTTTCCTTGATTCAAGGACTTTATTTCATTTTTAACAATTATTTTCATGTTTTCTTTCATTTCTGACTTATTGTCATCCCTAGCCTGGACGTGCTAGGACGGGTTAAAATGTTTATGTATAATGGCTTATAGGATCCTCATCAAATATATGCATGTTTTTGAAATTGTCTTATTAAAAGAAACAGAGATAGCACAAACTCTGTAAAGGTGAAAACCCTTGAAGCTCTAGCCAGACATAAACGGGGGTCTAGACTTTCTTGTTATTTCCGAAACACATATCCTTCACCAAACGCATCGATGTTGCATCAAGAAAAGAATCTATGCAACATCGATTTGGCGACTTAAAGTTTCCCTTTTTAGCTGCAACCTGCAGGGGTCCTATAATAATTCAGGGGAGGAGCATTAGCGATGTTCTAAAAATAGACAGAAGGTGTTAACAAAGAGGAAACTATAATAAGCGAAGGAATAATCACGATTAAGGAAAGTACAGGTCTAAGCGAATGCATGATTAGCAGAAATCAAGCCATCAAACAAGGAATCAATAGGAATGGAACACTATAATTCTCAATGGCTGCGAAAAAAGAATGGTTGCAGAATGGCTGCGAAAAGAAACTCGTGTCACCAAATTTATTGCAATTTCCCTGAGAGAGCTATTAACATGGTCATATATTATACAACAGTTTCCTAGATGTAATAGAAGAGGTACAGAGACAATAATCTGATGGTCTATAAAAGGAGATCAAAAGTGCCAATGGAAAAATACCAACATTCACTATGACTGACCCAAACTATTTTGGTTTCGATGAAGAAACATTCAGCTACTTCAATGAACCATACGATGCTTCAATCATCAACCATAAAATAAAGACAGAAGAACAATACCAAGGCGCTGATGGATTGAGCATGTTCCCAAACCAGATTACAGTAACAGAGATACCAGAACAGCAGAAGCGGTCCATGTCTAACAGTAGTACCAACACTTCAACTTCTGATGTAGAGGCTAATTTGCAAGACATCTCAAGTGTCACTGCTGATTCTACACAAAATACTGTGTTTCTTTCTTGGACTAGTGATATTGAAGCCGAGGATGGGAGTGGGTTTGGCCTCACCAGATTTCAAGGTTCTGGAATGTATTTTGATGACTTTGGGTTTTTGCAAATGTCAGACAACTATAATTTCAGTTCGATGGACATTACCACTGAACAGGAAGCACAACCTCAAATCAATGCCGCTATTCCTGAATTGGAACCCCAAACCGAAGAAAGCAAAGAACAAGATAGTGACCTTGTTTCTGAGCAAGAACCAGACTTTGTTGCTTCCTTTGAAGCCTTAAGTACATTTGTGGACAGGGCAAATAAGACTTGCCACAACCACAATTGCGAGCTTCCCACCACCACTAAATTGATGCAAATAATCCAATCCAGAATCAAAAATGGAGACTATAGAGGCAGTAAGTACTGTACTGGTAAGCTCGTCGGATATAGAGGACCTTTCAAGGAAATACCAGCACCGGAATATTCAAAAGAGCCTTGTTATTCGCAAGCGGTAATGCTTCCTGTTAATGTGGCACACTATCCCCTTCCTGACAATAAAATCGAAGAAATCAAGGAACATCTAGTTCATAGAAAGCCACGGTCAGAGAATCCTTACACCATTCAAAGAGTTCGTTATTACAGAGGAAAAGACATTCTTGCCCTGTTAAACCACGAAGGGTTTGAATATTTCTTCACAAAAACTCATAACAGTAATTTAATCTATGAACCAGAGATTATGAGAGCTCAGTTACACACGGATCCCACAACTGGTAAAACATTACCTATTAACCTGACTAGAGTTGGCTTATGTCCATTCTGCCCACAATTAAATTTTTATGACATGAGAACTTCAGCTTATGGACAGCATTTAGCGTTCCATCATGGACTTTGCACTGACGGCTTTATGATTCCAGAACCACTTAGATATGATAGCTATTATTTGAAGAAAACTGGTACTCAAAGAAAGACGGTAGCACAAACCAGACAAGTCCACGCCGTCATTTGCCCAGTTTGCCATGATTTTGTTGAAGTACAGGCATCGCTGTCTACCTCACGAAGTCAACCATATTATGGATACTTGAGACATTTCAAGTTACATCATAGAAAAGCAGGGCTCGTGAGAAGAGCCACTAGAACAGTAGATGGTCGGGCCTTCTATAAATCAATGATTCTTAGGAGAGAGTAGACCGAACGAATTCAACAAGCAGTATCAATGACCTATTATATATGATGTTTACTTCTATTTAATGTATTTTTACTCTCTTTATTGCATTGTAGATTGGGTTGTTAGCCTGCATAATTTAGTACTGAAACATTTCCATTAATGCTGGCACTCTACCAGAGACCATTGTGAGGTGCTAACTTACGCACTCAATAACTATAAACTATATTAGTGCACTCAGTAAATCTAAGACACCTTACGTGTACAGCACTGCTTGAACTATATATACAATTTATACTAAATGACATGTAAGCTATTCTACAACCTCCACCGCATGTATATTGTTAAAACCTATGCCCATCTTTGTCTGATCTATACCACTGTCCTTTTCTCCGCAATTCCTTGTCTCTTTTTTGACTCTTTATTCTATTGCTTCATCCCTATATCTGATGTCTCTCATTCTCTATCATTTCTCGCTTGTTTTTCTGCATTTTTATGGAGTATTTTTGGTGATAATTCTGGTGGAATAGTTTCGCGGCGCGTTTAGTTATTTCATAACACACAAACATGGGAGTGACTGGGCTCCACCAACAGCTTAAAGACATCCAGACAAAGTCGTCTTTGTCCAACTACAAAGGCCAGACTTTGGCTGTTGACACCTACGGGTGGTTACATAAAGCCACCGTGTCATGTGCTCAAGAATTGTGTCTTGATCAGCCTACCAGTAAATATATAAGTTATGTAACCAAGAAGATAGATATGTTAAGATACTTTGGTGTGGAGCCTTACTTGGTGTTCGATGGGGCTAGTTTACCGACCAAGGCCCAGACCGCTACCGAGAGAAGGTTAAAGCGTGAAGAAGCTCAAAGGAAAGCTGACCAATTGGTGAAAGCAGGAAATCGGAAACTGGCCTGGAAAGAATTCATGAAGGCAGCCGCCGTAACTTCAAACATGGCAAAGTCTGTAATGATTGAATTAGATCGGTTGGGTGTTAAGTATGTGGTGGCACCGTATGAAGCTGACCCACAAATGGTATATTTAGAAAAAGTTGGTTTAGTAGATGGGATATTATCTGAAGACTCTGATCTATTGATTTTTGGATGTAACAGACTTATTACCAAGTTGAATGATTTTGGAGAATGTATAGAAATTAATAGAGACGATTTCGATAAGGTTAAATCAATGAGTGGGCTAGGTTCTTTTAGTGCCGAACAATTGAGATTGGTGGCCATGTTGTCAGGATGCGATTATACGAAAGGGATTCCAGGAATAGGATTGAAAACTGCGTTTAATCTCGTTAAGAAGTATAATAGCTTGGAGCGAGTTTTGATGGCCTTAAGGGCAGAAGGCAAAAAGCCTCCCGAGGATTTTGATGACGAAATTATGAAAGCAGATTTGGCATTCCAGTACCAGAAGGTGTTTGACCCTCGATCTCAGACTTTACAAACTTTAAATGCTTACCCTGAAGCATTTTCGTTTGATATGGAAGTCGTGGAACAGTGCTGCGGATTGACTTTGGATGGCACTATCCATATTGGTATTAGTGAAGGAAAACTAAATCCTCATACCCATGATGTTTTAATCTCGAGAGAGCAAAATCTTAATCAATTAAAGAGTAAATCTTTTACTTCAGGATCTTATAAGTCAGCCAAAGTTGTCCAGCAAGAGCCTAAACCTAAAGCATCTACAATCGATAAATTTTTCAGTGTTAAGAAGGCCACCAAAACTTGTACTGTTACCTTACCACCTGAAAAAACCAATAACGAGGAACACCCGAAGACATATTTACCTTTATCTTCAGATAAACCTAACAGACAAGTGGTTGAAAAGACTGCTACAGTTCGTGATGTTAAACTTAACAACCAAGAACCTGAATTGATCGAGCCTCCCGACGGTAAAACTAACAAAATGGAACATGAGAAATTATCACCCGTGCATAAACGAACCAAGAAGACAATCGAAATGTCCGAGGACACACACGATACCCCTAAGCTCAATGGTAGCTTCAGCAAATTTTTTTCAAGCTCCAGAAGTTCTCCAAATGAAACCTTTCCTACTCCTCCATCTAACGGTGATGAAGATATTACCGGTAATTCAGATATCCCTGAAGCTTCCTCTCCCTTTGATCATGTTAAATCTAGAGTTGTCACTACTAACATATTGGACCACATTAGCGATAATGAAGAAGAACATTGTTTAGGTTCAAAGGCAGACATCGATCAAGTAGGTTCGGCAAAATCTAGTTATAAAGAAACGGCTGCAAAGCTTTCTGGAGATTTTGAATTAGATGAAGACGACGACATTGAGGAATCACCCGTGAAAGTCAAAGTCTCAGAGTATACCACTATAAATAAATCCCATTTTCTTGAAGATCGGAAAGACATTAAAAAGATTTTGAGGGAAACGTTTCTGTTTGATCCTAACAAAAAGTATGAGATTCCATCCTTGAAAAAGGAACAGTCGAAACCGAGGCCAACATTACGCCCCAAATTTCCTCTTCAGCGTGACGAGTCAGCTTCTGATTTATCGTCTACATCCTCGGTGGATTTGAAATCCGACGACTTAAAGTCTGGAGTCGACAAGGAAAATAAAACCGAGCAGGAAATCTTCAAATCTATTAAAACCAGCTCATTATCAAAATTTGCATTCAATGGATAGTACATACTATAAAACATCTACATAGAATTACAAGAGTACAGAATGATCATAGTCTATCAGTTCCCTCTTAGCAAACATGCTCCAATAGCCAACCGGGTCAATTCATCTTGACTATCACTTATCTTCGCATCGTTCAACTTATATACTTTCTTTACTTTAGCAATATCCACTGACTTTATCAAAAACTCGTCCGATAAGGGAACATTTTGACTCTCTTCACATTTTAGTAACGATAAAAGTTTAGAGTTCAACTCCGAAAAATCAAGAGTTCCATCAGATGCTACCTTAATACAGATGAGATGACCATGGTCTTTGGAATTATCCACCCCAAACCGTTTAAGAGAGTCCATAATATTATTTATCGGTGACATATTAAGAATTATTTCCGTGTTCAATGTCTTAGCCTTGTAATTGTTTGTCTCATAGTTAAGTAATGCTTTATATATCCCATTTAGCAAGTGTTCTCGAGATACTATATAGTTACAGTTAAGGAAGCAGTAGTCGTACAGTTTATCTCCTTCGATCAACTTTTGTTTGACGGTGTCTAACACCAGCCTGTCAACATCTGTGAAGAGTGAAATAAACACCGGTTTATCGGGAAACGAGGGGAACGTGATGTGGTCGTATGGCATTGTGGGTTCTGTTTAATGTAAATGTTGATGATGTCGCGAAATCAAACAAATAACTATAGCCGTAGAATGGAAGATGAAGAAATAGGTGCTGTTGACAGGGGCAACGCAGATCATACGCCACTCAGAACGGACTCTATAGGACTGTTTGATGAGTCCGGTGGTCTACAGGTTACTCTGGCCTCAATTGATGCGGTATTCCAAAAGTTAGTTGGGTCCAAACCGTTCCTTGATAAATCGGATACTGATGGTTTGGATCGAATATACCCCGAGTTGGTGCTTCAATTGTCGGAAGTGAAGAATGCAAACAAGTACATAGCATCGTTCCAAAGTCACCTGCGACAATTTATAGACAATTGTAGCGAGCCAGCTGTTATTAGATGGCGTGACTCCAATATAGAGTCCTTACAAGGAATGATAATAGAACAAGGGTTTTTAGGAAATAAAACAGTTGGCACGAGGTCAAATGGGATTCAAGAGAAACGGAAATCATATATGAGACCTACTTCGAGTGCATTGTTTAGTTGGTCTTCTAATGAGGCGTATATAGAGCGGAGGAAATTAGAGCTACTTCAAAAAGGAAGGAAAGTTAGTGGGTCGTTGCAACCGATGAATAACCATGGCAACGAGGACAAGCCCGCAACCCAAGAATCAAAGAAGCCACAAACATTGGTGGAGAAAGTAAATATCAAACTACCGAGAGAAGAAACCATGAATAAGCTTAACGCTTTGATCGAAGGAGAATCAAACAAATTCATCCGAGACAGGATCCAAATCATCAAGGCTCATCATAGTGAACAGATATCTCAGAAGATCAACGAGCGGAAACGGAAAGACCATGAACTTCACCTTCAAAGGCTCAAATTAAAAGAAGAACAGTATGAACGAGAATTAAAGGCTGCCACGGAAGAGAAAGAAAAGAGTAATCGATTTCTCGGAATTTTCAGTTTTACAAACACCGACGATAATAGTGTGGTAGATAATTCCGATAAGACTGATAAAACCGACAAAAGTTCCACCAATGGCACTGCTGATCTGAAGAAGAGGTTTTCTTTTCTACCTAAAACAAATATATTTGGATCTTCTAAGGATGTGGAAAAATCAAACGAGCCTGACAGGAAAGATAAGGATGATAGTTCAAAAGAACAGGAAACGATTGAAGAGGAGACAGAACCTCAACTTCAGCTTAACAGTGACGATCTTGATAAAGTGTTTAATTCAAAAGATGTTAGCAAAACAAACACCCCGGATATTGACGAATTTGAGGAGTTCCAGTCTTCTCCTTCACCAAAACCTAAGCCAGAAGAGAAGATTATTACCAGTCATAGATTCCTCCCCATGAGTGAACCAACTCCGTTGATCAACCTTGATAATGAAGAGTCTATCAATACTAGTACTTCCAAAGTGACGAACAAAAAAGATAATAATGACGAGGATTTATTAGTGTTATAAAATTCTATATGCATGTATGTAATTAATGGACAAGAAGCATTTTTAAATATTTCTTAAGCGGTAATTTCTGTATCATTACTCAGTTTAGGGGTTTCAGTTTTTTCCTGGTCTATAAAACATTCCAACCCCATAAAGGCTTCATCCAAGGCTCTCTCAAACACCGTATCTAATCTCCAACCAGCGCCTAAGAACTCTCTATTCTTAGACAACTTGCTTAAGAATGGATCGTAATAAGTCTCAGACCCTTTGCTAGCATCCATATCAAAGTTTTCAGGCACCAGCAAGAATGTATATCCTTTATTAATATCACGATCACCTTTAAACGGAGTGAAAGGAGTTTGAGGTACATTATTATTCGCTTCATGCCCAGGTAAAGAGTTTTCAAACTGTTGATCTAGTTGGTTATTGATTTGCTGTAATTGCCTCTTTCTGGAATTTGCTCTCTTCGCTAAAGAGCTATTGGACTGGTTAATAATCTCCTCCGAATTAGCATTTGAATTCGACAACTTCTCCAATAATTCTTGCTTTTGCTGCTTTTGATACTCGGCATCCTCCATCTCCATTCTTTGTTGGATCCGTAATTTTTCTTGCTTCAACCGATTGACAGCTTCTTGGTATTGGTTTAAGTCGGAATTCTTCTGACTTTCTCTCATTTGCTTCTCCAAGATCGCTACTTTATTATCGGCTTCATATTGATTCAACTCCTTCTCGGTTTCTTCGGCATCGATTCCATTGGCCAAATTAAACACAATGTTCTCCACATTCTCCAAATATTGATTATATTCCTTCAAAGTTTCGAAATCTTCTTCAGTCTTATTATATATTCCAGATACCCGCTTTCGTATATCCACCTCTCGCTCTATAGTAATATCATCAAAAATCTGCTTTTTAAATCGGTTTTTTCGGAGAATTCTCCCACACTTAGCATACGGACAAGGTGCTGGACCTAAAGAGAAGATTCTATCGACACAAGACTCGCATATTTTATGGTAACATTCGGGATTTATAAGAAAGGTCATATTAGGAGATAGATATTTATCTGTCCGACAAATGGGACACATATCCTTTGACCGTTCATCTAATTGGGTTAGTAGGGGGCTCGGAGACATTTTGGAACTTGACATACCTTCTATTTGTACCATCTCGGTAGTAAAAAGATCTGTAATCTGAAGATAATGATAAAGAGATAAGATTTATGGGCTTTAAATAGTTGTAATGAAGATAGCGCGAAATTTGTCAGCGCGAAATTTATTAGCGTCAGTTTGTTAGAGTTTGTTAGAGGCTTGTTCGCGCGGATTTATTATGTGGAGAGGCTATAGTATCATATCGTAGAGAGGCACACTAATAATTGTCTATGGGCCTCTCACTCCGCAATGGCTGGATCCGAGGTATAGTTCCCATTGGTGTGGTTGTAGTGATGGGCTATATAAATTTTGCTAGCTGTTATTCGCTTGGATATTTGGAGATATATCGCCATCACTCTAAAGCAGCAGCTATTTCATTTTGGTGCTTGTTAGCAGTCCTACAAGTGTTGCTTGTCATATATTGGGGCGCTATATGGTATAAGGGGCCTGGGACGGTATCTCTGATACCGCCGTATGATTTGTACGGTACTGGACGGAATAATGGTGAAACTTTAACCCCAGTACCTGATTATTTCTTTTGTGATGAACATGGGTATCCTCTTTGGTGTAGCAATTGTCAGACAATTAAAAGGGCCAGGTCGAACCATATGAGTGGTTCAGGTACATGTGTACCACGAGCGGATCACTTCTGCATTTGGGTGGGGAATGTCATTGGGCAAAAAAATTATATTGCATTTATGAAGTTTATGATTTGGTATTGGCTATATTTTATAGTGATTTTGGTTTATTTGGCGGTTTATTTTAGGCAGCTGTTAGGGAAAAGAGCTCTAAATCATAATTATATAGTTCTTTTCATCCTAAGTTGCTTTTGGATTATAGCGCTTGGAGCACTTTTGGGATCTCATTTTTTCTATATATCCAGAAACATGACAACTATCGATGATATGGCTATGAATAGAGCCAAAAAGTATAAACGCCGAGTTAAAAATCCCGATAATCCCCACCTTTTAGGAATACGGTTCATTAACGTCAAACGTGGAGACTTGAGACTTGTGGTTCAATGTTCTGTGTTTGATTTATATAATAATTTTGGCTTCAAAAGGAATGTTATTAATACCGTGTACTATAATACTAGTACATATTTCCCCAATGATTCGAAGTATTATTCTAATGGGAAATTGTTTATGAGTGTGTTGATACTTATAGTACCAATGCTTGACTTTTTTCACTCTGCTTCATTGGGTGAAGAAGTCAGCTTATGTCCGAGTTTTGAGGCTCACTTGCAAGAGAAGATAGACAAGAAGAGATGCTATTTACCCCTGTATGTAAATAAAGAGACCACACGTGTGAATATGGAGCAGGGCAATAACAGAGACCAACTTAGCTCTAGCGACGTCAACAATTCAAAAGAGGAACTTCCAAACTCAAACAACGGGCCCAGTACTTTAGAACATAAATCTAGCAACTCATAGAGACGTAACAAACTTCAGTTTAATCACCCAAACCTCAACCTTAATACACCAAATTTATGTCCAACGTTCCCCCTGACTACTAATCCCCACCAACACCATATCAACTTATTAGATGGTCCGACGGCCCCTAAAACCAGCCCTAACGGTCCCAACTATTGTTAATGTTAATAGAATTTAATGCGCACACTTATCTTATCGCGATTCTGTATTTCTTCGTAACTATGTCTAAGCTCCAGCCTCCAACACTAAAGAGCCGGCAGAGCACACAGGCCATAAGTGGAGCCACTATAACAGCAGAAACTGGACTGTTCATGGACCGTAGGGGTGACGGATCCGTGCAATCAGACCTTACATCGCATTCTCCGTCGCAGAGCTCTGTTAGATCTCACCAGGCCCAAAAATCACCGTTGTTTAAACCGTTGGATAACCCAGACAACGACGGTCTCACCACGATTTCTCTGACAGTAAGTGGTTCTGTAGACGTCGAATCCGATGAGGATAACCTTCAGCATATTTTAAATGGGTTTATTCGAGACGAATCCGGAGAGCATGTCGAGTCCCGGTCGCAAGCCGATTCAAGCGAGAGAAGTGGTAGCCATGGAATGTTTCTGGTGGATAACGAATCTTATATGGAGTTGGGGATGTTCCCCCACACTGGGAATTGCTCTGAAGAGACCTACTTTAACAGCAGAATACTGGTGGAGAAGCAATTGACCCAATCCCAGTTCTATAAGAAACTTAAACAATTTATGATTTTCTCGCTGGCGGGAAAACCTATATACTCTATGAATGGGAACGATGACCTCATTATGGGATATACGGGGTTGATCACGACAATGATTTCCACGTTTGAAGACACCATCAACGAAGAAATCAAGGTTATAGATATGAATGGACTCAAGATTTCTTTACTTAATAGAAGTCCTATTATTTTAGTCAGTGTTACTAAAATCCAGTATGAAATGGCCTTGAATCAAAACACCAACGAACATGCATTAATCGCCCATCAGTTGGACAACTTGTACAATTACATATTGTCGATTCTTTCGAAGCCGGTACTAAATAAGCATTTCCACAATAGAATGAACTTTGATTTAAGAAGAGTATTAACACCCGTCGACTTTAACAATTTGGACACGTTGTGTATGCAATCGACTTATGGAATCAATCCCAACAACTATAAATTTGCATTTGAGTATTATATAAGTCAGTTACTAGACGGTAGTTTCCCTACAATGAGGTTGAGTAACACCATAAGAGTGCGATTGAACTCGATATTGTCGAAACTGAAGTCGGAAATGAATAACGTTGACAATTATGATGACTACAATGAGAGTGAATCCAAGACGGCTAATGATGCGATTCATGATTATCTATTTGGGTTATTACTAAAAGATAACCATTTAGTTAGTCTTTTGAAACCAAAGAATTACTCTTTATCGTACAAAGATTTAAACAATTTACTATTGATTATAGCCAATAATCAGCACAACAACGACAAAGTAGCGGAAGAATTATGGCTCCCTATTTGCATGCCCAATTTCAACAGCAACGGGTTTTTATACATTTATGTCAAGACTTACAAATTGATTCAAATTATCTTGATTAGCACCAACAAGAACAATTTTTATAAGTTACAAGACAAGGCTCAATTGATCATCAACAAGTTGGAAATGGAGAACTTCAAGAAGATCTATCAAGAGTTGCACAACCACCAATTAATGTTGAATACCGTAACACCCAAATCAATAATTCATTTCATATACAAAGATAAAGCCAAAAACCAGTTTATCACCAATAGCCTAAAATATAACAAAGGATTGAATTTGAAACTAATTTACTTTTATGGAACCCTTTATAACAGCAAGTCCAATACTATCAAGTCCTTGATCAATAATAAGAACGATAAAAAGTTAACTTATATCAAGTTTAAGAATGAAGTGGGGTTCATGCTATCAGACAAGCGGTATGAATTTTACTGTATCTCCACGGAGTTTAAATTGGTGGCGCTTATCAGTGCTAGCTTGACCGTTATTAAATGGTGTAAGCTGAATCACAAACGGTTATATAATAATGTGGTGGAGTATTCCTTATAATATACAAATAATCTATTTAGACAAGGCAGATTCATTCGTTTTATAAACCTGCGACATTTTGTCAAGATATTGCTTATGTAAGCTTTCGAACTGTTTAACTTGGTCCATGTCCAGATCGGATTTTTTGTTCTTTAATTTTTTAGTGAACTTTTGTTTATAGTCTAAACGGATGGAATTTAATGAGTTAGAGTTGCTATTCTTAAACTGTTCGAATTGAGCTTTTAGCAACTTTATATTCTCTTGTTTGGTCTCGGTAGTTATAGGAGGTAGCGGTACTCTCAAATTGTTTGTGCTGGGGTCAACCTGGGGATTCAAATTCAAATTGGAGTTCAAAATCCCGTTGATTATGCTTTGGTTATTACTGGGATCATATACAGTAATGATCAAGTTTCTTCCCTTAATAGAAGTTTGTGCTAACGTATAAAATTTGTGTGGTTCATTATCCAATTGAATATCCAAATTATCAAACATATGAGGATTTGTCTTGCCTAGTTTGATTTCATTGGCTTTTTTGGTAAACCTTTCTACCACCTTTTCGAACTTGGCTGTAATTTCTTGGAAATCTAGTTCTAGTCCTGTTTCTGGGGTGTTGGTGGAGTCGGGAACATTCTTCAGCTTCTTTTTGTGTTTTGCCAAAACTGGCTTTGTGTAATGAAGACTTCTCACAGCCCACACTGGTGATAAGAATTTTCTAGATCTGAAGGTGCTTATCGCATAAGGACCAAGGTTTAAGCTTCTCCAGCCACGGACAAATTGGTTGATTCTAACAAGTCCCATTGATACTGTTGGTTGAAAAATTTTCAGTGCGTTTCGCAAAATGCAGCATTAGTAGAGGCACTATGAGATACACCAAGTACTGTGTTTATAGGAAGTTTATGTTGCCTATCATATCCTAATGGATTTCGCTACTAGTGAAGGACAATGGGGAAGACAATTGGCCAATAAAAGGATATTATTTATTATGGATTAGAAACTGCTGCAAATGTAACTAAATACGCAGCTAAGTTTTTGCAGCCTATTTCTCGCTTAATAGTAAATGTTAAATGTGTGCCTAATGTTGTGAATGTTATGAGTGCTGCGATTTTGGAGGAAGTTGAACCAGTAAGAATAATGTACAAGCAAGGATATTGGAATATTGAAAATGTTGTATATTGTGAATATTAAATATGTGTTGCACAATATGGTATAAACACTGCCTTGCACTATTACTGCTCTAATTCAAGATAGTTCATTAAGAAGGGTCCAAGATCATAAACCGCCTAATAGCCCTTCAACCGCATATACAATTTTCCAACCGTATATACCCTTCTCCAACCCCAAACTCTTACCGAAGTTCCGTCCTCCTTCACACAGGGTTAATCGTAATCGCTCGCATGCATTTGTGTGTCCCCACTTGATGCACAAATCAGACGCAAGAAGCAGGAACCATGCGCGCGCCTATCCTTTGGCGAATTTCAGAATATAGCAACACATTCTTTAAATCTTTAACTAACGAACATGGATCAAGTACTTGGACTTTTATCAGATATCGATTCCGTATGTATATATTTCGGGCCAATTGACAGGCACGAGCGTCCAAAACAAACTTTGGACCAGAATCAATTGCAGAAAGTAGCTCCCGAAACTCTGCCTAACCCTGATTACGTACTAACTAATTATAGAAAACTGTGGGATACACCGTCTTAAACCATTTTGAAGCTCAATCTGGTTTACCTAGATCATATGCGGTCATTGGGGTGGTTGTTGTTTATTTTGTATTGATCTTTTTGAATGTAGGAGGTATTGGACAATTATTAAGTAATATTGCCGGATTTGTGGTTCCAGGCTATTACTCCTTGGTTGCCTTGGAAACCAGAACCACCGATGATGATACGCAATTATTAACTTATTGGGTAGTGTTTGCGTTCTTAAACGTGATTGAATTTTGGTCCAAAGCTATTTTGTACTGGATTCCATTCTACTGGTTATTTAAGACCATCTTCTTACTTTATATTGGAATTCCAGCATTTGGTGGAGCTGTTGCTGTTTACAATGCAGTGATCGAACCAATCTCTCATAGAATCTTACATGGTAACCAAAGCTTTGCTGACGACATGGGTGATATGGCTTCCGGAGTCTCCACTTCTGTGGAAATGTAGGTATATTTATATGTAGATATTCGTATATATTTATATACTGGATTAGATGTAACTTGTTTTTTCAGTTTTTCTTTCTATAAATTGGTTTATAAGGTTTGTTCGAACTTACTAAAATCAAATAACTGTTCCACTGGTTGATTATTCAATTTATAGTTAATTTTGACTCTCAATTTGATCTTAGCTCCCACCTTACCGGAGATCTTGATGTTTTGAACAATCACATCCAGAGGGGAGGTTAGGGATTGTTGATTATTAGTAGTGATGGTCAACTTTTGTGATTTAGGCACGGCGATTAATAATTGGAAATCCGTAACCGTATTTGACGTGTTGGCGGCGATTTTAGACTCAATTGATGCTTGGCCATTACCAATGGTTTTGGGAAGGAACTTCACGGTGATGTTTTCGTCACTAAAGGCCAATATTTCCGAGGCATTGTTGGCTGGGGAAGGAGTTGGTTTAGGGGCAAAGAAATCCGTTTGTAGTTGGGATTGAGTGGACCGAGGCGCAGATGGAGTGGGCGATGGAGTATCAAATAAATCAAGGATGTCGTTATTGGATTTGTGATTGGTGGTTGGTGGTACTCCAGTTGGAGCAGGACTGCTGAAAATGTCTGATAATAAATCGTTCTTGACAGGTTGCTCTGAATCATCAGTCAAGTCCAACAAATCTTGAGTGTTGGACTGATGACTGCTGGCGTGACTTTTTTGTTGATGGTGAGACTGGTTAGCATTATGTGCCTTCCCTTGATCTTGTAAGGATAAAATTTCCTTTTGTTTCAAAGGAGGAGCCGGCATCTTCGATAATAAGCCCTTCTTGAATTTGGAATCCTTACTGAAGATTTCAGAATACTCAATGGCTCTGATTTGGATTTCTAAATCCAGGCTGTAAATCTTGGAGTCTAATAGAATTCTTAATTTCTCTAAGGCGTCATTGGTGGTGAATTTAACTGATAACTTGACAATGGCAGTTAATAGATAATTAGTCAACTGGATGATCTCATTATGTGTATAATTGGAGTTATTAGTGATCACGGTAAATAATTCCAATACCTTTGACTCATTGATTATGGTGTTGGTATTGTTTATTTCCACAGATTCGTTGTTGATAAATTCAAAGTACTCCCCAAAACACCAGAATGTCACTAAACTTAGCCCAAATTCATTTACATTTTCGAACAGCAACTTCACAAGTTTGACCAAGATGGATTTCTTCAAATTGGCGTTGGACAATTTAATAATTAATCCAAGCATGTTGGAAATATACTCCATTTGAATAAAGTTCCCAGAATGAGCCAAAATCTTAATCAAGTTGTCGAATTTCCAGTTATCATTAGGAGAAAACTTCTCAATCAATAAGATCAACTGGGATATTATGTAAGGTTTTAAATCGTTATCATTAGTTACCGTCAAATAATTGATGATTTCTTTACTAATTACCCTGATGTTGGACTCATTCAATATAGCAAACGATAACTCTAATGCCCTTCTTCTGATGGAAATATCACCATCATTCAAACAACTAACAATTATAGATCTGTGTCTCTGCACTGCGTTGGGTTCTATATTAATCACCGTTAATAAGGTGTTCAAGGCCACGTATCTGGTGTTGTTATCTCTGGTAGATAAAAATTTCCCCAATAAATTAATTCCCAAAATCTTCAAGGATTGGTCCGATTTGATATAGAAAATTGTCTTGATACATTCATACAACACTGAATGGCCCACATTCTTCCCAATTTCAATGTTGGAACAAATTTGTGTCAAGATATCGTTGACACTATCCAAATAACTAGCATTGAATCCTGGGTGGTCCGAGAACAATCTCAAGGTTTTAATCAACTCTATCTGCAAAAAAGGATCGTTGATTCCCAATACATCGTAGTCCGGGTTATAGCCCGAAGTAACCAACCGTTTTAAGTGACCAATCAACTTAGGAGTCAATTTTACTAGAGCATCGTTAAATTGGGCGTCGTCAACTCCGTAAACCGTTTGCATAAGGCTCAAGGTCCCCAACAATACCCCCGACAGCTTCTCGTTAATCAAGCTGGGGATTTTAGGAGCAAAGAATTCCGCCAATTCATCGTTTTTACTGATCAATTTAGAGGCTACTAAGGTAGCCTTCTTCTTAATATAAGCACTATTACTATCAAGCAACTTCTCGACATTTCCGTATAAATCTCTAGCCAATTCTGGAGAGGCGATATTCCCCAAACAGCACAAAGCTAACCCAACAATGAAGTTATTAGGGTGTTGCATGTCATTATCTAAAGAATTAGTTAATAGTGTCAATACTTCTTGGTTTTCGTCCAAAATTAACATAGTAGCTAAGTACCCCAACCGCTTGTCGGTGAATTTACTTGAAGCCAACAATTTAATACATTCCACCTGTCCAAAATGGGTTTTCTCTCCGATTATATATAAATAGAGTAATTTGGAGATATTGATTCTTCTGGTGTTTTGATCGAGATTGATATCTTTGAAGGCGGTTCTGATAGAGGCACTCTCTTTCTTGACCACGCCTCTCTCGTCGGCGATGGTTTTGGCCTTCCGAACGGCTTTAATGAATGATTTCAACGAAGCCATTGATAGATCAGAGATATATATGGATGGATTTGTTTTCGCGTGTCCATTGGAAACAAATAGTGCGACAAGAAGAATTGAGTGAGAAAATGAGAATACGTAAGCGCAGGGCGAGGCTGTAGTGCCAGCTGGTGCGAAAGTGGTGCGACGATGCGACGATTACTGTGACCATTTCTGAGATCTGAGTGTCTAAATCTCTCGTGTAATAAGAAGATGGAACCGCCTACGGCCACAAAACTCGTGGTGTCAAGCTCCAAAGGAGACATTCACATAGACCTATGGTCCAAGCAAATTGATATGATTGGGTTTCTTCGGTTGTGCTTTAACAAGCGTCTTAACGATATTGTCATCTCCCACACCGATGAGATGGTTATGATCAAGTTACCACCGTACGACTACAAGTATCAGACCAATAAACGGTTGAAATTTAAAAGGGGGACGGTGGCTATCAACCAGCAGAGTTTAATTATTACCTTGGATGATCTGGTTTATGAAGGGTATAGTATAATAGGCAAAATTATTGGGGAGAGTATATTTAACATCAATAAGATTAGTCAAAATGAATTTGAAACCGTCATTAAAGACACAACAATCCCTGTGACGGAATATGAGGAAGATGAACTCCGGCAGTTTGAGCCTGAAGCAAAAGAATCTGAGGCAGATTCAACTCAACCAGTAAAGAAGCAGGAGAAGAAGAAGAAGCGGATGAAGTTGGATTATGAAGAGGAGGACGATGGATTTAAGATGGGCAATATTCAAGAAATGCATCGAAAGAAGATGGCTAGGAAAGGAAAGATGGATGAAGATAAGGAGGCAGACAAGGATATAGATGAAGTTTCAAACAAGGACATAGATAAAGATGAAGTATCAGACAAGGACATAGATAAAGATGAAGTATCAGACAAGGACATAGATAAAGATAAAGAGTCAAACAAGGACATAGATAAAGAAGAAGTATCAAACAAGGACATAGATAAAGATAAAGAGTCAAACAAGGACATAGATAAAGAAGAAGTATCAAAAAAGGACATAGATAAAGTGCCAAATAAAGACAGTGAGATCCAAAATAGGAATGTCGAAGAGGCTCAAGAAGACAAAGTCAAAATCGTACACAACGAGAAGCAACATACCAAGGAAGCATCAGACGCATCACATCCGAAAAAACACAATGTGACAGATAACAACGGAGATAATGCGAGAGAACCAACAGATCCCACAGAGGACAAAGTAAGAGAAGATACACAAAAGCAAGATCTGACAGGTCTTCAACAGGTCGGGGAAATTGTGGAGAACGAGCCAACAGAGACGACGCCAGAGACAAAGACAGAGACAGAAACAACACCAAAGCACCCAGCGCCAAAGTCAGAACCAATGTCAACCCATAAAGATCTCTCGTCCTACCCCTGGTACAATCCCCTTATAGACGCTGAAGATATTCCCTTCTCCTCCATCCAATCTCACGTCTACAGAAGCTCCGTACCGGATTCTAAATCATAAGCATACTTAACCAAATGTTGGGCTCACTCAATTTTTCTCCGCCGCGCACTCATTGTATAAAAGAAAGGCGGGGGCCACCGTTGTAGCCACTTTAGACTGACTCAATTACATCGACTCACCATGGATTACAAGAATGAATACTTCGATGTCAATGTTCTTGAGGGGGCGTTCATGAACCCTTCGCTTGAGTTGACCATTCCTCTCCCGGAAGAACCTTTTCCCCTTGAAAATAACTATCCACTTGTCAAAAACTGGACAATTTTGCACAATTTCATTGAGTTCATGACCGGGATTAAGTTTGGAGATATTTACCTGAAGAACGAACATGAATACATGGTGAACAAATTGACGCCTAAATTCAACGAGGCGGTTCAGAACTTTGTCAACGATCGGTTGACGAATCTGGATAAGCATCTTGATGAGTTGGTGTATAAGCTAATTGATACAGAATTGAACTTGAACTTGATCAAGTCCAAAGACCTACCTACCAGATTTGCTCAAGTCAAGGAGTTTATGGTGAAATACTATCAAATGGAAAACGTTAAGAACTTCCCAAACTATGGGAGTCCTTTATTCCTTAGATGTTGTTATGTGACTGTTATTAAGTTGTTGAGGAACATGTTTCCCGATGGGATTTTTTGTAACAAAAAGCAGTTTAATGAGTTGTATCAAATGTATTTGAAGGACCCAATGTCGATTATTTATTTACCTTGTCATAGATCTCACGTGGATTATATTATCTTGCATATTATTACCATTCGATTTCAATTAGCTATTCCTGCGGTGATTGCTGGAGAGAATCTTAATGTGGCGGTATTTGGAAACATTTTGAAGAAGTTGGGGGCTATTTTCATTAAAAGAAGTTTCAATAACGAATTATACACGGAACGGAATTTGACTAATTTATTGGAATTCTTAATTCTCAATAACGTTAGTATTGAAGTATTCATTGAAGGAACTAGATCTCGGGATGGGAAGTTGCTATTGCCGAAATACGGGATTTTAAAGATGTTTCAGTCGGTTTATAGAAATACTGGAAAAGATATGTTGGTTCAACCAGTTAGTATTGCGTATGAACGGATTTACGAAACCGATGGGTATTTGAAGGAATTAATTGGGAAAGATAAAAAGCAAGAGAGTCTTATGACCATTATGAAAAATGGGGTTAATAATTTATTTGGATCTGAAAACAAAATGGATGTTAAGAATATTATTAATAACCGTTTGCCTTATGATAATGTGACGATGAAATTAAGTGGGAAGATCTTTGTTAAATTAGGCGACCAGTTTAAGTTTTCTCAATATGAATCCAATTTGAAACAGATTGGGTTTAAAACCTTAAACAATATCAATTCCATTATGTACTTACCTGAGAATTCTATGGTGGGGACTGTGATTCAATTGTATTTGTACAATAAACCAAATGCCACTAGATTTGCCATTAACGATTTATATCCTTTATTTAAGACTTTGCTACAATTGGTAACCCCGGAAATTAATGATGATATTAATTTATCGTTGATGAAATATTTATCTGGTTTGCCCTCTCTGGAATTTAGCAATTTAGTCAAGTATCAAGTGATTAAATTCTTCAAATTTGTAAGAGTGGATACTAAAACCGACGAAGTTGTCATTGTTAACCCTATTGAATTGTTATATTATAAGAACTCCGTCATCCATTTGTTAATCAACAAATCTATTGTCAGTTTTATTTTATTAAGTTCCAAAGTATCATCCCTAAATCTTTTGGACCAAGTGGATATTTTTCAGAACCTCTTGAAAAATGAATTCTTATTTGACTATAACGAAAATCCAAAATATGACGTCAACAATATTTTGACCAAGCTTATCGAAGATAAAGTAATTGATTCCAACTACCGAATATTAAACCGTGACATTATTGAGAATTTGGCATTGTTTGTAACCCCATTTATTAAAAGTTACATGATTTGTATTAATAATATCAACCTAATTATGCATAATGTCGATTTGGAAATCAGCGAATCGGTATTGATTAACTCCAATTTAAACGAAAACTTCCCCAATACTAAACAATTGATCAAGAACATTCAGCACAATGCTCCTAAAAACGATTTAGAAAGTATTAACAAGCAATATCTTTTAAGTTGTTTGTACTACTTGGATTATTTAGATCTCATTAAGATTTTTAAAAACAAGGCTAGAACCATTGCTTTCGTTAAGGTTCAAGATCCTACCAACTTGCAATTTCTTTTGAAGTTTTTGAGTTCGTTCTTTGAGGAGTCCAATGCTCAAGGGTCTTTGGATATTGCTAAAGTCCAGGACATTATTGAGAAGAGGTTGAAGCCTAAGCTATAATTCTTTAATAATTTAAAACTTTGTAATATTTATTTGCTTTTAGAGCTATTATCATGTAGATATATTTTTGCAGCCATTAGTTTATGTTGTCGTGTTTATACCAATCAAATCTCTTGCGACCGTTTTTTTTTTTTTTTTTGCGACAACCGCGAGCTTATCTGGTTAACCAATGCAAGTGGGCATAGATATTGGCACGGGATCAGTCAGATCTTATACCCTGACGGGACATTCTCAGACCGCAGACATTACAACTACTAAGCATAATGACCGATGTATCACACAATCCTCCAAACAAATTTTTGAGTCGATAATGGCCACTTTACCTTCATCAGCTGAAGGATATCACCAGTTTCTGGCGATTTGTTTCACGGCTACATGCTCCATGGTGGTACGGGAACGGAAGAAAAACGACCAGGGCCGTCCTATTTTGGCGCCGTTTGATTGTGGTCTATCGACCAGCGATTATGTGCAAGATGTGATTCTTTGGATGGACACAAGAGCCACTGAACAATGTAATCAATTGAATGAAGAACTTGACGGCAGTTTCATGAAATCTACTGTAGACACATTTGTTCCTGAGCTTGGAATTCCCAAAATAAAGTGGTTAAGTGACACTTATCCTGATCGAGACCTTGTGTGTTTTGAGTTATATGATTGGTTTAGCTATTTGTTCTTGGTGGGGTATGTCGATGGTTCTGAAGATGTGGAAGATAAATTGCATGATCTAGACTATAGTCAAGGTGGGGCTATTGATGGCTCTATAAAAGGATGGGTTCCTGCTGACTTGGAGTTTCTTAATAGCAGAATAAAGATAGGAAAATCTGAGAGTGTGAACCATACACCCAAAAAGCTACCAAAGATGGGATTTTATATAGGAGACGTGGCCGAGAGTATGGCGATTGGAAGTACCTGTCAAATTCACCACGGTTGTATTGATTGTTATGCAGGTTGGATATGCACTCGTCCAGAAACTTCAGACAATGTGTGCATGATAGCGGGAACTTCCACTTGTTTTGTGATAGAGACAGCTAACTCCCAGCTGCTACCCGGGATTTGGGGCCCCTTTGAGCTTGTGGATGGTGGAGGATTTGTCTATTCGTGTGGACAACCAGCCTCTGGCAAGTTATTTGAAGATCTCTTTGAAGAGTACGACCTTGAATTATCTTCAAATCCGTTTGACATACTTGAACAATACACTGTTGAGTTGGAGCAAAGATTTGGTCGGTCTATCACAGAAATCATCAAGCATTATTATTATTATGGAGACAAGTATGGAAACCGAAATCCATTAATGAATTTCAACATGAATGAAATGTATATAGACGGGAAGAACACTAGTGAAATAGGAGTTTCTATCTATGGCAAGAGTAAAGAGGTGTTAATAATTAAGTATAACTTGATTATGGAATTCCTAAGCTTTCAAACAAACCAATTGCTAACTCATCCAGGAACTCAAACTATTATTGTAAGCGGATCTCAAGCAAGAAACCAGAGGTTTTTAAGGTTATTAGCCATGGTCACTGGTAAGCAGATATGTTCTGTAGAAGATGGAAATCACTCTTTGAATGTCGCCAAAGGAGCTATGTATTTGGCCAGTCAAAAATCAGTATCTCCGACCTACAAGAAACTTTCCTTTGCAATGAACCATGAAGAACAAGCTATCCTTGATAAAAAGATGGCTCTTGTTGACAATATCATACGACTTCAACTTCAACTACAACAAATATGAGTCTTGGGTCAATAGAGACAGAACGCTGTAATATATACCACAACTTATCTACTATCATAGCGGTTCCTCCGCTTCTTAATTACAAAACCTGGGGTAAATTTCTTTTTCTCGGACTTAAGCCTGACAGTAGCAGATCATCGGAGCTCCAGTTTAAGGTCAACAGAAACAAATAGAAACGAAAGGAACCAAAGAGAAGCACGATCTAGAATAAGTCTACAAGCATTAGACCACTAATACACGGTTGCACGCAAAATCTAATCTACATAGATCCAAGATATGGAAAAACCTGAGAAATAAAGAATGTGTACGCCACAAATCGCCCCATTCGCCGAATCTACTCCACCAAACGGTTTCAGATTGTTTACGATTTGTTGTGGCTCGTTTTGGACTAGTATTGGGGTCTATTATTATGTAGTTACTATTTCTTCGCCGGTTGCTTCCTTTGCTCTGCATAACCGTTCCTCCTTCCCTTTTTGTCCACAATCTCCGGGTGTTTCTTGGTAGCTGGAGTTTCTCCGTATATAATTTCTTTTTCAGCATATTTACCCGGATGGGGCGAGAAATTTTATGGTGCGGAACTGTTTAATAGTTATACATCACTCGCTTCCACAGTAGTTAACAGAATACACACTTTTTACCGTGTGTTAAACAGGCCTAGGAACAGTTATAAAGTGTTATTTCTAATCACCTGACCCTCGACGTCCGGTATCCATTTTCTGTGGAGTGTTGCGTCCGATATTCATAGCTCCTAGCTTTTCTATTTACTGATCATATTTTGTGGTATATATTGTGGAGCCACTTGTTTCTGTTAGAGAATCCTTGTGCCTACTTTGTTTGTGAGTCCTATTGAATGATGAGAATATGAATCCAGATAATAATCAAGGTAACTATTACGGCTTTGGTTCAGAGCCAGCGGCTCCACGGCCACAAATGACGAGTCATTCAACATCGCCGCCTTCCGATACATCTAGTTCCCAGAACCCCACTTCTCAGATCCCTAGCACCAATTCTGCTATTGGGTCCAATAATCCCGGCTCCCAGAATGCTAGTAGCTCCAATGATAGCGGCTCCAACATTTCTAGCGCCAATAACCCTCAGGGCACTGGCTCCAAAACAGATGACTCTAAAGAGGATTCTAGCGAACAACCCAAAAAGAAAAGACGGGCTGTTGTAAGAGCATGTGACGCCTGTGCCATACGAAAAGTAAAGTGTGACGACGCTAGACCTTGTACTCATTGTACTACTAATGGCTTAACTTGTACACAATTCCGAGAACGAAAGAAATCGGGTCCTAAAAACTTACACAAAAAGACCTTGGCTAATATTAACAGTGTATCTGATGGACCATCTATTAGTGATGCTAACCGCAGGTTCGATGTCAACTATAATCAACATGATTCCCACCACCCAGAGTCCAGTATTATAGCGTCTAATCGTAAAGACCACCCCATAGAAATGCTACCTGATTCTTTGTCTGGAGTAGTTCCTAGTGAAGGCGATAACACTCCCAACAAGTCAGGTGATATAAAAGAGACGACATTTCCATTTCCTTATTCTCAGAGTAACAATAGCTCCCACAGTGCGACCCACAATAACGTGAGTGATACTAGTAAACCTAAAGTGTCTCGTGCTCATAGTAGCAGTTCTTCTGGTTCGATGTCAGAACCTCCTAAACTCACCACCAATAATTTGATAGACCTAATAAAGTTGATTAACGAACCGGTGATTAATTCCATCCTTAAAGAGATCACCGTGAAGTCTTTGATAAATAACCATGAAAAATTGATCGAATTTATCTATCAGAATATCAACAACGTGTCTATAGACATGATTTTGAATTCCAACGACCCTATTTACTTGTCGAAGATTTTGGTGATATTGACCTTGACGTTAATCATCGTGGAGAATATCACTCAGTTAATTTATTTGGAGGCAGATTATAACTTTTTGAGTCATTTTAATTTGACTTATTTCAATAATTTGAGACAAGCTTTGAACTATAAGATTGTGGATATTTTCCAGTTGATAGATAAAATCTTGTTGTATCCGTATAAGAAATTTAACTACTACCAGATTTTCTATAACCAGTCCTTAGGATGCATTCATTTATTCAATTATTATAATATTACCCGGCCCGACCACCATGATGGGATCTTTGTGAATCAGCAACGAATAATGCATTTAAGGAAATCGATCAGTTATTACCAGATGATCAATTTGAACGATTCTGGTAGTAAGAATGATTTATCGACTTTTCAGTTGAACGAATTATTTGAGAAATTGTTTTTACTTGAAAGATACAATTATCTCGTGTCTCCTAACTTAATCAACTCCACCAATTTGTTTGACTTAAACTTATCTATAAATTCGCATCATCCGTTGTTCAACTGTTTCAAATTGATAAATAACGACGACTTGATCTTTCATAAATTGAAGTCGTATAATGTTTTAATGAACTTGTTCCAATTCTATAAGATCAACCATTACCCTGATGGCAACAATTTGTTAACAAAGAGTTATTTGCACTTGAAAACTGGGCTACTAAATACTAGTAAGGATAACTTGTTTTACTCGATATTGACGCAAATCTTGATATTTAAGGTACTAATGATTTATTCTAATAACTTGGAATTGTCGTTTTTGGAAACTGAATTAATAGAAATTATCAACAATTTAAATAAGTTGTTAAATTTTAATGATGCCTTATACTTAAAGTTTATTAATTTTAAAGTACTATTCCAATTGGTCCAGATTTTGAAGATAAACATTGACTTTGAGAATAACTTGGATTACTTGAATGAATTGATAGTTTATACCAAAAAATTGCTAGAGATATTCCCTTCCCTTAAGCTGGCTGATAATAAAATCATAATGTCCAATAAGATTGTGTTTGATTGGTTTGAAGAAATGAAGAAGATAGAATCCAATGAATTGTTCAGGAGACCTCCACATACGCATTCCCAATCTATTTCCATGAACAATTATTCTCCTTATAATACCAAGTCAGTATCAGAACTGAATACCCCCAACCCTCCTGGTGGTAAACCCATCCCACATACACATCCGTACACACATGCCCAACCTAA
Organism: Yamadazyma spencermartinsiae; assembly: GCA_030582355.1. Taxonomy (NCBI): domain Eukaryota; kingdom Fungi; phylum Ascomycota; class Pichiomycetes; order Serinales; family Debaryomycetaceae; genus Yamadazyma; species Yamadazyma spencermartinsiae. The sequence continues at coordinate 151,597 of JAKTXB010000011.1, read as the reverse complement.
CAAGTCATTTAATCCTTCCCACCACAATAACTATCCTCCATCTCACTCTTTACCAGGAAGTGGCCCGTCATCTGTAAATTCTAATACCATACAACGGCCCCCATCATTGCCTGTTCCCAATAAGAATTCCATGCCACCTCCACAGGTGATTCCAGGTCATCACAACAATAATAGTAACGTCATTTCTGATATCACAGGACCAATTCCACAACAGCTACACCAGCAATTGAATAAACTACAACAGAGCCAAATCAACTTGCAACAAATCAACAGTAATAATTCCAATGGTGAAAAAGCCGAATTAAATGACTTGTTGCAAGATTTCGGTAACTCCAAATTGAGCTCTAATAGCTCTACCAACGCAAACTCAGCTATGGTAACTACCTGCTCCTCGCCGGATCCTAATCAGAAAGAAGGTTCAAGTTCTCATAATAATCCTTCGACTACCTTGTCTCAGCAACAACAAAACCAACAGATTCTTCAGAACTCCAATTCTGCTAGTTATTCCACCATTATTCAAAACGGGGTCCCAGCACCTCCAGTTATTACCCCAGCCACTGCTACTAACGATGTGCCTCATGCTAGTGGCAGCGGTGCTAATTTCAGAAAAGATGACGAGTATAACGCTCTTAACTTGAACATTAGTGAGAGTACTAAGAACCTTTACAATTTGTTCACCCAAATTAACGATGATGTCAGTCAAAGTAGAAACAACAGTTTAACCAATTTATTTCAGTTCAACAATTCTTCCAATAACCTAAACAAGATTTCCTCGTTATCCAATCTAAGATCGTCCCACAATTTGGCCCTAATCAACTCCAACTCCACCCTAAACTTATTTATGTCATCCAATCCAAATTTTAATCCTCCTTATACCCACCCAAGCTCTAGTGGGTCTGGATCTGTTCACACAAACAACACTACTTCCAATACAAATGCGGCTGCAAGCATCACCTCGAACCCTACTTCTAATTCAGTTTCCACTTCGAATGCCAACGTTTCTAAGGTGGACGATTCTGACAGTGAAACCCACGAAGGTGACACAGACAATAACGGAAAGACACAAGAAGGATTATCCAACCAGTTTTTACTCTAAGGATACAGTTTCAGTTCCACTTCTAAATAGATAATCGACAATGAATATATTTTACACTATATACTATCACCTAAATCTTCAAATTCTTAGTTTCTTCGGCCACTTTAGCATTTCTTCTTCTTTCGACGTCCCAATTATACAATCTGGCGGTGTTTACTTCCATGGTGGTGATGTTTTCTTTTAAGAAGGTCAAGTCTTCTTTGATAATGACCACTTGTTCTTTGTTCTTCCTCAATCTTTCATCTAACAATTCTACTGCCTCGTCTAAAGGATATTCCAACATTACTTCGGCTCCTAACCACAAATAGACCGAATTGGTTTTTTCCATATCTATGGTGGCCCTTGTGTATAAAGTGTCATTTAACTCGTAATTTGTTTCCATGATCTTGTCAGAATCATCCTCTCCATCTTCGGTCAGCTTGCGGTCTTGGATATACCGTATAATGTCCAAGTTTTTCTCTATATCGGGTATTTTGACGTTTAAATCATTAAGCTGGTTTCTCTTGGATAACTCCATATACTTGTATTGCTGTAATCTATCTTGGAATGTTTGCATGGTCCTTTCAAAGTCACTTTCAGCGTCCTTGACAAAGTTCTCTACTTTGTCTATAAAAGGAGCCTGAGGGATCCCTCTAGGGTTTGATTTATCGGTTCTAAAGCATGTTAGTATTGCGGCTGATTAGGGGACTTATATGCAACTCCAGTATCGTGATCTGAGTTTTGCTCTGGTCCGTAATCGAAGGTTCTACGTACTTCAAAACGTCCATAGTTGGTAAGATATTGCAGAATATTCGCGGTGAAAAATTTCATCAATTAGTGCGGTTGCAACTCTGAGAGTTGTATGGAAATACCACAAATGGGAATACCACGACTAAGTGGAGATAGATAAGCTAGAATGGCAGCATAGGGTGAGATTAGTGGCTCCGTAGTAGTGTAGTGGTAATGGGATAGTTGTCCGACTCAGCAACATTAGAGAAGCAAACTACAACTGTCCAACAGTACAAGTACTGAGAGTAATTATTGGGTGCAAAATCTCAGCCGATGTAATACAAACTATATACTCAAAATATATAAACTAATTCAATTTTTCGTAAGTAGGATGGTGGTTCAACTTTTTGATATCAGCCTCTGCCTCTGCCTTACGCTGGTCGTAAACATTCAACACCGATTCAGCAGCCTTAAGTCCTGACAATACCATTGCACCAAAAGTGGGTCCCATTCTGTTAGAACCATCAACTTCAGACAATTCCATTCCGGTAACCACTAAACCCGGAGTAACTTCTCTTGTGCCTTTCACAATGGCATCTTCGGCGCTATTCATGTCGAGACCTCTCATGTGACCTAATTCAATTTGAGACAACTCTGCCATTCTTTTGGCGGAGCCAGCCCCAAATAATCCATCGTGGCCAGAAGCAGAAAGAACAACGTTACAGTTGAGGATGTTCGGATCCATACACGATTGAGTATCGTGATTGAGAGCCACCAATGTCCAGTTGGTGACGACCCCAGCTAATCTTAATTTTCCAGTAGTCTCGCAAGGTCTGGTGATCAAATCTTCTACAGCAGTGGCATTAAACAATTTGACGTTTGGGAACTGTAACACTTTAGACATCAAAGTGGACATGAACAAGGCTGCGTGCTTCACCACCACATAATCTCCTTCATCATCATACTCAATATCCAATTCATCCAAAAAGTGTTGAGCTGGTTTCCTTAATACCATAGCGCTAAATAATTGACCTCCCAACCAGCATCCACCACCTGGACTGACGCTGGCTTCAATAATAGCAATTTTCAACTCGGGTCTGTTTTTGGCCAACACATAAGCAGCTGACAACCCTGCAGATCCAGCGCCAATAATCACTACATCAGATTCGGCGTACTTATCTAAGTCTTTAAAGTAACGCCTGGTCATTGCCCTGGAAACCGTGGATTCTCTGATAGGATTGAACTTGAAGTTGTCCCAATCAGCAAACTTGACATTGCCGTTGGAAGCTTTCGTTTGCAAATTGATTTTTGTTTGCAAGTTAAGTGTTTCATGAGAAACATCTGTTTGTTGAAGAACTGTTGGAGGAGCCATTTTTGATGTTGTATGGAGGTTTATGGTCAGATCAATGGTATTTATAGTTTTTTGTGCCGAAAGTCTCCGGGTTTAGCAACAGAACTAATAAGACTTGTAACCGAATTTCCAACCCTGTAAGGGGTTACTAGAGCAATTCTGTTCTATATTATAGGGGTATTTAGGCTGTGTCCTTGTAATTGCATTCACTTTAAGGTAAATGGCTGCAAAAATTAGTGAGAACTTTTAATCGCATACGCTGAGTTTAGGGAGAAATAGCCTGAGATTAGGAAGCAAGCTGAGGGGTCCAAGAGCATATTCTTACATAAGACGCTTAATAGAACGGCAATCCTTGTAAGTGCATTAATTTTGGCTATGTTTCCCGGGAACTCTACGACTTATAAAGGGCATAAATCGTAAAGCTATAGTTACCAGATCTAATGTCAATTGACTATGTACATTCTATTTCGAGTTGGGACTGAACTTCTTGAAGTAACGGTCTCTAAAGTTCTTGATATTTTGCTCTTTCAAACCATTACTGGTGATGCCTTTATAAGTGTCATCTCTTTTAACATACACCAATAATCTTCTAGACCATTTATTGAATTCCTGTTCAAGATTATAAATCAATTGTAATCTTTCATGCTGGGGAATTTGGTTGATTTCAAAATCATCATTTGCAGTTGGCATCCAGAACGCAATTCGTCCATTAACCGGTAATTTATTAGCAGAAAATTCCAACAAATCATCCAAAAGATTGGATAATTCATATGGCTTCTTGGGAGGAATGTAATCTTTTCTTAAGTGAGCTTTTTCCCCTTCGATGACAACATGCTCTCTTCCAGCAGCTTTTTCTTCATTTTTGGCTCCACAGATCTTTAATCCCTCTCTAACTCCATAAGGAGGATCACAAACAATAGTATCAAACATGAAGTTTTCTCTGAAGGCATTATTGGTAAAATCCATGGTTAACACGTCGATATACTTGTCCTCTGTCTTGTATTGTTTGAAATTGTTCTTGATGGTTTGCTGGTTGCCCTTACCTCTTAGTATTCTTACATCTATATCAGATCCCATTGTGATGGCTCCAAACTCGGCTGCTGCCACCAAAAACGAACCAGTTCCCGTGAAAGGATCGTAAGCTAGTTTTCCTGGCCCTGTCTGTGCTATATTACAAGAAACCAATGCAAGCTCGTCGTCAAATGACGTGGTTCCAATATATTTCCTCTTTCTCAAATCATACTTGTCAAGAATTCTATTGGATCTAGCACTAAGTTGCACCTGTCTGCCAAACCAAATTTTGTTTGGAACCGTGATCTTAACAGTTTCGTGGAATTCATACTCCTCTAAAAGGGTGAATATTTCATCCGGGTTCTTCATCCTGATTGGTCCTTGAAATTTCAAGTATCCAAAAGTTTCAATAATAGGAGCCTTAGTTTCGTTCTCTCGACTTCCTAAGTACCCCACAAAATCAAATTTAAAGGATCTGTGCTTATAAGTATCAAATTTATCACTTGACTTCTTAATGACATCTTTGTGAAGGTCGTCGATATTAGTTCCATAGCCCCATAACTCGTAAATTCCCTTACTTAATACCGATCTATGTAAAAGCTTCTTAGCTTGTTCATCATTTTCAAGTTGCACGATCAAAAACGGGTTTTTCTCGTCGTGATGTTGTAAGTCCAACGGAATGTTATAGTACAGTGCAAGTGACTCGAGTTCAGCTTTGCGGAAGTTTGCATGGGCTTGAGCAAAGCATATTAAGTAGTCCTTCATGTCTGATGGTGTGGTAGTAAAATCGCGATGCGATGCGATGAGATGTCGTCTCCACAGAATGAGATATTGAGCAATGAGACATGGGAAGGTTGGGTCTTACCTGTTACCAATTGTATGGATAGGAATTAAAAATATGTGGAGCGATTCCAGCTCTAAACTTTGCCTCTGACAGAAACAACCACTCCAATAATACGAACCTTCTATGAGCCATTCTAAACGCCATTCTAAACCCTGGTAATGAAAAATCCCGGACACGACCCTTGGTTTAGCACACGACCCGCGCTCAGCAAAAATCTTCAGGAGTCCAACACCTGTCGCCTACTCCATATATATTATACTACACACTGTCGCCGCCACCCAAAGCGTCAGAAGATATATCAGTACCATTCAAGCACATCGTTGACGTTGGTGTCTTTTTGTTTGTATTTCCCATTTGATTGACGTCACGACGATAAGAGCCTGTGACTTATAAGCCCCGTTGACCTGTTCTGTGTTTGTGGCCTTACATAGATTATAGCGTTGTATACGAGTCCATACTCAATAAACTAGCTTCCTAATTGACTATTGTAATCGGTGTATATAATGTCGAACATTGATGATGATGAAGCCCTCTTCGAGGATATCTACGGAGAAGACGAAAAGGTAGACACTCAGGAGAAGCCTGCTACCGAACAAAAGACGGATGCTAAGCTGGAACAAGACACTAAGCCAGAACCACTGGTTAATTCCGGCCCGGAATCAGCTGATCTGACGGGTCCAGGTGAAACCACCGTGGAACTGGCCCCCACGGAGACTGCACCATCTACGGCAGCTGGTCTGGAAGAAACTGAGACTAAACCTCAGGCACTGAACCCACAGCCACCACCGGCTATGCCACCAGCAGGAATGCCAGGAATGCCAGGAATGCCGGGAATGCCAGATTTTAACCAAATGAAACAATTCCAAGCCGGAGCTCCTCCAGCTATGGCCCCAGGAATGGCCCCTGCTGCAAACCCTACATCTATGACTCCCTCTAATATGGGTAGAGACAGTGGGAAGATGTTCATAGGGGGGCTCAACTGGGACACCACGGAGCAAGGATTGGTGGATTATTTCTCCAAATATGGGGAGATCTTAGATCACACTATTATGAGAGATACTGCTACTGGAAGATCTAGAGGGTTTGGATTCTTAACATTTAAAGACCCTAGTTCTGTAGATGCGGTTATTAAGACTGATCATGTGTTGGACGGGAAATTGATTGACCCCAAAAGAGCTATTGCTAGAGATGAACAAGATAAAGTGGGGAAAATCTTTGTAGGAGGAATTGACCCACTCGTAAATGAAGAGGATTTTAATGGATTTTTCTCCCAATTCGGGCATATCATAGATGCACAATTGATGGTGGATAAAGACACAGGAAGATCCAGAGGATTTGGTTTCATTACCTACGATTCACCTGAAGCCGTCGATAGAGTTTGTGTCAATAAGTATTTATCATTAAAAGGCAAAGCCATGGAAGTTAAACGGGCAGAACCAAGAGGTCAACACCAACAGAACCAGCAAATGCAACAACAGTCTTATGGATATAATCCTTATAGTCAGTATGGGCAAATGCAATATGGCCAACAACAATACGGAGGAGCCAATGCTCAGGCCGTTAACCCGGAAATGATGCAAGAATATTGGCAAAGAATGCAACAATGGTATATGTTTCAACAGCAACAGCAGCAGAATGGAGAAAACGGAGACGGAGAACAACCAGACCAGCCTTTAAACCCTCAGCAACAAGATGATGAAGAAAGTAAAGAAACCGCTAGTAATGATGGAGGATACAACAATCAAGGCGGATATGGAGGTGGAAGAGATCATCGAGATTACAGCGATAACAGGAGAAATTATGGTCCTCCAAGAGGTCCAAGAAGAGGGGCTCCTTCGGGTCCTGGAGGATATAGAGGAAGAGGAAGAGGAAGAGGGGGTTATAATAGGGGCAGAGGCTATCATCCATACAGTAGAGGTGGAAGAAGATAGGTCTATAAGGTATATAAAAGGTTCCCAATAAAATTGATCTACTTAGCATTATAGTCGAGTATTAAAGTATATTAAGTGTATTAATGAAGTATAAGTGTATCTTATATAAAAGAATTTGAAAATGTCGTTGAAGAACCGTTTATAAATGTCGTTGAACCCTTCATAATTCCTTGTTTCCATGAATGTATTTCCATGAATATATTGTTTCTTACAAATTTCTTATAAATATACTGTTTCTTATCGGTATTTCTCTACTTTCTCTTCGTAGGCCTGGAATTCTTCGCCTTTCTCTTCTCCTTAAGCTTCCTGTCTCTTCTAATTTGATCAGTAGACTTAAGCTCATTTTGGGCACCAGGCTTACTGAAACCTGTGACATTCTTCCCAGCTTCAACAGCCTTAGAGACCTTCTTCTTTTGCTTGTGATAATCATCTCTATACTTGTCAGGCATCTTAGGAGCCTTGTTCTGTTTATGCTTGAATCTATGATTCATACCCACCTTAGGTCCCTCACCAGGACCTGGGGCAGTTCTATCATTATGCAATAAGTTTGGATTTTGTTTCTTCCACTCTTCGAATCTTCCGGATCTAAAGGTGGCGGGGATTCTTTGTCCAGATTCACTGATGATATATTTCTTATCGGTAGAAAGCGCGTTATAGTATTTCCCTTTCTTCTTGTCCCATCTCATGATTTGTTTGTTGACTTGCATCTTGTCGTCGTTGTTCAAATCAAAGCTGGCACTGGCGGCATTGTTGGTGAAGTTGGAGTCGATGGCCAATTGTTTGTCCTGAATATCACTACTTGGAGCATAATGGCTCATATAGAACTCAGGATCTTTATATGATTTACGAGGCTTATATTTATACCTCGTTTCCCGCAAGGCCTTATCACCATCTTGGAAGTATTCTGCCAACTCTGTTTCATCCACCATATCTTCCTTACTGCCGCTATCACTGGTAGCCTTATTCAAAATCTCGTCTTCAATGGCATGGCCCAATCCAGCTATCTTTTCCCGTTCCAAAAGCTCTTTACGTTCCTTAGCCTTCCTTTGAATAGGAGCAAGTTGTTTCCGTCTTTTGTTCATGAATTCCACCAAACTATCTTCTTCCTTTTCCCGGCCCCTCTTGTTGAATTCGAACACCGTTTCTTTGGTGTGCCTATTATTCAACTTGTTCAAAAAATCGAGCTTCTCTTTTTCAAGATTGGGGCCGAATAATAAATGCTGCTCGTCCCACAATCCTTGCTGGACGAGGTTCTTTGTTCTTTTCACCGATTCCACGGATGCTGGTTGTCTACTCTTGTAAAACAATTTTTCTCCCTTGAGGGAAACATCCCTGATTAAATTCAAGTCGTAATTGTGGTGCATTAATGTTTCATACACTTCTTGACTGTTTTCCAAATCGGGTCTTGGTGCTGATCCAATCACGAGTCTGTCGGTATAAGAAACTTTAGGAGGTTGATACTCCGACTCTCTTCCTTCGGATGCGTATCTTTCTTGCAATAATTTGCATTTAGCTTCATGCATGGAAGTGGTCAAGATCTTCTTCCCTAAGAAGATTTCTAAGTCTAACAAGTAGGGCAATTCACGCTCGTTAACAATGGAGTAAGCCCACCCTTTGTTACCAGCTCTGGCGGTTCTCCCGACTCTGTGAATAAAGATTTTAGAAGAAGATGGCAAGGTATAGTTAATGACATTGGCCAAAATAGGAATATCAATACCTCTAGCTGCCACGTCTGTCACCACCATTATGGAAGATAACCCAATTCTGAACTGGTACAATTGGTTTTTTCTGGCGGTGTGATCCAACGATCCGTAAATATAAGACACTAAATACCCGAACTGTCTCAACAACTGAGTAAGATATTCCACATGATGTTTGGTAGGAGCAAAAACAATGGTGGAGTATTTAGAAGGTAATACATTGGCTGGAGGTAATCTTTCCTTTTTGAACTTTTTAGTCTTTGACTTCTGTTTCTGCTTTTCTCGGTCTTCATTGTCGCTATCTTCATCACTATCGTCTCTTCTGGAGTTAATGGCCTTGATTTTGGCGATTTCTTCTTCTGTGGGTAACGGCATTTTAATGACCTCTTGTAAAAGATATAATAAATTGGCTTCTCGTTCATTCTTCTTTGTGGAAATATAAGCCATTTCTAACTGATCGGATATTTTAGCATCGGCATCCAATCTAACCAACGTGGGGTTGGACAACCCTGCTTTAGCAAACTCCACCAATGATTTCGGTAACGTGGCAGAGAACAATAATGTTTGCCTAGAGGGAGGTAAAGAGGCAATTAACTCATTTAACTGCTCAGCAAACCCCAACTCAAATAACCGGTCAGCTTCATCAAACACAATGTACTCGATTGATTTCAAATTCAATTCCATTTCGACCTTTAAATGCATAAATCTCCCGGGGGTAGCAATAATAATATCGGGGTTAGACATCATCGATGTAAATTGTTCGTTTAAAGAATCACCCCCAACTAAGAGAATACTTCTTAAATCCGACTTGGCCCCGAACTCCTTAACCTGTTTAAAAGTTTGCATCGCCAACTCTCTTGAAGGAGACAAAATAATAGCTCTAGCTCCGTTCAGTTTAGGTGAGTGGGTTTTCAACTTCTCGATTAACGGCAATACAAAAGCGGCTGTTTTCCCGGAACCGGTTCTGGCCATCCCCACCACATCCCTGTTATCCATTATCAACGGAATGGTCTTCCTTTGGATGGGAGTGGGCTGTTTGAACCCTTTTCTTGCAATATTATGAAGTAAGAACTTCGATAACCCAAAAGATTGGAAAGATCCGGCCTTGGCCTTTTTAACCTCGGGATTATTGGCCAAGAAGTATGACGAGATGTTCGAATCCTGTTTTTCACCATCCTCATCATCAGAACCTTCTAAATTCGTGAAATCAACCGAAGGACTCTTACTTTTGTCTTTACCGGAATCTGTAGGAATGTTGTCGGGAATCTCATCTACTTCACTTCCTCCCGAAAAATAATCATCACTGTCACTGTCGCTAGCATTGTCACTGCTTTCAGCGTTGATTAACGACTTGGTAATGTCAATATCTTCGTTATCGTCCGACATATTCACAGTGATTGGACTTGATGTAGAGGAGATGAGCATTCGCGATGAGCACAATTTTTCAGGTCGTGTGCAGTTCATATAGTCTCACATTAAATTTTGCAAAAGTGCCTGTGCGCTTAAGTGCGTGTGCACCTACAGGGGCGGAACTTCACTATCATGGAAAATCACTGATACGAAAATCACTGATACGCGGTAGTGCAGCACAATTTGCGCTTGACAGGGTTTGGTTGCAACCAAGCAATAACTGAACCTCTTGAACTCCTGAATCTTTCCCTGCAACCACTGGACACAAAAGCTGCCATCAGACGCCAGCACGCTCCATGCAACACCAGCCAAAAGAAACCCCTTGCGGTAATCCACATCGGATTATTTGTTTACACAGCTATTTTTAATTTACGAACCCGCATCGTAACTGTATTTTGTATATCACATTCCGTAACTACTCTGGAAGTCAGTTGACAGATGCCAGTCAACAAACCTCAGGATACCTCAGGATAAGTCTATATAAGCCTAAACATCCGCTCTTGCTTGGTGAATCATCCCAACTACATCTACTATTGAGAATATCCTCCTAAGCCGCTTTAACATCCTCGTACTTCCTATTGCGTTCCCCGAACAATAATTGTGCAAGCAAATCACTATTGTTTGTAGTTCATACACGCACATAACTCTTCTGCAACAACGTGGGCGTGATAGACTCGATTGTTCCTGTCGTAACTGAGAAGCCTAGATCTCCGTAGATCCACGTCTTCATTTATTTATTTGTTTTTTCTTGCTTCACGTTACATGGTTTGAGTTTGAGCTGGACTTGAAAGATTATGCTAATGAAACCTGTCAGCCTTAAACGCACTAAGCATGTGGCCATTACAGTGATGGTTTTGGCACTTTTCTTGTGGGTGTGCCGATGTTTTACTTCCGACGATAGCGCCTCCTTAATAGATAAGGCTCTCAGCCGCTACGCTACTGAGCACCACCAAAAATTCGCTACCACGTCTGAAACTGCCAGTCCTAGCACCACAGAACCACTAGACTACGATTTGAAAGCTATTGCCAAATCCTCGGTCGGTTCCACTGCACAACACCAATCCTGGTCTGACGCCTTTGGCGCTATGTGGGGTTACCTTTGGAGCCCTACTCCCGCTACGCAGCCATTTCTGAAAACCTCTGCTGCCGCAACCAGTGAGATTAATTTGTTGTTAAACCACTTCGATAGTTTACCGTTGGCGGACCGGATTCTGATCATTGACGGTGTGTTGGACGATGTAGGAGAGGAAAAGTACCAGTTTTTCAAGCAAATATTTGAAAACGTCTACGAAAATCGACCCAGGACCAAAAAGAAGTTGGACCGGTATAATAGGAAGATTTCTATTACCAGATATGAATACAAAATGATCGACAATTTGGAGAAGGATGCCATGAAGAAGGAGAACCCGGACTTTGCCGTTTTCAATGAGGGGTATTTGTCCAACGGTTTACAGTTGACGGCCGAAGAATTGACGTTAATGAAGGATTCTCATGCTAACGTGGTGAAGAATTTACCTGCTGAGGACGGCACAAAGTTATATAAAGGGAATGGGATTGTTTATGTAGGAGGCGGCAAATTCAACTTCTTAACGTTATTGTCTGTTAAGGCCATTCGAGACTTGGGGTCTAAGACTCCCATTGAGATCTTGATTCCTTCGTTAGACGAATTTGATGCTAATTTGTGTTTGAAGGTGTACCCTAAATACAACGCCAAATGCTTGTTGATGCCCAAAATGTTACGAATCTTCGATAAAAAGGACGATAAGACCAAAAAGCTGCAACCCAGTGGAGACAATGTGTTCAAAAAAGTCGACATTAGAGGATATCAGTATAAAGTGTTGGCATTATTATTGTCTAGTTTTCAAAATGTGTTGTTTTTGGATAGTGACAACATTCCCACCAAAAATCCCGATGTATTATTTGACTGTACTCCTTTTAAGAAGCACGGGATGATTGTCTGGCCCGACTATTGGAAGAGATCCACCTCCCCGTTGTATTATCAAATCGCGAATATAACCATCAATAGAGATGAATACTTACCCAAATATAACGAGGGAACCAATGACTATGAGCCAGTTGATTATAGCGGGTGGTCTAAATCGAAAATCCCCTTCCACCAATTCAAAGGAGCCTTACCAGATCCTAGTAGTGAATCAGGGCAATTGATGATTAACAAAAAAACTCATTTAAGTCCTTTGATTTTGTCGTTATATTATAACTTGTACGGGCCCAGTCATTACTATCCGTTGTTCTCTCAAGGAAGCGCGGGAGAAGGCGATAAAGAAACGTTTATAGCTGCGTGTTGCGCCTTAGGCGTTGATTTTTACCAAGTCAAGACGTTTTTAAGAGCCATGGGACATTTCAGTGAAAATCAATTTGTCGGGACTGCTATGGCCCAGCATAATCCTATAACTGATTATCAACATTCCCAGTCAGAGATATTCTTTGTCCACGCCAATTTCCCTAAACTAAATCCATGGGATTTAAAAGTGGATGGCAAGCTAGTCGATGCAAAAACCGGTCAACGGCACCGTTTATACGGCAATTCCATTAAAAAGAATCTCAAGTATGACTTTGAGCTACTCCAGTGGAAGAACATGAAGTACTTTGTGTGTCAGGCCAATTTGAATTTGGTTAACTTCAAGCTGGTAGATCATACAAAACTATGTGACGAAATCGACAAACAACTCAAGTTCTTAGAGAGTACTACTGGGCTTATGGAGGATACGTTTTAATTGTGTATAGTGTATAATAGTATAAAACAGAACCAACGCGGTCGGATGTAAAGGCCAAATCCGAGGGAGTGGCTTGTTATATCCGGGGACAAACATCCTAACACCCAGATTTGTAACATGGGTCTAACATCCTAACACCCATCGCTCCGTAACACTACAAATCGCGCTAACATCAAATAACACCAAATAACACATCAACCAAATGGCCATCAAGTTTCTATTTCTATTGTCACGGCAGGGCAAAGTCCGGTTGAACAAATGGTATGAAACCATTAGCCAACGAGAAAAGGCCAAAATTATGAAAGAACTTACCACCTTGATTTTAAGTCGGAGGGCAAAAATGTGTAATATTCTTGAATATAAAGATATCAAGGTGATTTATAGACGGTATGCGTCGTTATTCTTTATTGTGGGGATTGAAAATGATGATAATGAATTGCTCGCATTGGAGGTAATTCATCGGTTTGTGGAACAAATGGATAAATCGTACGGGAATGTCACCGAGTTGGATATAATCTTTGGGTTTAACAAGGCGTATTATATATTGGACGAGTTACTATTGAATGGAACTATACAAGAGAGTAGTAAGAAAGAGGTATTAAAACGAGTGGCTCAGCAAGATGAGTTGGAGAGTATGGATGAATTGGATGGATTAATACAGCATTGAATAAGGAGAGTGTATATCAGAAAGATAGAGCGCAGTATAGCGTCCGTATAGCACAATATAAGAACGACAGCACAGTTTAGCGGGACGCAGTAGAGCGGCAGAAGTATAAATACAAGGACGAAGGAACCGCCTCACTCCCAGAAATTGATCACAGTGATATACTGAAGTATTCTGAAGTAACACTTTTAGTAGAAGTAGGAGACTGGTAGGAGACTAGTAGGAGACAACTAGGAGACAACTAGGAGAGAATTAACTAGGAGAGAATTAACTAGGAGAGAATTAACTAGGAGAGAATTAACTAGGAGAGAATTAACTAGGAGAGAATTAACTAGGAGAGCAAATGAGACATCCAACCTGAACACTCAGCTTTTGCTCAACTATGTGAGCCCTATGAGAGCCCTATGAGAGCCCTATGAGAGCAAATCAGACATCCAACAGAACACTCAGCTTTTGCTTAACTATGTGACCACTTAACTAGAAGACCAATTACCCACTACACGAGCCTGCACCTTTATATCACGTTACCTCCGCTATCCCTTCCTTCTCTCCCATTCCACCTCCATATAATCGACCACATGCCCTCATAATAAGCCACCTTCTCCATAGCACGTTGAATGCGTGAATGCGTGAAGAAAAACAAAAATTGCAGCAGAGCATCACTCGCATTGACACAAGTGAGACAACCACTGACACAAAGGAAGAGAAAAGGAGAGAAGCAGATATACAAGCTCAAGCAACACCCGCCAATAGTCGACATCCACACATATAGATTCACGGTGAGCAATAAACTATCACAACAACGGCGGCTAACAAGGCAAATACTATGAAACTAGACGAAGAAGTGGATCTGGATCATAATAACAAGTGTAACGGAGACAACATGAGCAAATATTGTAATGGTAGCAACGGTACCACTATTCAATCAAGCGTCAGTGATTGCAATAAGGAAGGAGTGCGAGATGAGCAAATAAGTACTAATACTATCTCCAACATGATAAATACCCTTAATATTCAAGACATAGAAGACGCAGAAGTGGTAGTGGTAGAAAACAACAGTCAGTTGGCGGAACTCGGAAAGGGCCAGAAGATACGGCTCCGCAAGTTTAATAAGATAGGGGGCCACACGGTGATCTATAAATACAACCAGTATTTGATCAAACAATTACACCACGAGAACAACATCTATGAATTGATAACTCAGAACCACCAAACAAATCCGATTTATAAACAACTTCAGGTATTTCTTCCTTATTATTACGGCACTATTAAACTCGATTTGGCTCATGTGGTGGAAGAATTCATTATCATTGAAGATTTAAGTAACGGGTTAGTAGAGCCTTATATAATTGATTTGAAAATGGGTACTAGACAATATGGACTCAAAGCAAACGAGGATAAGAAACGCAGCCAACAACTAAAATGTAAAAACAGCACATCTTCGTCGTTGGGAGTTAGGTTATGTGGGTTGCAGATTATCCATAACGACCGAATAATCATATATGATAAGTATTACGGGAGGAAATTAACTAAACAAGAGTTTCAAACCCATTTAATGAAGTTTTTAATCGGCAATGAGGAACAGAATCATGAAAACAAAAAGTTATTACAGTTTAAATCGCTGGTTATCGTCCAACAGTTAACAACTCTCCAAAGACTTTTACTGGCACTACACAATTACAGATTTTATGGGTCGTCAATCTTGATTATATACGATAACAAAAAACTAAACCAATATTTGCATAATGGCATTCCCTCCACTGTTGAAGGCCAAGATTTAATTAAGGTCAAACTAATAGATTTCAGCAAAAGTTTTATTACCAGTGATGAAGAATTCTCCACTTTGGGGTTGACCCACCGCAAAGATTATGGTTACTTGAAAGGGGTACATACATTGATAGCCCTTTTTAACGTCCTCAGTCACCAGCATATGCCTCCGGACTATGAATTTGATAGTTGCACCAGTGACTAAATTAGCATATTATAAACAAACAACTAACAATAGAGCAATTTTTGGACCCTTACATATGGATGTGCGATATGGTCAATTTCATTTGGACAATTTCACACTAACAATGCCATGAATGAGATTCACAATGTGGTTCACAATCTGTCCACAAGCTGTCCACAATAGTAAGCCTGTTGCTTGCGGCCAATGGATTCCTAGTGTGGTATAGGGAAGATAAGCCCCGTCCCCACATGCTGGTGAATCTGGGGCCAATTTTGCAGTCAAATGTTTACATCTATTAGACATCTAGTATTAATAGTATATGACGTCATAAAACCATCGTAGTGTATGTTTGAGGAAGCTGGGTCGTGTCCATATCATTCTCATAATGGCCCTAATTTTGGCACCGCAACCACCGCCATTGGTGGCAACTCTAGCACCATTGTTGTTCCAGCGTCATCGGTCGTGGCTTGTCTTGTCATCGGTCGTGTCGCTCTCGGACTCTCCCAGTGACGGCAGATCCTTTTGAGGGATTTTTCATGAGACAATTGGTCCTCGCACTCCATTCCTTCTTTTTGCCCGTCAACCTAGGGTAAACTGGTCGTGTGTTCCTCGAAATGAGGGATTTTTGGTTAAACATTTACTCAATCGAGTAACTCCAATACGCGGATTTATCTGGCGCTACCACCATTTTGGTACCACCACGGCGGTAGTGGCACCAAAAGGAAAAAACTCTGTCACCAATTGCAAAAATTTTCTGAGATGAACCATCCTGCACAAAGTCCATTCTATATAAACATTTAGAATTCCCATGAAAGCAGATTTTTTTTTTGTTCCCCAGTTCTTTTTATATAACAGTTATATTCTTAGTTCTAAAGGTGTCAGATTGAGTTTATACTCAGAAGCATATATTCTTTCATTACATTTATTTATTACTGCCGGTTCGGTGTGGTATTTAAATCTTTGTAAAAAGATTGATAATTCCTCATAGTAATATTACCATCCGGTTCCAAACACTTTCTAATCCGATAGGAAAAGAGTCGGTTTAGGAACAGATTGTGGGTGTACATTAATTGTTGGTTTTTATTTGTTTTGTCTTGTGAGTGATTAGTAGGATTGTCACGATATTGGAATCCTACCGTTGTAATTAATATGTACTAACCCACTATTTAATAGTGAGTTGTTAAAACCCAGTCAAAACCCTTGATTATAATAAGATCCATTCCTTTTAAAAGCGTGCCCGAAAAAATGTCTATCATCAGCTTAAATAGTAATAAGAAGAAGTCTTCGGACTCTTCGTTGAATTATTTGAATAATAACCATTCTAATAATTTTGCCAAATTTGATGAAAAGAAGGATTATTACAAACGGTGTAATAAAAAATGTTCTTCCAAAAAATGTCCTACTTCCGTGAGTTTTTGCTTGAGTAAGTAGGCATTTGGAACATGTAAGGAGATGAGTTTGTATGGCTCCTTTGTTGTCTTGTAATATATTGTATTATAATAACATAAAAATGTTCGTTTGCGTAAGACTCTGGCATTATGTTAGAGATATATGAAGTAAAAGACATTATAGCTCTAGATATCAGAGATAACAGGTATGTCTACACATGGACTACTGTATGATGTTTTATGGCTCCAGCTGTGAATTATCACTGTGGCTAGTTGCTACTACAGCTTATACTTGTTGGGCTTATGACTCGTAATTTTTCACTGGCACGCCAGATATTTTTCAATTATTTTTTTCCTGGCATGAACGCTATATGGCCCTAATAAAGTCCCAGCCCCGTAGGTTCCATTTTGTTCCTCTACATTGTGTCTACATCGTCTCTACAGTTTTAGCAATCTCCAGTTAAAGTTATCGGCTACATGCTGTGCTCTATATTACTACAATATCGACCTGAAACTTGCAAGAGAATGTGTGATTAATCGTAGAATCCAACCTCATCATTGTAACAGGTCAAATTGAACTTGATAATCATCGTCAATATACCAGGCAAGAGAGTCCAACAATAGTAGGGCCTGTATTGTCAGCCAATTTATTCCTGGTGTATTAGCAATGAGTTGAAAATTTTTCAAATGCATCTAAAAGCCACTCGCACGGTGAGCCGTCTGAGTAGTGAGAATGCACTAAGGGGCCAATAGTTAGGAGCTAGTGTGGCAGGCACTCACTGGCACCGCGTTTGAGCGAGTAGCACCGCGATTGGGCAGTAGCACCACAATTGGGCGAATAGCACCACAATTGGGCGAATAGCACCACGATTGTGCGAATGGCACCACGATCGTGCGAATGGCACCACGATCGTGCGAATGGCACCACGATCGTGCGAATGGCACCACGATCGTGCGAATGGTGCGACTTCTAATCTTACTCTCAAGCTCATCCATTAATCTAAACAAACCATGGGGGACTTTGAAAAGGCCCGAGATTCGTTGATACAAGACATCTCCAGCTCCATCAATTCCATTGTCATTAACTTGAACACCTTAAATAGGTCCTTAAATAATTCCATCCAAGTGGGAAAGGAGTTTGATAATGTCAGTAATCTTTGGAACCATTTCTATACGGGTATGAAGGATCCTAGGCATGGAGACAACGGAGAAAGTGGAGACATAGAAGAGAGAGAAGACGAAAGAGAAGAGAGGGAGAATGAAGAAGAGAATGTCCATGGTGTCGATGAAAGCGCTACACAAAAGGAACACAGCGTGTCCAAATAATCTAGTACGCGTCTATTTAGATATCTTATGTAATGATTCAATTTTATGAGTTTTATTCAACCCGATTCTATATGGCTTTTTAGAATGTAGTTTAGTCAAGATCTCTGATAAACTTCCTGACTTACGAACCCGGTATTTCTGTCCAGCAGTGGGTTTGGAAGGCACCTGTGCCTTGGGACTTATGATCTTAGGTGTCTCTATGGTTGGGCCAGGCTTCGGCTCCGACTGCGATACCTCAGACGTCAATGGTGTAGCGTTCTGGAGTTCTAGATCTGAGCCTGAATCTGAATCTGAGCCTGGGTCGGATTCATTAACAACGTCATGTGTTTGGTGTAGTTGTGGTTGTGTTTGGTGTTGTTGCGGTTGTAGCTGCTGTGGTGGTGGTTGTAGCTGCTGTTGTTTGACTTTCGCTTGCGTCTCACACAGTCGAGCCAACGTCAATAACGTATACTCTTCTTCACTGTTTTCAACTTCTTCTGGGGTTATATCCTCCAGTTTTGCCTCCTCCGGTACACCTCTTCGTTTGTTATATTCTATATTAAACTCGTCCAATGGCGCTCTCATCCATTCCGTTCTCTCTGGTTTACGCTCGCTTAGGCTCAAATACTATGAGAATCTCACGCGTCCTAAAACTACTGTGGTTGACACCAGCCCATACGGTTCGTATTCAATTCAAACAAGACAAATACATGGGCAAGAGTTCAAGAGATCATGGACTTGTGACCTTAGTTGGACCATATTGATCTAGAGATGAGTCTCAATCTGGCTTTGGCGACAAACCAGAAGGAATTTTGGGGCTTTATAGAAGCCCTCTAATGTATCTGGATTAACATCCTCACTCCCACACATTGCCATAACACCTTGTATTATGCTTTCAGCTGGCAGCAGAACCGATGGAGTTGTGATTTGATTCGGTCATTTCTGATTGGTTCATTTAAATTGGAGTAGAGATGTTGTTCCGTCTACTAAAGCCTATTGGCGTTTCTGACAATATTGCGGACATATTCTCCGGCACCTTCAATAATCAATAAACTCTGTTGTGTCTGGTTGTCACCCCGGTTCTTTTCAGTAGTATTCTTTTGGGGGCACCAAAATGAAAATTACTTTTACATTAGACAAACGAGCAATTTGGGAAGAGGAACTGGCTTCCAACGTGGCTTATGCCATTACTAGCTGGTTCTAGTATTCAGAGTAATTCTGGGTACGATCGTCGACTAAACTGACATGTTCTTATCGAATTGAACGTTCATGTTTCCAGGTCTTGTATTGAAACGAATTGGGTTTGTTCGCCCTTTTCTATTGTATGTATATTACTTTTACAGGGCTAGATAATTATTGTTACTAACTAATCGATTACATAATAATGCATTTAGAGCAGGTGGACTCATTTTCTTTAACATTTGGAGCCAGTTGTTCAGCTCTAGCCTCGGGTTTCTTAGGTTCCTGCTTCTTGATCTCCGGCTTTGGTTCTTGTTTAGGTGCTTCGGCGGGAGTTTCTGACTTGTGGAATTTTAAAGCACTGTTGTAGAACGTCTTACCTTGAACATTGTGAATTTGTTTCTCTAAATCACTTGGTTGTCTGGAACCATCGGGACCAGCAAAAGCCCCGGCTCCCCATGGAGATCCTCCATGAGTTTCATCTAAATTTGTCAACAATGGAAATGCTTCCCCGTAACCTAAAGGAATGTAAATCATCCCATGATGAACAAAACTCGATAAAACATTTCTAGCCGTGGATTCCTGTCCTCCACCTGGAGTACCAGTACTAACAAATAATCCAAATGGTTTACCATGCAACGCTCCGCTGGCCCATAATCCTCCGGTTTGATCCCAGAAAGTCTTCCATTGAGCTGGGAAGTTACCGTATCTGGTTGGAACTCCAAACACAAAAGCATCATACTCTTTCAAAGTCTCGACTGTAGCTTCAGGAACATCAGCCTTTGGAGCTGCGTACATTTTGTCTAACACTTCCTTGGGCAAAGTTTCAGGAACTTGGAAGATATCAGCCGACCCCCCGGCTTCCTTAATACCCTTTTGTACTTCTATAGCCCCGGTATAAATGTGATTCCAAGTGGAATAATAGATAATAGCCACCTTCATAATAACTTAAATGAGATAGTGTGCAGAATAAAAATTCTAAAAATCAATTCTCGAGAGGAGGAGCTTTTAAACTATAAAAAGGATCTCTCGGAACTATTAGTGAATAAGGTATATGTAAGCGGAAGGTCGGCTTACAAAAAATTGCTCAATGGGCCAATAGTCGACCATTGGCCATTCTGGTAGATTAGCTGAAGTTTTATAATTTATTACTAACAGCCGCATAAGCTTCGCGGATGCTGAGCCGCACACCCATCACTTGTGGCTCCCTATATAAATACCACTTGTTCCAACCTAAAACCTAAAGCTACATTCACATCAATTGAATTCACAATGGTTAAAATCGCTATTATTTACTATTCTACTTGGTCTCACATCTATTCCAATGCTTTAGAAATCCAAAAGGGTATTGAAGAAGCTGGTGGATCTGCTGATATCTTCCAAGTTCCTGAAACTTTGCCCAAGGAAGTGTTAGCCAAAATGCACGCAGCTCCAAAGGCTGATGTTCCTGAAGCTACAATTGAAACTTTGAAGGAGTACGATGCTTTTGTGTTTGGAGTTCCAACCAGATACGGAAATTTCCCTGCTCAATGGAAGACTTTTTGGGATCAAACCGGAGGATTATGGGCCAGCGGAGCGTTGCATGGTAAACCATTTGCCATGTTTGTTAGTACTGGTACTCCAGGAGGTGGACAAGAAAGTACCTTTATGAATGCTTTATCTAGTTTCATTCATCATGGAATGATTTTCGTTCCTTTAGGTTACGGGGAAGCATTCCCATTGTTGACCAATTTGGATGAAGTTCATGGAGGATCTCCATGGGGAGCCGGGTCTTTTGCTGGTCCCGATGGTTCTAGACAACCAACTGAATTGGAAAAGAAGATTCATAATGTTCAAGGTAAGACATTTTACAACGCTGTGCAAAAGTTTTAGATTACTTGGAGTTCCGCTGTGGATTTATAGTTAGTTCAATATACGTTTGTGTATTATTCTGGGTAAATTGTAGCTCTGAATGAAGCTTTAGAGCTTATCACAAGCAGTTCTAGTGCTACTGTGCTCTTATACCTTGATCGGGTCGAGAACCGTGTTTTGTGTTCTATGGTGCCCATTAGTAATTTTTGTCTAAGCGAAGGCTCCGCGATTCCCTCACAATTTTCAGCAACAAAATTCGCAACAATTCTCACGCTATATAAAGCGCAGCAACCCTACAAAAACATTAAATCAAATAAACTAAATCATTTGAACCAAAATGACAGCTCCTAAGGTCGGAATCATCTACTATTCATTATACAAGCACGTGTTGACCAATGCCTTGGAAATTCAAAAAGGAATTGCTCTGGCTGGTGGGACTTCTCAATTGATTCAAATTCCCGAAACTTTACCGCCACATGTGTTGCAAATGATGAAAGCTCCGGAAAAACCTTCTGAAACGGAAATCCCACACGCCACCACCGAACATCTTCAACAATATGATGCACTTATGTTCGGAATTCCTACAAGATATGGAAATTTCCCTGCTCAATGGAAGAACTTTTGGGATCAAACTGGAGGTTTATGGGCTAAAGGATCTTTGATAGGCAAGCCATTCGGGATGTTTACCAGTACTGGTACTCCAGGGGGTGGACAAGAAAGTACCTTTATTAGCGCTTTATCTAGTTTTGTTCATCATGGGATGGTTTATGTTCCATTGGGTTACGGGGAAGCATTCCCATTGTTGACCAATTTAGATGAAGTTCATGGAGGATCTCCTTGGGGAGCTGGAACTTTTGCTGGTGCTGATGGTTCTAGACAACCAAGTGAATTAGAGAAACAACTTCATCAAATCCAAGGGAAGAGATTTTATGAGACTGTGAAGAATTTGAAGGGATCAAGTTAGAGTTAGATCCTCGATTTTTGATAGACTTTTGTGTTAGATATTCTTTCAATATATAAACACTGAGATAATCATTGGCATTCATTTATTAGTATGGTGTTCGACTCATCACATATATATTTCTTCATACACTTATGGGGCTAATCTACTCAATTCCCATTCCCCTTCTCCGTGTTCTCTGGTAAATGTCAACCGGTCATGGAGCCTATTATTTCTGCCTTGCCAGAACTCAATTTCCAAAGGAATTATCTTCATTCCGCCCCAAAACTCAGGACATTTAATCTTGCTTTCATCTATTTTTCCTGTTTCGTCTGTATACTCATCTTGTTTGGCCCTTACTAATTGATCTAACTGTTCTCTCGACTCGATCTTACTACTTTGAGGAGAAGCCCATGCACCGATTTGACTCCCGACTGGTCTCGTTTTAAAGTATTCGTTCGACCTTTCATATTCTACCGGTACCATAATTCCTTCTACTCGGACCTGGCGTTGTAAAGTCTTCCAGAAAAAGGTTAAAGATGCAAATTTGTTACTTTGGAAATCCTTCAGTTTCTTAGAAGTTCCCCAGTTAGAGTAAACTATAAACCCTTGGTGATCCAATTCCTTGAGTAAAACTATTCTGGACGAAATCCTCCCAGTAGGTAACCGAGCCGTAGAGAAGGTCACCGATTCAGGAATTGGTTCTTGATCTTTAGCGTCTTGAAACCATTTATGAAACTGTTCAAACGGATCTTTGTTGATATTTTGTTCCACCAATTCGCTCATGGTGTATTGATACGTTTCGGGGGCGTAGATTATCTTTTCTCCTTGTTTAATGTCTAAATTCATTTTGTATTACTGTATTCTATAAAAAGAGTCAGAACTGGTGATAGTCAGAAACTGGTGATAAAATGAGATTGTCGTGTCCTTACCTATTATACGTCGGCTGCAAAATTAAATGAAAACCCATTGGTGTCGGAATTGGCTGGTTCTTTCAAGGTGGACCACACAGAATCTGGCTTTCTATGGACCTTTTTAGCGCTGAGAGCTTGTAAAGCCTCATTGAGCTCTGATTCCTTGTTATTATCTTTTAGTAGCTGTTTGAAAATCTCAAATATAGGGATGGTGGGCAAATTCTTCACCTCTCCACAGTCGTCGTATAGCTCATTCTCTGAATACTGGGCAGCTTGTTGTCGTTTTATAAACTCTAGGACTTCTGGAGTCTTGTTTGATAATTTATTGATTAGCTGGATTATATCATTCAATTTAAATCCGCTGATTTGCGACGCTTTGTGTTTGAAAAATTGCAACACAGGCAATAAATTATACTGGGGAACGAAGTTCTCGGTGATTGCAATAGATGTATCAAGGTTAATGACCATGTGCCACCAATTGGACGGAACGTACATACATTCCCCGGGGAAAGTTATGGCCATCTGGGTCTCAGAAATGTTTAGGATATCTTTATAAAACCCTGATAATATCCACTCTCCGATACTTACAGGCAGTGTTATTTCACTCTGGTCATAATTGGTAGAAACTCCAGGAGGCGTAACTTCTGGCGGTAGCATAATCCATAGTTTCTTCCCTGTGATGCAAGCATTCCAGGCACTGGTGTTATTAGGGTCTTTATGAAAGGTAGATCCAGAATTCTGGTTTCCTATTATTAGCCAAGAATGATCCGGTCTATAACTGTCGAAATAATTGAAGTAGTCAGTTTTAAACACCTGGGGAATGCTGTTTTGGTATTCCTCTCTTAGTGTCTTAATGGCATCACTCTTGCAGTCAAATAAGTAGAGAGGTATTTCATCGTTGTTGGTAGTTAGATAATCTATGAAACTATTCAAACTCCAATCTACCGATTCCTGTCGAAACCTCAATTCCCCATACTGTTTTTTTAAAGTTTCCAACGTCCAATGGGGCCACTCGTAGCCTGTCACAATAAACGGATCATTTACCAATTGTTTAAACTGATCATCGTCCATCGTAGAATATCTAGGAATCCTCCCAGGTTTGTTTATAGAGTGTGCCTTCAAGTACATTTCGTCTTGAATGAGCCCGTCAAACATTTGCCTGTAATCCAAGTTTGCTATTTGAAACGGTCTATATAGAAAATCTGACATCATTAACTGCACAGGAGCGACTTCCACTTCTTTGTTCCACTGCAAAATGGTAGTTTTCCAACTCCCCTTCCAATTGATGTCATTTTTGTCACAGTTAAGGAACCTCATATAATATTTTCTCCAAAACTCTTCGTCACTCAAGAACACATATAAATACTTCGAAACAGCCATTAATTGCTTCAATTCCCTAACAGGAAGATAGTATAATAAACTAGATATCATTTCATCTGGTAGTACAGACAAATGGCCCAAAGATGATTTACGAGCCTTATAAACCGCAGAAACATCTTCAAAGTATATATTCCCTTCGGGTTTAACTCCTAAAGGGTGGCTTATGCTGCTGTGGCTTGTGAGGTTTATATACCTAATGTCTTTGGCTCTTTTAGGCTGTCTTCCTATCTCCATTGTAAGTAGTTAATGTACAGTAACAATTTTTTTTCAACCATCGCATAGTTGATAAGAAATGGTGTGGGCACGACTGATAAAATCTATGGCCAAATAGTATATTATATAATATGATGTCTAGGTCGGAATGACTACGGCAACAGAAAGAAATTCTATTATTACATCTATTTACATTATTTCTTTAATTTGACTAAATTAGGCTTATACATTAGCGGTTTTTCCCGGACCGGAACGTAATCTTTTTTGGCTAATTTCCGTTGATAATCGGTCAATCTTTTACCAGGATATAAGATTTGTTCATCGATTTCGTCAACGGTTGGAACCTTGGGTTTAGGAGCTGAAGGTTTGAGGGTCTTTAAAAATTGCTTGATTTCTGCAAAACAGTTCATACACATAAAATGGGATCTTTTCACTGATCCACAGGCAGGACATCTAACAAGATTATTTAGTGGTTGGATTTTTTTATCTCCTGGAGCATATAACTTCTGTCTGGTTCTTCTGTATGATGGTTTCTTCTTGGGTACAGCTTTAAGAATTCCTGGTAAGAGCTCGGAAATGTCTGGCATTGTTATAGGACCCAAGTTAATGTGGAGACCTAAAGATCCAAATGCTACGTAACCCATGCCCCCCGAAGTGTTTGGGGTTTTGGGAAACATTGGGGTTAATTTGGGTCCCAATAATGCCCCCGTGAGCCCTAAACCCTCTACAAGTCTATTAGCTCTTCCAATCTGGAGTCCTTTAATCATTATAGCCTTACAGTTAATAACTGAAAAATTTTATTCATGTTCATATGGTGCGATGGTCGTGTGACGCCGGTTTGAGCATGGACCTAATTGGACTTGGGTGTGGGTCCATAATCGCACCACCATGGGCCCATGCTTCCTACCCGTCGCCCTAGAACTCAAAAGACGCGCGAAATTATTTGACGAAACAAAAACATCCACAAAACAAATCACCGTTTACAAACAACTGCACGTCTCAACTTCTTGCCGTCAAACAGTAATAACGCAGGATATTCAAGCTTACAAAGTACATATAAGCGTTATAGTGCATCACAGTTTCTAGGATGTCGGAAAATTTGATTCAACCACAAAAGTACGTGGGGTTTGATACCATCACCACCCAAATCGAAAATAGATTATTGAAGAGAGGGTTCCAATTTAATGTCATGATGGTCGGTAGAAGCGGATTAGGAAAATCCACATTGATCAACACATTATTTTCTTCTAACTTAGTTAGCTCTAACGGAAGAGTTGACGCCGATGAGCCAATTGAAAAGACCACCGAAATCAAAGTGTCAAATCACGTATTGGTGGAAAACAATGTCAAGTTGAATGTCAATGTGGTTGATACTCCAGGATTTGGCGACCAAATTAATAATGAAAAGTGCTGGGAACCGTTAGTTAAGTATATTAAAGAGCAACACTCACAGTATTTAAGAAAAGAATTGACTGCCCAAAGAGATAAATATATCAAAGATACCAGAGTTCATTGTATCTTGTACTTCATTCCTCCTAATTACAAAGCCTTAAAACCTTTAGATATTCAAGCCATCAAAAAATTGTCGGAAATCGCCAACGTAATTCCTATAATTGCTAAATCCGATAGTTTAACCTTAGATGAAAGAAGCAGCTTCAAAAAAGTTTTACAACAAGAGTTTGAAAAATACCACTTCAATCTTTATCCTTATGACAATGAAGAATTGTTTGAAGACGAAAGGCAATTAAATGATGATATCAAATCGTTAATTCCATTTGCAGTTGTAGGATCCAATAAAGAAATCGTCATAAACGGCGAGACCTTCAAAGGGAGAAGTACTAAATGGGGCTCAATCAACATCGAAGACGTTAGCCAATGTGAGTTTGTGTTCTTAAGAGATTTCTTAACCAGAACCCATTTGCAAGATTTAATCGATTCTACGGCCTTGATTCACTATGAAAACTTTAGATCCAAACAATTAATTGCCTTGAAAGAAAATGCTAACACCAACAGACAGTCGACTAACGTCAACGGAAATATCCCCCCAGTAGAAAAGTCCACTGCTAAGGCTTAGATATGTGTTTAGAGTAATAAATGATGTTTAAATGGGTCATTCTCCTATGTGGGTTTTGTAGGTTTTGTAGTATGGCATACTCCTTTCCTGCACACACAATGCGGTGAATTCCTTGCGGCTCATATTTTTTGCAGCCTAGATACAAAGGAGTCTCCCACACAACTCCCATTTTCTCCCCTTATAAGCCAGTTCCGTATACATGGAGGAGCTGTTTCTCATACTAGACCGTCTCCCTCCTTTGCTTTATAGATTTTTTTAATCGTATTGCTTTATACCATGAGTAAGAAACCAAACCAAGACTTTAGCCAAATGATCCAGACCAGAATCGATAACGCCCGAGTTGAAGCCCGAACTTTGTATAATGAAGTGGAAACCGTCAAAACAAACATCAAGGACATTAACCTTAAACAGCAAAGTGATCACATGAGGATTCAAACCATTCCCAGGCACTCTGTGAACCCCAAGTTGTACACTCATTTAGAGGGCCATCAGAGCAAAATCAGCCGGCTCCAATGGAACTCCAGTGGGAACCAGATCCTTAGTGCTAGCCAGGATGGGTACATGATAATGTGGGATTCTGTCACCGGCTTCAAGAAGCACGCTATTGAGTTGGACAATCAGTGGGTGTTAACTTGTGCACTATCTCCTAATAACCAATTTATTGCTAGTGGAGGTTTGGATAACAATTTAACAATCTATAAGATACACGATTCGAATCCACAGCACACTCCAAGCCAAAGACAAAGGCAGCAGTCGCTATATAATTCGTCTCCTATTAAAGCTGGCCTGTTATCCTCTAGAAGTCCTACGTCGGAGTTCGCCCAAAGAAGCAATGGGGTCCAGTATATATTCAAGAATCACCGGGCTTATATTAGTGATTGCAAATTCTTGAACAACCAGCAGGTAATAACGGGCAGTGGGGACATGAAATCCATCATGTGGGATTTAAATAAGGGCGGTGAAATCAGAGACTTTCTTGAACATACTGGAGATATTCTATGCTTGGACACGTTTGATAAATCTCAACACAATTCCAACTTGTTTGTAAGTGGCAGCTGCGACGGATATTGCAAATTGTGGGACCTCAGAACAAAATCGTCGGTGCAGAGCTTATTTATCTCTAACTATGATATTAATTCGGTTAGAATCTTTCCCCAGGGCCAGTCTTTTATGTCTGGACTGGATGATGGAACCATAAGATTATTTGATTTAAGAAGTGATTGTGAACTCTCCACCTATTCGATTCTTAGTGAATTCAAACGACAAGCCATCAGCAACAACTTTGAAATTACCAGCACGGGGTTTGGTGATACTCCTAAACGACAGTCCCTTAACTCGGTCCAATCGACAGACGCTGTAAATATCTTATCTGTTGACTTTAGTAAGAGTGGTAGACTAATTTACTGCTGTTATTCAGACTTTGGATGCCTTGTTTGGGACACGTTAAAGTCGGAAGTAGTGGGATCAATTGGCGGCCACTTGAATAAGATTAATCAAGTTAGTGTTAGTCCTGATGGGATAGGAATTTGTACTGCTAGTTGGGACTCCACCATCAAGGTGTGGGCGCCGTGACTTGCTCAATAAACGTAATTTTTGTTTTCGAGTTTTAACACTCTTCAGGCGTATCTTGTCAACATATATGTATAAAATCTTTCTCCACCTTCTACTCGAGCGATTAGGATATTCTCTTTGATTTTTCTATATTCCTCTTGTGCCTTTTCGTTTACAAAAAAACTGCTACTAGACTTACACTTCATATTACATTACACACTGTGGTTCTATATAAATGGGAAAATCCGTCTAGTGTTCAAGCATCTCCAGTTTGTTTTTTCACGTAATCCCATAAACTTTTTAATAGTGATTCTGGTAAAGTATATAAATCCATAGTGAATTCCCCGTTATCCACGTCATTCTTTATATTCATTTCATTCGTTTTATTGTCGGTTACCATTTGAACAATGACGATTAAATCGTCTTCGTTTAACTTGGTTAACCCATTAGCCAATTTTTCTAAATCAATGGACCCTTTAGTGGCATTCAGGCTTGGTTGAGGACCTGGAGATCCTACGGAGTTGGCGACATTTCCATTATTTTTCAATTTTTTCAGTCTTCCATTAGCACTGGTAACATCATCAGTTTTACGTTTGGCGGATTCTTCTGGTGTTGGGACTGGTCCTGATTCTTGTAATAACTTATTTAAAATAGAAGACTTATTGGTAGGAATATTAATGGTGTGGTCTACTGTATACTTTTCTTGTAAGAAATTTAAATCATGGTTGAACTTTCTTTCACCCAATTTCCCGTTTAAGCCCACCAAATGAATGGAAATAGGTATATCAAATTCCCCCCATCCTTGTTCTTCAATCTTAAACGGTTGGGTCTTCAAAGTTCTGGTGGGATTCACAAAGGTTGGATGTAAAGTGTAGGTTACTTTATCCAATATATTGGCGCCCATTTCTTGACCATCTTGATTCAAAAGACAAATTGACACAGACCATTGTCTCATGGGGAAATTTTCTACGGGAGGAACATCTTTTAACACGTGTTGTTCCGTGGTGACTCTAATAGTCCTCTTGACCTATAATCTGTTAGTATACAAAGTTCGGGAGGGTTCATGGATCACATGTACTCAATCTGAAGCTTCCATCAAATTTTCTGGGATGTGTGATATTAGGGGGTTTGGTTCAAAAGCCTGACGTCGTAATATACGATGGAACCATAACATCGGTGGGGATTACATACATCTGACATTGTTAACTGTTATCTAGTAAGCTGTTTTTTTGCTTCGAGTTTTCATTTGTTCGGCGCGCACTTTTCAGTATGGGGACAGAATTTAGTGGGAGTCAGGATGTTAGCTTTTATTACATAAGAGCTAGTAAGGCTAAAAGAATCATGCGGTTAAGGAACAAGGGGGCTGAAGAGTCGAGACTATGACTATGGGTGATAAGATGCAATGGTTTGGAAAACGAAAATGATTTTGTAGTTTTGTTTGAGCTAGTTGTTGGGGCTATTTCGCCAGTGGAATTAGAGATAGGACCGGAGCTGGTGCCAGTTGGCGCGGGCGCGGTGGAAATGGGGCCAATGCTAGAACCACTGGCACCTTGAATATTCTTTATGCTAGCATTTGTGGTGAATACACTAATAGATGTGGTGGTGCTACTACTGCTGTTGTAACTGGTGCTACTGGTGGTGCTACTGGTGGTGCTACTGGTGGTGCTGCTGGTGGTGCTGCTGGTGGTGCTGCTGGTGGTGCTGCTGGTGGTGCTGCTGGTGGTGCTGCTGGTGGTGCTGCTGGTGGTGCTGCTGGTGGTGCTGCTGGTGGTGCTACTGGTGGTGCTACTGGTGGTGCTACTGGTGGTGCTGCTACCAGTATTGCTGGTTCTACTCGTGGTACTACTGCGACTAGTAGTGCTGGTACTTGAACTACCGGTAACTGGACTACTTCCTTTATTGGGACCTCCTCCAGTCACCCTGGTGGCTGGAATTGTGTGAAAACTGGTAACAACACTATCATACCTACTTCTTCCACTACTTTCACTATCTCCTCCTGAAGCAGGCACACGCCCTATTCTTGTCGTAATCAGACCTCTACTCTCTCCTACTTCGTCTACATTTTTACTCGATTCAGAAACAATTGTCGGACTTATAGCCCCAGTGGTAATTTGTTCAGCTATTGTAGTAATTGCTGGCCCAAATCGGGTCCAGTAGCTTAAAGTTGACGAATTTCTTTGCAAAAATCCACTTTGAGTTAAATTCCCACTCGTGTTAGGGCCCCTACCAATTTTGGCAGTGTTATTACTATTGTTACTCCTACTATTGTTAGCATTCCATGTATTGTTTAACCAATTGTCATGATCATCGCTGGTCTTGTCAGAGGTTACACCTTCTGCTTCAGTATCAGTATCGGATTCAGATTCAGCCTCAGATTCGTTAGCTTCATAATCTGGAGTTCCCAACACAAAATGACCTTCAGGTATTGGTCCTGCAAATGGTCCTTCCAGTACACCCGGCAATGGTGTGATCCGTGGCAATGCTTCAGTGGTTATAGTTGCACTAATTAAAGAAGTGTTCACTACTGATTGTAACCTTTCCACATAAATGGTTTTAGTAACAAAAATGATTTGTCCAAGGAATCCTGGCACTATTGTTAACACCGTTAGCCAATGAAATTGCATCTGCCTAATCTTCTCGTCTATAACTTTAATGGGGAACTTTAATGGGAATAGTAAGGGGTTTGTGGACAAATATTTTATGTGCGATCCATTTTGGGCATAGTAATTAGTTCACATGTCGAGCGGCTTCTGTGGATAGTTACCACAGTCACGATATTCATATCGGTATGAAAGGCAAAGGCCGTTAGGGGATACATTAATGCCCTTGGGGCAAACAAGCTTTACGAAACCCTGTATTCACTATCAAATGGTACCTTACTACTGAATGACTGGTTCCTTATCAGAAGAGTTGGTCGTGTGTCGTACTTGGGTAGTAACCAGAACCCACTAGTTCAGCAATCACTATTGTTTATTGTAATCTCTTTATATTCTCTTTGTTGACGATCGTGTGGACCCTTCCAGCAAAAGCACCAGGAAATAATTAGGTAACAATGAGCCTTGAACAATAACACTTAAAGCAACTCCCTCATTGCATGTTATTGTTTGACGTTTCAAGATACTGCAACAATGGCATGCTTACATCATCTCTGACTAAGCAGAAAAGCTTGTTCAACAATACCCTGCCCGTCAATTCCTTTAATTATGGATTTAAGGTTTATATTATTCTCTCTAATGTAAGGGCCGATTATTTCCTGGCGGTTATATATATCCCGAATACCCTCCAATTCATTCCGCTGTATAATTTTTTGTTCCATCTCAGCCGTATCAGTTCTATGTTTCAACTAAAGTCTAAGTCTACTCATAGTGTGAATAATGATAATATCCAACCTAGTCTAATTAAACACGACGGCAAGTTGTCTAGTAACTTGCTAGAAAAGTACTCAAAGTTGAATCTCTCTATAGATAGCCTTGATAGCCTTGACAGTGTAGACAGGAGAGACAGTGCTATTAGCGATATCACCGAAAACGATAGTAAAGATAACTTAGGAAAAGTGCAACCAAATTCGCAACCTCCAAATAATTTTCATGCTTATAGTTTGGAAGTTGCAACTAATTCTTCCAACTCTATTGACGCTGGCGTTGATGGGTCCAGCACTATTGACCCTAAACAACGTTTAGGACGTGGTGTTGGTGCTGGGGCTGGTGCTGGTGCTGGGGCTGGTGCTGGTGCTGGGGCTGGGGCTGGGGCTGGGGCTACTGTGGAGGCAGCAAATGGAGGCGCTTTAACGGCTGCTAATGCTGGTGGTATGGCCAGTGATGATAGAAGATTATCGGGAGAGTCGTTCTTGTTGCAATTCAACTCCAAATTGAATCATTATGGTGATAAGATTTACGTGATTAATTTGGAAAATACTGTGGAATTGTTGAATTTCTACTATAACGTTTTTAATAACGGTCTTGATAAAAACTTGTTTCCCTTCTTACACGGGTTACACAACCCCAGACAACGGATATTCTTTAACAAGGGGTTCAAGAACTTGAATAATGATCACTTCGATATTGAGGAGTATAAGCAATACGATAGCTTCAATTATCCCATGCTTAGACAGTTACATTTGATGTTCCTCAATACTCATGACGATGAATGTAAGTTGAACAATTCTATCAAGTTTGAAGAGTTGATGGACCGATACAGAAAGAAGACGGTTCCCGATAGAGCTGATATTACTGATGAAGATGGAGTAATCCAAGACGACAGTATCTTCAATGATATCGATATTGAAGCTGATATGGATGATTTAAACAACCGAAACTTTAAAGACCAAATAAAGATCTACAGCCAATTATCCAACTTTGTGCTATATAACAACGGGAATAACCTCAGCATTAACTTAAGCAAAGCGGTTCAGTTGAGCAAGTATACCAATAAGTTTATCTATGTGATTAACTTCAACGCCAGACACTGGCATCTAATTCCATCGGAGTATTTGAACAACTGTAACTTCCAACAGATTCACCAGTTACCAATAAACTCTATTAACAATCAGGTGTTCAACTGCCAGCTATTAAAGTGGGAACAGAACATGTTGTGGAAACACAACTCCATGAAGTGGTTCAACAGACAGATTTGTGTGGGGAACTTGATTGACTACAACTACTTGTCTAACATAAATCATGATTTCAAGTTGATGATTAACTGTCACGAGTATGGCAGCATCCCTAAGTCCAATACTTTAGAGCACATGACTTATTTGGAGTTCCCTAGCTCGGGGTATTTGAACTTTGACTTGATGAATTTAAGCGATTTGATTAACTACTTGAATCTATTGAAGCATGTCAAAAGCTTGTTAGACAGCCGCGAATCGATCTTTATCTTTTCCTTTGACGGATTCACGGGTTTGACTTTGTTGTTGTTGTCTATTGGGTTGATGATTAACGATGACATAACCTTGGAAGACTTGGTGTTAAATATCTACAATCAGAACCCCCAATTGAAGCTATACTTCTTTAAGAACGATTTGATCTTCTTGAAAAAGTTTGAGAAGTTCATTCAGTACGGAAAGCACCAAACCCACGCCAAAAGGATCAACTTCATTAACTATAACGACTTACAACCCACCAAGTTTACGTCAGATATTGATTGGTTCAACTTCAACAAGGACAACAACTTCCCTTGTAAGATTTATAACCAATTGCATTTGGGGTCTTTGAACCATGCCAGCTCCAAAACCATTATGAATTGCATGATGTTTACTAAGTTGATTTCAATTGGAGAAAATCCCCAGTGGATTAACTCAGACACGTTGAAGGCTACCACTCCTATTTACAGGTTTCAGAACGAACAAGATGAATCTATCAATATTTATGAACTAACTGGAGATTTAATTCCTAGGGAATTCAAGTACTTGAAGTCGGTTATATTTATTGAAAACTTGAAAGACGACGGGAAAGACACCTTGTTGCCATTGTTGATCAATTGCCCGCCTGCAATTCAGGATAAGATCTTGTATGACCCCAACGCCATTACCAATGATAAAATCTTGTATCACTGTAAAATCGGGGTTTCTAGACTGGCTTCTTTGGTGATTGCTAGTTTGATGAAATTTTTGAGCCTTTCGTTGATTGAAAGTTACATGTTGGTTAGAATCAACCGATTTAATATTATCATCCAGCCTAATTTAAGGATTTTCTACGACTTGTATTTGTTTGAAAACCACTTAAATTATATTCGAGGTAAGAATCGCCAATATGTGTGGTACCATTTGTGTAATGAAATCTACAAGTTGAACCGAAACTACATTGAATAATCCTTCAATTCTTTTTATATATATTTAGTACTTTTTTATTTATACCCAACTATGTTAAATTATTCTTTTTCATATAAGTTATAACTGTATTCAAAGTCTTTTTCACTGTAGTTTTGGTCAAGTTTCACGTTAGTCAAAGCTTCTAAAGCTTCATGTGATTTCTTCGTCCAAGTGCTTAAGTCCCAATCTAAGTAGGTATCAATCTCTACTGGTTTAGCTGTTTTTAGCTCTGTTAAGATAATATGTTTGGTTATTTCATGGTGAAAAAATTTGTTGTACAACTCAGATCCTCCAATCAAAAACACCTTGTCGATGTCTGAAAGAAAGTCTTCATCTTTCAACAACGTGAACAATCTGTCAAAGTCGTTCACATACATTAAATCTTTGGAATCGTCTCCCACAGCAGTTCTAGTCATTACGATGTTTAATCGGTTTGGTAGAGGCTTGAATTTAGGAGGAATGGATTCCCAGGTTTTCCGGCCCATGATAACGATATTTCGCTTATTCGGGCCAGCAGTAGTTGTTATGTTTTTGAAATTTATCATTTCGTTTCTTAATCTCCAAGGCAACTGGCCCTTATAACCAATGCCCAATTCTGGCATCAACGCGGCCACAACCATGGTTACTGACTTCATTGTAGGTTCTAGAGTGATCCTTATATATATACCACCAATAATTGACACGTAGTTAACGTGTTTTAGTCTCAAGTGGGGTTTGGTAGTTTAACATCACCAATTTTCAATAACGCGCCTAAGCCGCTTATACAAACAGTTTATACATTTAATATACAAAACATGTAATTTACAATAACAATTATATAACACATAGTAGAGATAAGAGAGTTGATACCATCACTGGGTTGGAGGTACCGATATAAAAAAGAAGGTTTAGCTTGAAGCCCAGAATTCAAATAGAAAATAACATCACAGCGGTCACATAGAATTGTTCCCGGTTTCTTAACACATTAACTAATTTATTTCTTAGCAGCCTTTTTCTTTGGGGCGGCTTTCTTGGTGGCAGCCTTAGTTTTGGTTACGGTCTTCTTGGTGGTCTTTGGTTTAGTCACCTTTTTGGCGGTGGTCTTCTTTGGTGCGGCCTTTTTAGGAGCAGCTTTCTTGGAAGCAGCCTTCTTGGTAACAGTCTTTTTTGGAGCGGCCTTCTTTGGTTTGGTAACTTTCTTTGCTACTGGTTTAGCCACAGGTTTCTTTTCTACTTTACCTAATTTAACAGGACCAGATGGGCCTTTTGGTTGAGCAAAGTCTCCATTTTCAACCCCTTTTCTTAAGGCAGCGTTAAACAAAGCATCGAAGTTAGCAGCTTTGATGTTAAAGTTACCTTGGACGTACTTCTTGATACCTTGACGACTGGAACCGTTTCTCTCTTTTAAAGTAACGATAGCAGATTTAATCATGTCTAGACGTTTGTTAATACCTTAAAAATTGATCATTCAAATTTGTGAACTTATTATGATTGCCTTATAAATGACGACAACAAGAACATCATCAAGCTCCTCCGAACCGCCGATTGAGCGGCCAAAAAAGCCTAGGATGGTGCAATGGTGTGTATAGAATGTTGTTGTATCATTGGTTTTATAATCATATTTCATTCGGTTCCAACAAATTTGGTCATTATATTTGTTTTGATTTTATATAAGGGATAGGAATTTTGCAACATTTAATTCCTGTCAATTGAATAGAAGAAAGTTCGACTTCAATGCCAACACATACCTTTGTAAGACAATTTGGAGGCACTAGCGGCCTTGGAAGAAACTTTAGGAGCCATAATTTACGAGGTTCTTGATAAGGAGCAAAATATATTTACAAAAAACTTAAAGGTGGGAATACTGAGTCTTTTTATTTTGTTTATTTTTTTTAATTGCAAAATCGCGGATTGGTATTGGCACGATACTCATACTAATATAATATATTGGAATGTTATATTTACAGGCTAACTATAATACACTAAGGACACACTTCATACTCTTTCCACATATCGTATTTATCTTTTTCAAACACATACCGTTTGTCATTCTCATTATCGAAATAATCTACCGATTCTATGAATAACGCTATCACGGCAAAATTCTTAAAGCCATCGACATCTTTCTTACCATCTACACCTCTTTTTATGGAATCGATTAGTTTGGAGTTAGTACTATCCATTATTGACTTAGGAGGTGGTTTGCGGAAACTCTTCTTTAAAAACTTGGATAATTGATCCCATTGTCTGGTTAATTCTTGACTAAACTCTTCGTCTGTTGGAGGATAAACCAGTTCTGACAAATCATGAAGATTGGTGTAAGAAGAATAATGTTCACTATTGTGCTTGACCAACCCTGGAGAGATTAAATTATACCTTATAGGTGTTTGGGAAATAGGTTTTGTGGTTGTTTCCTCTGTCTTCTCGGCGTTGTCTGTTTTCTTATCGTCTCTGATTTTATTTTCTCTGGTCCCGTCTATTTGTAGGTCTTTGATCTTAAACTCTAACGTATCTTCTTCTTGATCTGAGTCTGAATCACTTTCACTGGTCCCCACACTCCTAGGTTTAAAATCATGTAATTCCACCTCTGGTTTCATGTTCTGGTCGATAATCTTAGCTCTTCCTTTGAATCGGAATTGTCTTTTAGCTCCCATTAAATTAAACACGGCTTCTATCTTATCATTAGCAATTATCTCTTCGTATTTGCCCATACGTTTGTCGGTCGTGACAGTTAATACATTATTGGTGTCATCATCGAATAAAAATCCTCGATACACCACGGTTCTATTCTTGGGGAACCCGTCTAACCCGATAGTACTAAGCTGAAACGGAATATACGACTCCAGTTGCGTTTCTAACTGGGTGTTAAGATGGTTCTTGAAAATCGGCACCCAACTGGCCATAAATTGTTTTTGAAGCATGGTGGGTGGGTATTGTCGAATAACCTGTCGGGGTATCACTCGATTTGGCGGTTCTGATGAAGTTTATTCTACCTGTGGGTTGCCGCTATTTCTGACTGGGGAAAATTTTTAGTGCGATGTGGTCCCATATAAAACAACAGGTACCAAAATTAATACGTCCGAATGTTCCTGTCAGGACATCCTTATCTCTGGATATGAACAAAGAGTGGGGTTAGAGACGATTCAAAGGTTTTGCGTTGAAAAGGCTGAAGGTTTTGGTTGTGATCACAACGTACCACACAGATACTAGGAAACAGTGTGACTAGTAGCCCTTAGGGTATATGAGCTATAACTCAGGTTCCTAGACTTTTCACACTATCTATATGGTTTGTGGTTGTTTATACCTATCTGTATATGCCACATACTCAATTATGGGTACTTTAAAGCCATTTGTGTACCAATTTCAGGCTGTTTTTATCAAAAAAATATTTTATGGCAAATATAAGCCTTGAGACTTCTAGTAGTTTCAGGAATTGGGTACTCTGGCCGAGCGGTCTAAGGCGCCAGGGTAAGGTCCTGGTCTCTTCGGGGGCGCGAGTTCGAATCTCGCGGGTATCATACCTAAATTACCAGCAATTCCTTTTATTTTTTTTTGATTCCTTACTTCTTTATCACGTTCTAGTTAGGTTAATTGTGTTGTAGAATCTTACTTATAAGTTAACTGTGCTTTGTAGCATTGTTCAGCTCGTCTACGCCCATATTGGCAAGTAATCACAAGACCGTCTTAAAATCGCGTTTAAGTATGAGCTCGTGTGCCGACACCACTATTGTTTCTTATATATTAAAAGTAGTTTAGGGGGTCACCGGTAGATAAAAATGACATGAACTAAATAAATGAATGAAATATCATAACAAATTACAGACAAAAATAACATATGAATAATAACCGGTACATTTTTTCGAACCCTCTTTCATGTTTCCTCTCTTCTTCTTTCAATTGTCTCTATGATCTACATAATTACACAACATTTGCTTTTAGACTTTTCAACATTCGATTTGTCCCCACTTAAACTTTGTTTCAATCTGGAAGTTTTAACCTCCTTTTGTTCCACTTCACCGTCCAAAGATTTATTGTTCTTAGAGGCTTTACCACCAACATCTTGAGATTGACCAGCTTGAGTCAGTTTTTGAGCTTCCTTTTGTTGTTTCTTTTCGGCGGATATGGCTGCTTCCTTTCTCATGATCTGTCTGACAACATCAATAAACGCCTCATCCACATTAGTTTTATACATGGCACTAGTTTCATAGAATGGCACTAATCCCCATCCTTGACTAACTTTAACCCCATCTTCTATACTTAACACTCTGTCGTCTTCTAAATCAGATTTATTCCCAATCAAAACCATAGGAACATTTTCACTGTCTTTGATCCTCAACACTTGTTCTCTTAATGCTAGCAATTCCTTTAAGGAATTTTCGTCGGTAACCGAATACACCAATAAGAATCCTTTCCCACTTTTAATGTATAATTCTCTCATGGCTGTGAATTGGGCCACTCCAGCTGTATCCAAGATTTCCAAGTCACATGCTCTTCCATCGATTTCGATTTGCTTTCTGTAAGAATCTTCGATGGTAGGATCATAACTTTCTACGTACACTCCTTGTACAAATTGGACCGTGACGGAAGATTTCCCAACTCCCCCAGCTCCTAAAACCACAATCTTATAATCTACGTCTGTTAGTACTGTTGTTCAACTCCCTAGGGTGTTAGGATGTGTGAAATTGTTGTAACTATACTCCAAAATCCTCCAGATTTGACGGTGCTAACCTTGTTTTGGATCAATAGGATCCAGGAATCAACGGCGCCTAGCAGATCACTGCCACACAATTTTCACCGTTCCGTTCACTCAAGTGGTCTAAATAGTATATATTACTCCCTAAAACCCTCGTGGCTGCCTTACATACCTCTCATGGCCAAACGTGTTAAATTGTTGTTCTTGTTGTTATGAAGAAAATGTTTTTTTAGCGTGTCGCTCGCTTCTGAGCAAAATCTCCAAAATCTCGTCTAAGCGAGTTGGACAATCCACTAAGTTTTATTGTAGAATTGGAGATTATGGGAGACAAGTAAGAAATTGGTTTGGGGTGTTTAGGTTCAATTATGTATTTGGTAGTTGTTGGAGTTCTCTGAGGACACATTTTGGGTATTAAGTTGTTCTGACACATTTGTGTGCTTTTTGCTTTGTACTTGTGCTTTGTGTTGTGTGCTTCGTGTTTGCTTTGATAGTTCTTATTGATTCTTGTCTGGCGAAATATACAGACAGCGTAATGTTTAGTAGGCATAAGTATGCTTCCCTGATTTAGTAAAAATAGTGTTTTATGTGTTTGTGGTTTTTATTTAGTATTCTCTAACGTGGTATGATGGGTATACTTTCTAGACGACTTATGAATAGGACTTATGACTTAAAATTCCAGCAAATGGAGGGTACCAAAGGGTTAGTGGGTGAAAGCGGACTGAAAAGGGGTTAGGTAGAATGAAAGTATTCTTATGAGGAAGGGGCCCATGCTTAACGACAGTGTATTATTTTGGTGTCGGGTCAAGTTTCTCTTACTTTTTTGTTTATAGGCAAGCTATCCCGGCACACCATCTCCATGGTTGACTTAATAGGAGATCATCTATACTACCGAATTCAGACTACACTACAGAATTAAGTTGGTCGTATATCGAACATCATTGCCTTTTTGCAGCATCTGTAGCCGACAATCAACATTGTTCTAAATTGGTTTTTGCACGTTTTGGGGATTTTTGCATGTTGAGTATTTTGCATGTTACATTCCATGCTTGTCTTCTTCACATAGTTATTTATATGTAACCCATCTACAACGTCTATGTTTATTCAGTGAAATGAGCCTCTTTAAACAATATATAGTCAAGCCATGGGCCATGGTCTGAATAGAGTATGCAGTAGATCAAGTTCTTCATATAATATTAAACTCGTTTTGTTTAACAGTTACACTCTACTAACTCAATGCTGCAAAATTCGCTATTTCAGTGATAACTACACTTTCACTCCACTTCCTTGAAAAAAGCCCTAAAAATCACGAAAAAAATATCCCAGTATTCTCCAGCACTCCCTTAACAACATCCAATCTTCTTTTTCCACCTCCAACACGGACCTATCGTATAAACTCAACAAATGCCTATATCGGGTTCAGTTGGTAGTGCACGACCAATCTCATCTCATCGCATCCGAAGCCGAGATGAAAAATCCTCAGAATAAGCGGCTCAACATATGGATACAAGTGTATAATCGATAATAAGCCACCATGTCGTTGAAACCATCGCCCGTACCAGATGCAAACAGAGAGAACTCCGCAATGAATCCATCTGACCCGGAAACCCAAGCCAACCACACTCGGTCCTTGGACACTTCACCCGACTTTCAGAATGAGAAAACCCTAAAGAACCCCAACCAATATCACCACCATCTCGAGGCCAATGAACAAACCATAAGAAGCCAGCTGGTTCCACCAGGACTGAGCCAAAGTTCCATGCCATCGCAACTGAAATCCCCGGTTGGTTCCGACCATTCTTCCAATGCTCAGACTTTCACGTTTGGCCCTTCGTCTTCAGGAGGTTCGTCTCATTTCAACAATACGGGGTCTTTGTTTT
This sequence comes from Yamadazyma spencermartinsiae, assembly GCA_030582355.1. Lineage (NCBI taxonomy): Eukaryota > Fungi > Ascomycota > Pichiomycetes > Serinales > Debaryomycetaceae > Yamadazyma > Yamadazyma spencermartinsiae. The sequence continues at coordinate 111,043 of JAKTXB010000011.1, read as the reverse complement.
CTTCTAATGGAACCCCTCAACGGAAAGGCACCCCCACGTCCAATTATTCCCAGGGCCCAGGCGCTAATATTCCCACCAATTTACAATCTCCAGATCCTAGACCAATGCTGAGTACTTTAATCCATAGCTTGACCTCGCCTTCATTACTTGCTTCTAACAGTCATCAAAACTATAAACCAGCCCAAAAGCCTTCTTCCCAGCCTCAGGTTCCGCCACAACCCCAGTTTTCTTCGTTTCAAAACTACAATCCTTACAACCAACCACAGTATACGCAATCCAACAATTCTAGCTCCGTGCCTAGCTCTATTTCACCAATGCCAACTACGTCTACATCGTTGCCACCACCATCCATGCTACCACCGTTTGCCCCAGGACCTTATGAGAACGGAAGCCAGGAATCCCAGTTCCAGCAGTCGATGAAAGCATTCCATGTCAACCGATTAGGTCACAAGTCTAATGGTCTGATTGGGAGCCAGAATAAGGTGAAAAAGATCGATACCAGAGGAAAAAGTATCCACGATAGACCTTATAAATGTGAACACGCTAACTGTGATTGGGCATTCACCAGGGCTAGTGATTTAAAACGTCATTTGAAGTCTCATAACACCCCCAATTATCATTGCCCTTACTGGAAAAATGATCCTACGTGCCATAGAAACGGTGGAGCCTTTAACCGGTTGGATGTGTTAAAAAGACATCTAAGACTAGTTCATTATATTCAGGACAAACAAGAGCTTATAGTTCCCACACCCAATTCCAAGGACGATCCTGGTTGGTGCAGATCGTGTCAAAGAATGTTCCAGAACTCAAAGGCTTTTATTGATCATTGTCAAGATTGTTCACGGATGATTCCTCCGTCCAAATGGCAACATCAGAATCCTCCAGCACATGACTCACAGCCACATGCTGCTGAACAACGACATGATCACGTTCCAGAACACGGGACGTACAATGAACATGAACAGAGGGGAATAACTTATCCGGCTTCACGGGCCCAACTCCCCACCCATTCCAACGGCCAATCGGAGTTGATGAATTATAATCTAAAGGATAATCACGATTTCTTGAACGATCCCAACAACAACTTAATAACGCTATCGTCTGTCATAAACGAGTTCGAATCGGACCGAAAGAAAACATAGACAAGCTAAATAACCTGAAACAAATATATTAATATACAAAGCTAGAAACAGACAACCAATAGAAATACAGGGCGCCACGGGCCAGGCACAGGGCGCCAGGGGCCAGGCACAAGGCACCCCAAACACACTACACCCCAAACACACTACACCCCAAACACACTACACCCCAAACACACTACACCCCAAACACACTACACCCCAAACAAAACCCATCATTACTCATTATCTTCAGTCTCTTCAGTCTCCGGTTGAGGAGCTTGATCAAAGAAATCTAGAATTTGACAGTTTGGGTGAATCACATACACTGAAGTTGTTTCGGGAGCTTGTTCTCGTTGATCAGGCAAATTCTCCGCTTGGGTGATCAACAATAAGATCTTATCTTTAACTAAACGTTTCAACACTTTATAACACAACGTTCTCTCTTCGTAGTATTCTGCCTCGCTGTTGATTTCGTCTTCCTTTTGGGTTAAGTACCAGTTGACCAACTGTTCACCCGTCAAGCCAGATCCTTGGTTATTATCGTCATCAACAACCCGTTTTACAACCAAGTTCATAATGGACACATACTTATCATAGGTGATCTTACGGGAGGTAGGACCAGCCGTGGGAGGTTGGGAAACCCTTGGGTCAAGCGGTGGTTGGTCTCCGGCAGTATTATCGTCGTTGTCGTCGTTGTTATCCCCGTCGTCGTTTGGGTTGGAGTCAGGGTCTTCCTCAATTTGGATATCGTCCATTTCAACTCTAATGATAGACTGTCTTAGTAAATCATAAGCTTCGGAGACAAAGCTGGGAGTGATCTCTTCCGTACAGTTGGCTCTGGCAATGGCTTCACTTAATCTAACCATACTTTCCAACTGTCTGACGGTGATTCTGTACGAGGATCTTCCCAAACCTTGAGCGTCATCACTTCTTAACTCCTTGTACTTTTCAACCAAAAAGTTTCTAGCGTCTTTAGTCAACTTCGGCTTGAAGGTTTTGGCGTATTTGATGTATCTGGACAACTCCTCGGCAGAATAAGGAGGGTCAATAGCTCCATCTCTCAACATATGGATATCGACGATGTGAGAAGCTAATTGGGTATCGATTCTTTCGTTACACTCATCTAAAATCACAAAGAACAAATCAAACCTCGACATGATAGGAGCAGTCATATTCAAGTTAGATCTTAACCCTAATTTTCTGTTATATCTACCGCCAATAGGGTTAGCAGCTGCCAAAATAGAAGTTCTAGCGTTTAAAGTAGCGTGAATTCCTGCCTTAGCTATGGAGATAGTTTGTTGTTCCATGGCTTCATGAATAGCCACTTGATCGGCCAAATCCATTTTATCGAACTCATCTATGGCGCAGATTCCATTGTCTGCCAACATAAGAGCCCCAGCTTCAATGGTATGCTCAAAACTCTCTTCGTCTCTCACCACAGACGCAGTTAAACCTGCGGCCGACGAAGCTTTCCCAGAAGTATACACAGCTCTAGGCAGGAAGCCACAAACATATTTCAAGAATTGAGACTTGGAAGTGGAAGGATCACCAACAATACAGATATTAATGTCCCCTCTTAAGTTAATGCCGTCAATGGTTTGCTTGTGAACCCCTCCTAATAACTGCAACAAGATCCCCTTTTTGACAACTTCATGGCCAAAAACTGCTGGGGCAACAGACTGGACCAACTTATCGTAAATATAGTTATCTTTAACCATGGATTTTAATTGGTTCACTTCAGAATCAGTCAAGGACGTCAAGAATAACTCCTGGTCGTCCTGGGTTTCATCAGCGTTGACAGCTTGATACTCTTGATTTTCTTCATTGGCGTTCTTGTTAGCCATAGAACTCACGTTACAAGCAAAGAACGCTAACCTATAAGTCAAATCCCTAACACCCAAAGATCTTAAACCGGATACACCAGTATTAACCTCACTAGTTTGGTTTCTATTCTCTTTAATAGACTGAGCTTTTACCCCCGGTAAACCCAATTGAGAGATATCCGGCAACACAATCTCAGTACCCGTGAATTTGCATTTATCGCCCGGTTTAGCTCTTTCAACGGTTTCTCCTCTTAAAATCACATCCAAAGTTCTAGGCATAGAACCCGTTGGGATCTCATTAGAATTCTCTTGAATTCTAACTCTTTGCCAGTCAATAAACTGGGATTTGGCCACATTCAAGGTCCAATAAGCCTGATTTTCACATGATGGACACGAAGTAGGCTCAGTGTACCTAAATAACTGTTCTATTCCTTCTACCACCGCAGAACATAAGTCACAAGTAAAACTGGCTCTATACAACTCAGGTCTCACTTCCGAGGTCCTGGTAACGGTCCCCAGAATGGCCATCAAAGAGCCGATTTTTTCGGTCTTTATATCTCTAATTCTATTCAATGTGGGCAAGTTATAGAAAGAAATCTGGAACACTCGCTCATTGGACTGAGAAGACGTGGAACTAGCAGAGTCAGTGCTGGGATCGGTGTCGCCAGGGACATTGGCGGTGTCGTGGCTGCCATTGCCGATCAATGACATGTATAATAAACTAGGAGCGTACGCCTTGATCAAGTTTTTCAATCCTTTCAATAAGAACGGAGAAAATCGATAGTATTGTTCCAAAATGGCCGTGGCCAAAACCCCGTTTTCACGTTCCAATAAGTGCTGATAGTCGACGTACAAAGTGCTGACTTCATAGTTCTTCATGTTATTAATTTGGGCCAAGTATATCTTGCCGTTGAAATCGTTATCATAATCACTAAACTGGGATTGGCCCTGTAAAGGCTCAGAAACCACGAACTCTTGTAAAAACAATTCAAAGCTCTCCCGGACCTTTTCAGCAGTCACGTCGACCACCTTGGGCACTTGAATCTGTCTTCTTCTTCCAGCTACGGCAGCGGAACCAGACACAATTGGCTGGGACTGAGAGGCATTATTCTCGCTGGAGAGGTTCTCTGATCTTGAAGGAAGATTACCAGATCTGCCAATGGAAGAAGGAGGTTGCGAAGAAACAAACAAACCCGCCGAGTCACTGGGCAATCTGCTGGGAGACGAAACAAAACTAGTCATGATTTGTTAGTTGGTGTTATAAAAAGAACAGAACGAAAGTAAAAGATGCGATATATCAAAAAAAACTGAGACGCGTAATTAATATTCCAAAACGGGTTAAATGGAAGTGGTGGGGGCACCAGAACATCCTTACACCCAGAACATACCAAATTGGGATAGGTGCATAAGGTGCTGTAAAACTTGCATGATTCGAGACAGAGAAACATCCTTACACCCAAAAGAGTAAAGGTAACTAAGAATAAGATGCTACAACGCTACAACTATTAAAGTTATTGAGATATTCAACTCAAAGAATTCATTTTCTCCAGTTAACTCGTCTCATTAGCGTTTCTCTTAGTTTGTATCTTCTTTGAATCTTCTTTTCAATCTTCTTTTCAATATATTCAACGTACTTACTTCAACGTACTTACTTCAACGTATTTACTTGGCTCCATGTATCACTTCTTCCTTCTCCTTCCTTCTCCTTTCTTCTCCTTTCTTCCCCTTCTCATTCCTCACTTCAACTTTGTCGTTCTTAAATAGTCAAAATGCTTGGTGTATTCCCCAAACTTCTCCTTAGCTGCCTCATCCGACACAGTAGGAGGAATAATCACATCCTGCCCCTCGGTCCAATCAATTGGGGTAACAATTCCTCTCTTGTCAGCTACTTGCAAAGCATCCACAACTCTCAACACTTCAGCAGAATTTCTCCCCAAAGATGGCGGATAAGCGATAATAGCCCTGATCTTCTTGGCTGGATCAATCACAAACACTGATCTAATGGTTGGCACCAACCCACTGTTGATGTTCTGCAACTGTTCTTCACTTAACATATCGTACTTGAAAGCTACTTCTTTGGTGGAATCTCCGATGATTGGAAAGTTAACCGAGGAATTGTTGTAGGATTCAATGTCTCCAATCCATTTGTTGTGACTAGCAACGTCTTCAGTGGATAATCCGATCAATTTGGTGTTTCTTTGGCTGAATTCGGGCTCCAACTTAGCAAATGCTCCTAATTCTGTGGTACAAACAGGAGTGAAGTCGGCTGGATGGGAGAAGAACACCACCCAGCTGTCGCCGATGAACTCATGGAAGTCAATTTTCCCTTTGGTGGTGTCAACCTGGAAGTTTGGGGCGGTGGTGCCAATTCTGATTCTTGGTTGGTCTGCCAAATTGAACGAAGAGTAGCTAGCAAAGCTGGTCTTTGGCAAAGCGGCTTTGGCGACGCTGGTTCTGGCAACGCCGGATCTGGCCAATGTGGACGTGGCTAAAGGTTGTGAAGCTTTTAATAATTGTTTAAACATTTTAGCTAAGGTAGTTAAAGAGAACAAATTAATTGCTGGAGGTTATGTTAGTTGCTTGAGTTACGCGAAGTCATATGACATGGGTGCAAAAATGCCAATGCACGACGATGCACAACGCACGCTGCACGATGATTTTTCGATCTTATGGAAGATCCCGCGTGTATTGACCAATACGATAGATGGCATATACATTTATTTACTGGCATTGCATAAATAGGGGGTATTTTGTGCATGTTTCATGTTCAGGACGCATACTATGTAACAGAGATGATGTAGATCAATTCAGACATGCATAAGGTCTTTGGAACCAGGATGTGGTACCTCTTTATATACGTAAATATTGACTATCTCGGAGTACTGTCATGTTCTTGTAGATTTGGACTTTAATTCCACAGTTAAGACGAGTCCACCAGAGGTCAAATTGGTAAATAGATATGTTCCTACATCTATAGATATCCTTCTACGTCCCGGTATTGGAGTATCTTCATGGTGCATAAGTTGCAGCCACCGAAGTCCATAATCCCTTACTCCTAGAGGCTTTGGAACCCCACTTGTTCCACCAATGGAAGACGATAGACAAGTTCAAAACATCTTGTGGTTGCAATCCACAATTACTGGTTACAGAGGTTTCCCGGAACTCGTACATTCCGGTCTTCCTCATGAACAGCCACAGGCACAAACCCAATTGCGTACGACCCCAAGTACAAACTCAATTGTGTACGACCACAAGTACAAAAGAACTTGCGTTTGCAATCCACAATTACTGGTTACAGAGGTTTCTCGGAATGCGCTTATGGACCAGAGGCATTAGATCGGTAATAGTCATGCATGTCTGCATGAGGATCATTTTATATAGCAGAACGTGGGGCAAATTTCTATATGTTGGGGGATCCTTATACAGTGGGGGAGCCATTTCCAAGAGACATATCGTGCCATGTTCAATTGTTGCTTAACTTAGTCGTGCACCTGTTCAAATGTTGATTTTCTCGAATTGATAAAAAAGTTTTAGTTTTTCGAGATTTCAAGAGTTTGCAGCCATCGACCCTCTTTAAAATTACACTGTAAACTCGAATTGAGTCAGGGCTTGTGGATATAGTGTCATAAGCACTTCTTGTATCACTGGAAATTTGTTTCTTTGATCATTTTACATTATCTTCCATAATTTGCAACGAATTCTGCTTATCGATATGCTATCTTAACATTGATTTTCCTCATTCTTGTACGTTTCACATCCATTCTTAGACCTTGGCTCCTACTTTGATGTTCTATATCCATCTATTATTCTACCACAATACACCCGCCTTTCCTGTGTCTTTCTATCTCTTACGCTTGCACTTCTGCCTTCGCATATAGTCTCAATTTGCTTCTAATCTACTTCGCCGTTTTTCTTCTCCATTTCCATGGTTACCATATTCCTAATCTACTAATATTCTTCATTTCGTCATTCTGTCGTGATTCACCCTCTTATCTCTCTTGTAGCTTCAAAACTGGTGTCTCTACATCTCGTTAAATTTCACCAATTTTCGCCTATATCGCAACTTTACTACTCCATTTTTCACGATATCAAAAATCTAAAAAGAAGGAAATGCTACGATTTTCCTTAGCTACACATTCATGTATAATTTGAATTTTACGATTTTTCAAACTTCACCTATATCGCAACTTTACTCCTCCAATTTTCACGATATCGAAATTCTGAAAAGAAGGAAATGCTACGATTTTTCTTAGCTACACATCCATGTAAACTTTGATTTTTACGATTTTTTTGAAAAAAGTGGAAATTGACCATGAACTTTCAGGTTTCTCGGTGATCGCACGACAATTCTGATTTTTGGCTATTTTCGTATATCGACCTCTAACTTTTTTGTTTATAACTTTGGCATACAATTACTTACGCCATTTAATACCCCCATCTTTAGGCTTCCTATATATATCTATACACCCTATTTTTTCCCTTGCTGTGTTTTCGCTTTTTTAGCAAATTTTGCAATTCGTGAATTTTGCAACCGCAAGACGTATTCCAGGCACGACAGCGGTACTTGTGTTAATGTCAAAGACCCCGTCTTACTCAAAGACTAGAAGGTTCCTGCTTCCAGCCATATTGGGTCTTGGCCAGTTCAGTGGCAGATTTCTCAAAGCTGTCTTAGTCGGTGAAAGGTGTACAAAATTAGCAGTGTCTGAATTGGTTGCAACAACGCTTCCACAACTTGATACGACTGCCATACAGTTCCTTTCAGCTTATGAATATCCTTAACATCCAAAGTGCTTCCAAAGCTCTCCTTCTATATGCTTATATCTCCATTCCCCATTTTCTTCCATCAAATACGTCTTATACACCCACGGCAGCCAAATCACCAAACCCTCAGCCCCATACTGAGCCATCATTTATCCGCGAACTTCCTCAATGTGAATTTTCGAGACGAATAATAACAACTCACACAAGAACCGCCGCCAGTTCTAAAGTTTGTAAGCTGAGCTGTGAATTTTAAGAGCTATAATGGTCAAAGATACAATTTACTACGATATTTTGGGGGTAAATCCCACCGCCACCGACGTGGAATTGAAAAAAGCCTACAGAAAACAGGCGATAAAGTTACACCCTGATAAGAATGCAAATGATCCCGATGCAGCCAAAAAGTTTCAAGAGTTGGGAGAAGCTTACGGAATCTTGAAGGATTCTGATAAGAGAGCCATCTACGACGAATTGGGTAAATCCGGAATGGAAGAGAAGAAAGTCAGCAATGACGCGGCGGACATTGACCCAGCGGAATTCTTTACTATGATATTTGGTGGAGACAGTTTCAAGGACTGGATTGGCGAATTAACTATGTTGAATGATTTAAGTAAAGCAGCTGAAGTTCTAGAAGAAGATGAATCCGAAAAAGCCAAGGTAGAACAACAGGAAGCAGGAGGTGAAGCTTCTGTGGCTGAAAGTACAGAAAAGGTGAACGACTTGACTATTCATGAAGATAGTAGCGGGACCGTGAACAAACCACCGAAGGAAGATTTGCTTACTACCGAAGGAATCAATAAGAAGAAGAAACAGAAGATTAGTAAACATCAACGAGAAGAAATCATGAGACTTCAGGAGGAGAGTAAGAAAGCCAAAGAAGAACGAATTAACGAGTTGGTGGGTAAATTATTAACAAGAATTGAGAAATATGAACTGGTAAGTAAGAATGCAGATGCTTTGAACCACTTCAAGTCTCAATTGGTGGAGGAATTTGAAGATCTCAAGATTGAAAGCTTTGGAATAGAATTGTTACACTTAATAGGGAAGATTTATAAAGACCAAGCCAATGCCAGATTACTGTCGTCCAAAACATTTGGAGTGTCTAAAATATTCACCAGTGCTAAATCTACTGCCAATAACATGAAAAATGGGATCTCTATTCTCAAAACCGCTATAGACGCACAAGTGTCTATGGAAGAAATGGTTAAAGAACAAGAAGAGTTACAAGCCAAAGGAGAGTTATCCGACGCCGATAAGTTAAGGCAAGCGGAAATGGAACGTTTAATCACCGGGAAATTCTTAGCTACTGCTTGGGCATCTACCAAATTCGAAGTCACAGGTGTATTAAACAAAGTGTGTAATCAATTGTTGAATAGTAAGGATTTGGGACGAAAAGAGAGAAACACCCGAGCCAAAGCCCTTCATTTCATTGGAGAATTGATGTCGAAAATGGAGAGATCCCCCGAAGAAGCAGAAGAAGCCAGAATCTTTGAAGAAATGATGGCAGAAGCCAGCTCCAAGAAGAATAAGTCTAAGAAACCGTTCAATGAGAAGGAATTAGAACAATATATGGCCAATTTGGCGGCCCAACAACAAGCCGAGGAAGAAGACATGGGCCCAAAGAAATAGGTACAAAGAAATAGGTATGTAGAGATTTAATTATGACACATTTAGAGCCGTTCTCTGCTTTGGCGTCGTCTTCCAATCCTTTCAACTATTTGATTGCTAAAAGAAGCTGCAAAAAATCCGAAACCAAAAATCACAAGTCGTGCGCACACCATTGCGCTCGTTCGTGATGACGGAAAATGAACAAAAACCTTTAAAACCACAATCTTCCTGTTAATCACCACACCATGACATCCAGACAAGAGGTATTGACATTATATAAACTGCTATTAAACACGGCTCGCCGGTTTGACAACTACAACTTCAGAGAGTTCAGCAAGCGTAAAATCAGAGACGAGTTTAGAACTCATCAGCAAGTGAATAGTCCAGAAGAGATTACTCAATTCTATAACAGTGGGATCGATGAGTTGGCCAGGTTAACTAGACAAACCACCATTTCTCAATTGTACACGTTTGACAAATTAGTGGTTGAGCCATTGCAAAAGCACAATTAAAGCACATGAAGCTCCAAACAAGCACCATAAAACCCCTTCAGGTCCATTAAAGTAGGACCAATACTAACACTAAAGGCTGTAGTCTGTATATATCATCAATAAATTATGAATTATTATGAATTACAACGTAGTAGCTGTTCCTGGTGGCTTAGGTAAAAGCACCGAAGCAAAACGTTGGAAACAGCTAGAAACAGCTGGAAACAGTTGGAAACATAATTTCATTTAACTCACAGAACAATAGAAAAATAATAAAAGTAGCAACAAAAAGTTACAAAGCCTGGCAAAACGTTACAAAATCGTCCAAAACCCAGCAAAGCGCTACAAAACCTTTACTTCAGCCAACAATACCGGCAAAGATATAACCGAACAATCTTTGGAAACAAGAGCCAACAGAGCCAGCAAACAACAACCAATAAACTAGCGCAAAAACACACAAAAAATCCTTAAAGGGTGTACGTTCACTACATTCGGCCGCCGCCTTTGTCGCCTGAATAAGCTTCATACTGTGTTTCAAGTCTAGACTCTGTAAATCATCTTATTCACATGTCTTTAAACTCAGCTTAAAATAGCCTCTTTAAACCACGCTCTTATCCAACGTGCAACCATGTTACCTACTATATACTATCGTCAATAAAAACTTCAAACTAAGGTTTCCGAACCTCTCTGTTAAAACATCTCCTATTAACCTTATAACCATAAAAGCCTCTAACTTACTACAAACCTTCTCAACAATAGCTCCAAACCACACATGAAACGGTTCAATTTTGGCCCGGATCCTTCCTATTGTCTATTGTTGGCTTTCTCGCTATATCGACCATTCCCGATCTCGTTTTTAGCACGCTAAGAAAAAACTTTTGACGTTGACATGTTTGACAGGTTTTCTGTAGGCTCAACTGCTGCAGTTGCCCCTCCTCTTGTGGGTTCTCCCTAACCACCCCCTCCAAAACCACCTCAAAGCCAGTTTCAGGACCATTCTGTCAACTTCAAACCTTAAAGCCCCGGCCAATCATATTCTTAGAAACCAACTCCACACAGGACAGAGACAATGACAAATCCCGGTTATGATTTACTGATTTATCTGATAAAAAAGATTTTCCGCCAAAACCAGCCTATAGCAGCGAAGCCAGGGCTTAACGCCACTGGTGTCATTGGCTAAAAGTTCCGGTTGTGAACTCTATTGTTCCAGGGGACAGCCTGTGTTGTGGTTCTTTGGTTGGTGATTGGCTGTTAACTGACAGGAATGTCGCAGCGACATTTATGACACCCCAGTTCTGCAGTAGAGAAGTTTTGAAGAGAACAGAAAAGAAGAACAGAACAGTAAAACGGCTGGTACTTGGTCACATAGTTCCATTGTCACAGCCGTCCCACAGCCGTCCTACAGCCCTGGTCAGCCGTCCCACAGCCCTTATACAGCCGTTTCAGGGTTTTTTGGGCAATTTGAGTCAATATGAGCACTATACGATTGTGACAGTTAAGCCTTGTTCGGGCAAATTGTGTAGGGACAATCTATGTCGCAAAAAATCTACACAGCACAATGTTTCAAATCAAGCCTGGAAGCCTCTGGGACAATGTATAAAAGGGCTCCAATTCCGGGCCATCAGTTTTCTCTCTTGTTCTGTTTTACAGTAATTGTTTTCTTGTTCGAATTGTTTTGTAGTTGTTTGTAATTGTAGACTATGAAAGGGTTAGCGATTACTGGATTGCTCACATTGACTTTGACCGGGGCATTAGAGCTTCCCGAGCTAGCATCCTCGTTTGATATGGCGTTATACACTTGTGAAGACGCTATAGACGAAACTGCCAATGTGTGTGAAATGGAATTCGGCCACCATGCCAGCAGAATGCCGTGTTACTGTGACAGTGATTCGGGATTTGGTACTTTTGTCAACTGCTTTGTAAGTGGCTTCAATAACAACTCCGGCTTAATTAATGGGTTTATTAAAGCTTGTGAAGAAGAAGCAAACGTCACTTTCACTCCTGGGCAACTCTGGCAAAAGTACTATGAAATCGAACCAAACCTCAAACATACCCTGGATATTGCTGATTTCAACATAACCAAGTACACAGACAACCCCGTGATTATCGACCTGGAGTTGTTGGCTAACATTAAAGAAGACACTTATATTTCCGAAATGAACAAGAATTACGGGCAATATTTCGGGTATGCGTTAATGGGATACTGGGTGTTGGTGTTGGCGATTGCTGCTATAGTAAACTGGACTATTGAGTTGTTTCCTGGGATTACGGGGGCCTTTGCCAGCTCTATCTCCAATAGTTTCAGAAAATACGTAACCTTGAGTGCTACGTTTAGAAAACGCAAGACCAATGCGGTTAGGTTTGGGTATTTAATTCCATCTCGGATGGAATCGATTATTTTATTCATGTTTGTGTTCTTGGTGTGTATCTTCTCTGGGATACATATTAGAGCCGTGGACAACTTTGGGAACAAATCCCAAGTGCTTGCACAGTTGGTGGCTATCAGAACAGGGATTTTAGTGGGGTTTTTGTGTCCATTTTTGGTGTTATTCGCAGGCCGGAATAATTTCTTACAATGGATCACCAGATGGAATTTTGCAACTTTTATAGCTTACCACAGATGGGTGTCAAGGATTGTGGCGTTGTTGGTGATCATCCATGCCATAACCTTTACTGTCAGTGATTTATTGAAAGCCCATTATAAATCTCATATGAGTAGAGATTTCGTCAGATGGGGGGTTGTTGCTGGTGTTTGTGGGGGGTTTATCTTGGTACAAGGATTGTTATACGTGAGACGTAAAAGCTATGAATTGTTCTTAGGTATTCATATTATATTAGCGCTTTTCTTCATTGTTGGGGGATACAAGCACACTATTGTGTTTGGATATGGGGCGTTTTATTGGGCAACAATTGCCGTGTGGGCATTTGATAGAGTTATTAGATTTTCCAGATTATTGGCTTTTGGAGCTCCCACGGCTACCGTAACTCTTTTAGCAGAAGAAACGCTAAGAGTGGTGATTCCAAAACCTTCCTACTGGCATGCTATTCCAGGGGGACATGCGTTTATTCATTTCTTGAAACCCTCATGTTTCTGGCAATCGCATCCATTCACATTCACAGATTCATCAGAAGAAGGGAACTATATTGTCATGTACATTAAATTGAAAGGAGGTGTCACTCACGGGATCTACAAACATTTGAATAAATTTCCTGGAAAAAGCTCCAAGATCAAAGTGTTAGTGGAAGGTCCTTATGGGGAATCATCCTCAGCACGGAGGTATAAGAATGCCGTCTTTATTGCTGGAGGAAATGGGATTCCAGGGATTTATTCTGAGTGTATAGACATCGCCAGAAAGAATTCAAGTACCCCCAGATTGAAGTTAATTTGGATTGTCAGGGAGTGGAAGTCCTTATCGTGGTTTTTCCATGAGTTAAAAGTGTTGAATACCACCAATATCGACACCACAGTTTATATCACCAAACCAACCTTAGACCTCGAGAGAGGATTAAGCCATTTTAAAGGAGTCATTGATTCGGATTCTTCATCGGTGGATGTAGAAAAGAACATCCAAAAACCAGAAGCAAAGAAAGACAGCAGTGATTATGGAGTCAATAACGATTTCGAAACAGAAAGTGTTCATAGTCACGAAGTAGTTGAAGCTATTAAGGAAGAGTTATCGCACATTTCTTTTAAGGAGGGAAGACCCAATATGGAACTGTTGGTGCAACAAGAGATCCAACAAACCGATGGGACGTTAGCGTTCGTGACCTGTGGACATCCTGTGATGGTGGATGACGTTAGATATAATGTGGCTAACAATTTATCCCAGTCCAACTATAGAGTAGAATATTTCGAGCAGCTTCAGGTGTGGGCTTAATTCGCAGCCATTCGCGGTGATTTTGCAGCCAATGATTTTGCAGCCATATTTGTAGCATATTTATACACAACGAATTTCATACAATGAGCACTTTTGGTAGTTAGAGGTTTGTGTAGTTAGACCTTTGCGTAGTGGTACTATTGGGTGGCTACTAAATTTCTGTAGAGACATGTTGTTAGCAACTGAAGAAAAGAGAATGCTAGATACAAATTACATGTTATAAGAATTACACATTACACGCACAGATTACACATTACACACAATACTCTTCAATGATTGCATTCAATAGATTTCCAGTGTTACTTATACATTGCTCAGTTCAATATCATTGATACTATGGCTTCGATGATACCGCATAATCCACCGATAAAACTTGCTACGCTGATACTATAACATTTTGCTGAAGTGCCATCTCCAATTTTCTGACATTCGTCTACGATGTGATATATCACTTCTGTTGTGACACGTCTTATTTGACAGACAAACTATCTATATCTCAATACTGATACAATTTATGTCTCTTATATACTAAACTTTTTCTTTTGTATTGTATCTTATTTATATCATATAACTTATATATACCATTGACTTAGGATTATTTTGTAGCGTTTACTATGTTCAGTGTCAATAAAGAACTCAACACCGTGTGGCTCTTGTCTACAGTAGGAGATTCCAAGATCCATAGAAAACTAACCAGAGGCAGCCTTCTTTCTACTTCCATCCCCAAAACTTGTGGGCTAGTGGTCGACAATCCTACTTTATCATTACGGTTAAGTTCTAGACTCCTCCATGGAATCTCGCTTTTATATAAATTAAAAATTAATTACTTTCTTGATGATTTGAATTTAATCAATCACCAGGTTGCTCTCACAAACAAAGCGCATTCAAACACATTTGGTGATGGATTAACTCCAACTGATTCGGCTCGCTTGGCTCGGAGTTCGGGCCCAATTTTGTTGCGGGACGATGCGAGTTTTGTCATTGAAGACTTGGCTCCTCGCTTTGAGTTAGGGGCCACTCATTTACAGGGTGACAAGGAGGTGGAAGTGGGAAGAAGACAAATGATCATCAACTACGAAGCTACGTCTATGAATGACATGGATTACGAAGTACCGGAGTTGGAATTTGATGATTTGGGGTTTCTGGGGTTTGATTTGCATCTTAGTCTGTCAGGTGCAACTCATGAGTCGTTGAATCTTGATTTTGACTTGGAATTGACTGGGGACCCAATTGGTGAGGATCCAGGTGCTAATGTTGCTAAGACCACTAATGCTACTGAGACTGACAACAATGGTTCTGAAGGTCCCAAATCAAAACCAGCACCTAGAAAAAGAAGAGTTCAATTGATCGAAGATGAGCAGCTTAGATTGCTGTCGAGTGTGTTCAAGGACTTCGAAGAGAACTATGATCTAATCATGGAAATCGAATGTCTTAAGAAGAAAAAGAAGCACAAAATAGATATGTCGACACCGATGAGGCTTGAAATCCAGACACCTACTACCCCGGAGCTTGGAAGAAGACTAACCCACGAAAGAAGAATTCTGGAGTTACAATTGGATGGATTTGAACTGATTGACTTTGATCAACCTGAAGATACTGTTACCTCACAGTTTGAATTATCATTCTCCGAATTAGATCAAGAGTTTCGAACCAGTTCAAGATCAGGATCTGATAGGTCTAGACAAACAGAACAAGGGGACCTCCATATCGTAGAGATTAACAGGTTTTATAATTATTTATTAGCGTTAGACGCTGGAACCGTTGAAATGGGATGTAAGAATATTCTGTTCGAAGATATTTGTCCTACTAGATGTAAGAGGTCATTGGTAGCAAAATGCTTTCTAAAGGTATTGGAATTGACCACCAATGAATTGAGCCAGCTCACCAAGGTGGAGAATGAAGAGGATGGGAGTGTTGAATATCAGTTGATGAAATATAACCAAATTAGCTTGAAGGTTAGAATGTGAGTGGTGTGGAGTAGTTGTAAGTCTACGTGTTGGGTGAATAAAACTGTAACTTGCTGTGTAATAAATAATGCAGGTTTCGACGGTGCAATCAGTAAAGTTCTTCAATCTTTACTGTTCAGGAGCACTTTCATTTGCAGCCATTGCTATACGAAGAGTCAGAGAACTCACCAATCACACCATACAAATGTGTTAGGTAATTATTTAGATAACAGAGCTAAGTCACAATTACAATACAAATATTGCAGTTTACTAATATTACATTCACTAATACAAACAAACAATTTTATAAAACAATAACCTACTTTTCGTCGTGTTTGGCAAACTCTTCTTCAGCTTCTTCCAATTGGCCATCTTCAGGTTCTTCATCATATTCAGATTGATGTAACGACAAAGTAGGTTTAACAGCAGCAGCATCCAAGGTCCAGGAAGCCAAAGCATTTTCAGCATCAATGATAATTTGTTTAGATGCTTCATATCCATCATAAGCTGGTCTAGTTTCACCGGGAGTAACAGCAGAATCGTCCAACAATTCCAATAAAGCTTTACCGTAACCAGCAATTAAAGCATACTTTTCTGCTAATTCTCTAATTCCATCGAATTGATAATTATAAGCAGCTTTCAATTGTTCTCTGGTAATATTAGATAATTGAGCTTCGGCAACCAATGATTCGGCTTCAGCTCTCACCAATTCTTGTTCTAAAACAGGAATCTTTGGAGATTGTGGGTCTTTATATTTCAAGTGAGCAATTTCATCAGTAATCTTTTGCTTTCTGTCTCTGGAAGGTTGAACCGAAGATTCAATGTTTCTGATAGTTTTCAAAGTGATTCTGTATTGATCGTACTTGTCAATGTATTGATCTTCCAATTCCCCAATCTCGTAGATTAACACTCCCAATTTGTCGGTAACGTCACTAATGTCGTCGTCGTTTTCCTCACCCCAAGCACTCAATTGTTTTGCGACATCCCTTCTTTCTCTGGCGGTAATCTCAATGGCTCTCATAACATTCTTTTCCATCTTAATGAATTGACTTAACTTTCTACTCAATTCTGGCCCGGTTTGTCCTGCCACCGTTTTCCGGAAACTGGAAGCAATTCCTCCTTTCCCAAAGAATTTGGATTTGGTGGTGGAAGGAGGTGGGGGTGGACTTTGCAATTGAGAGGCAGTAGGTGCCTTAGAGGATCTTAAAGAGTAAGTTCTATGCATTATGGCGATAATTGAAAAATTGGGCGAAAAACTTGATGGATTTCATCCCTCTTTATATAATTTCAGGGATTTCTGGAAGGTCTTGCTGACCTACCCGATTAGGAGATAATTCGCCATCACACTACCTCCCATGGATTGCCCGCCTCGGTGTAGTTCCACGGTGGTGCTGAATGGTGCGAGGGTGGTGCGAAAATGGTACCAAATGGGGCCACCTGGGTGGGACGGTGCGGCGCGAAACAAAGGGTGCGGTCATTACGTCATAGTTATACGAGATGGACCGGTTGACTAGTATACCAATTTGCAGCAATGAACTTCAGTCATGCAATCGAAGTCATGCAATCAAAGCCAATCAATCAATTTCATGACTATGATAGGGTGATATTGAATAACTTGGTTGCTTGATATTGCTTGATATTGCTTGTACGATACAATCCGATAAGGACTAGCCACTTCATAGTTTTAATTGTGAGGGGTTGAGAGTTAAGAAGTGATGGTTGTAGTATTACGGTATTTCTTGTAGTAACCAGGTCGTATTTATGATTTACATGTTTAGTGTTAGCCCTTCTCTGATTAACGTTTTTCCATGTCGGCTGCTTCCATGCATATGAATGCGCAGGACACGACATTAACTCCGGTCAATGCAGCGTCGCGCCCCAGTTAGAGCCGTACTGAGCCATCTAATGCTGTTAAATCGTACTGTGTGCTCTACGTTAAGCCGTACTGTGTGCTCTACGCTGAACTGTAACGTGTGCTCTACGGTTGAGCGTTGCCGTTTAGTATAATCCATAGCAATTGGCGCCAGGTGGAAGCCACTAAACTAAAGCAGAGCCAGAGCGCAGCCAGGGCCGAGCCGAGCCTTATCAACTCGAACGAATTCCGATTACTACTTATACAAATACATTGACTATACAAATATATTAAGCTATCGGAGCCAACAATGACTCAACCTCTTAGCTGGCAGCCTTGAGCTTCTTATTACTCCCATTCACCTCCTCTCCTAACCTCTTCGTGTACAAGTTCATCCCACTTAAGATCCGATAGTAATCTTCCTCCAAAGCTTGATATGCCGTTTGTAACTTATCCAACCTCACGGGTTTCTCCAACGTTAACAACGCCTCTTTATTCTTGTCATATAATCTTTGCTTGATAAACAACCGGATTTGTTTCAAGTTCGTTTGTTTAAAGGCTTTGTAGTTACTTAATAGAATCATTTCAATTAACCGATTGAACTGTCTGGATTCCAATTTCTGCGACACTTTAAAGTCCCTCAACCACTGTTTCCCCTCTTCACTATTGATCTTTTCAATGTTGATATCTTGCAAATTAATCAAAGACTTAATCCGGTTCAAATCAGACTTGTCCCTTAAATCATCAAAACTTTCGTTAGGATCTTCTACAACGATCTCTACCACATTGGAGTCTTGTAGCCACAACTTATACAATTCATTATAAAACCTACTGCCAATGGCTTTGCCTTGATAGTTTGGTAACACAATAAATTGGCTGATTTTCTTTCTTATTTCCACTTGATTAGCATCGAATTTGCTGCTCCCTGGATACTTCCAGTAGTTGTAAGCCGTGCAGAATCCAACCAACGACGGCTCTTCCTGAGATTTCGTGTCGTAAACCACATATAAATCCCACAATTCATCGGAATAATCTATGAAAGATCCAGCTTCAATGAAGAGCAACACCAATATCTGGATCCGTTTTTGCAACTCTTCCCCACCTTTCGACAGCAAATCGATGCTATAAATGTCGTACTCGTCAAATGCCCCCACCTTTTGACCGGGGATTTGATAGTCTACTTTCTCCTGTTTGATCAGGTCTACCCATTTGATTTCATCCTTGAAAATCGTCAGTGGGGGGAGAAATTTCATCATTGTTGCCTTTGGTTCCTCCACGTCGTCGTTCAACTTCTTCTCGTACTTGACGTTTAAGAAGGGCATGAAGGTGTAGTGATCAAAGCAGCAGAATATCACCAAATCTTTGAAGCCAAAGATGGTTTCACTGTCGCCGAATATGGGATATGTGAACGTGGGGGTGAAATTTACGGCGGTACCGTTTGGTTGGGTGACGAAAAGCTTTAGAGCTTCATTGGACGACACGGTCCAGAGTTCCGGCTTCAATGCTTCTGTTAAATCTGTCATTGGAGGGATAGTTGGTATAACTATAGAGTTTGTGTGAAGAGTTGATGAGTACGCGTTTGGTGGGGGCACAAAGAAGGGCGCGCAAAGGATAATACAGGTTAGGTGATAATAGGGATATGATATTACAGGTTGAGTGATTAATATTAAACAACTCTTGTTAACACTAGCATATTTCTGTTTGATGGTGTGTTGCTAGTGTGTTGCTAGTGTGGGAGTAATCTGAAGCAGCTGGCTTGCTCTATAACTCTTAACTATAATGAGTAAGATACTTAAGATTCTGAAGATACTTACTTATCTACGTATGCTAAACTCTCTCATAGCACTTGGTCTCTCTTAACATGCACATATGCCTTCTTAATCTGCACTTATACATTCTTAATCTGCGCTTTCACCCTCGCGAACCTCGCATCTCTCAACCCTCCCTTACCAATATCTACGATTGTTCAACAATGTCATTTATTGCTACTTACTACATCACTTCTAATGGTGTTACTACTCTTCTTTCTCTATAACAACAACCTTATCTCCCGCCTCCACCATATCCCCGTTCTTATGGATTATCTTCACCACCTTTCCTCCTACTGGCGCACTCACAACCATCTCTGTCTTCATAGCTTCCACCACTACCAAACCTTCTCCTTCCTTCACCTTTTGTCCTACTTCCACCATCGGCTTCCAGAACCTTCCGCTGTACTCGGAGTACACCATTTCGGCATTGTCACCAAACTGGTCCTCCGTCACCTCTGGTACCCCTTGGTTCTTTGCCAACTCGGAATTGGAGATTTGAATCATCCGGTTGAACTCCTCAAGCTTGTCACCACCTTGATTCCTCTGGAACTGCTCGATGGATTCCGAATGCTCTTGCACCCACTGCAAATATTGTCCGTGATCAAACACACTTTGCACCATATCCACGTCAAACTGGCCAGCGTTCATCTCTTCACTGAACTTGTCCACTTCGGCTTCACTAACAGGATAAAACTCTACCTGATCAAATGGCGACAATAACCAAGGATGGTCGGTAGAATGACGTCCCAACGCCAACTTATCCCATATAGGAACAGTACGACCCACCAATTGATATCCTCCGGGAGATTCCATGGTATAAATACACATATAATTACCACCAATTCCCACGGTCCCGTTGGGCGTAAAGGTTCTGGAAGGATTGTACTTGGTTCCAAGGAACCTGTGCCTTGGGTCCAATGGGACAGCACATGGCGCCCCTAAGAACACGTCTCCCAATCCCAACACCAAGAATCTGGCACTATACAACATGTTTCTGACGTCGGACCGGTCAATGCCATTGATGGAAGCGATGAAATCCACGTTGTTGGGCAACCACGGAGCTTCGCTCCGGATGGTTTCGGAGTATCTTTTGACGGCATCCAAAGTTTTCTGGTCTTCAAAAGCCATGGGCAACTTGATGATTCGGGAAGGAACCTTCCACTTCAGGACAAAGATGTTTTCTCTTTCCATCAGCATCAACACCTTCAATACCTGGTCCTGGGTTACCAGGCCGTCGAATTCAATCAACACCGACCGGACACCTTGTGACATCTCCACGATCCCGGCCGTCTTTCTTTCCCGGACCATCTCCATCAACTTGTGGATCCGGTAACAGAGGTTTAAGTCCATAACGTTATCACCGTACTCCACCAAAATGTACCGGTCACCTGCTTGCCTGTACACCACTTTGGGGGCGGTGGGGGCCACCTTCAATTCTGCCAAAACTGGATCGTTGAAGCTGGCCAACTGGCGACCTGTGAAATCAGGAATACTCCCTTGTAAACTGGATATCACTTGGTCCTGGCTCCGTTTCAAGTCCTTGGCCACCTCGTACGACAATGGGACGAACTGGATCAAATCGCCTGGTTTTACCTGACCAATCTTCCACATCTCCGCTTCACATACAACAGCTTCACACACAAATCCTCCTAACGAGGGCCCGTCACATGTTAAGATCACTGGCTCATCTCCCGTGAAGTTAATGGCCCCTAAAGAATACACATAGTCATGGGCATTGGAAGGGTGTAGCCCGGCTTCTCCCCCGTCAGCACGGGCCCATTGAGGCTTGGGCCCTATTAACCGGACCCCAAATCGGTTGGAGTTATAATGAACCTTCCATTTCGCCTCGAAGAACTCGTGAACACTTTCCGGTTTGAAAAAGTCTGGCGATCCGTGTGGTCCACAGGTGACACCTACCTTCCAGGGATTCTTCGCATTGAAGTCGTACGATGGGATCAACTGTGGTGGAACCGCAGTGGGGCTGGAAACGGGCCCAGCAATGGTACAACCGGGCAACTCTGGTTGGCCTAAGAACATCACATCACCGAGCTTCAACACTCTGCCGTTGTAACCACCCAAGTTCCCTAGAGCAAACGTGGAACGGGAACCCAAATATTCCGTGACGTCGATACCTCCACGGATACCCAAATAAGCCCTACAGCCTTTGGTCAACCGGCCCACCGCCAACTTATCGCCGGGCTTAATCTCAATGGGAGCCCACTGGTCCACCCGCTCGCCGTTGAGGTCCACGTCCACTTCACCCCCAGTCACTGTGACGACCGTGGCATGGTGGAACAAGATTTTGGGCCCGTTCAAGGTGATTTCAATACCTGGCGCCGTGGTGTGATTTCCTACGATCCGGTTAGCCATCCGGAACGAATATTCATCCATACATCCAGAAGGAGGCACACCGATGTGCCAGAACCCCTTTCTACCTGGATAATCTTGCACGGTGGTGTAGGCCCCGGGGCTCAACACCTCGAAGGCTTTGGGCTGGTATTTATAGGAATCCAACACCTTGGTGTGCATGGCACATGATTCAAACATGGAGGAGTTGGCAATGGATCTTAAATAGTCCACGTTGGTGATACACCCGTACACCACCGTCTCGTCCAAAGCCCTCCTTAACTTGACCAACGCTTCGTTCCGGTCTTTACCATGAACAATGATCTTAGCGAGGGTGGGATCGTACTCAGCGGACACCACCGTCCCCTTCTTAACCCACCCGTCGACACGGGCCCAGTCGGGGAACCGCACCTCAGTTAACTGGCCTGGCGATGGCATGAAGTCTTTGACGGGATTCTCTGCGTACAACCGGGCCTCCATAGAAGCACCTGACACCGTCACTGATTGGGAGTCCAAATCTGGTGCCATGTCTGCTGCGATAAGCAACATCCACTCCACCAAGTCCATCCCCGTGACCATCTCGGTGATGGGATGTTCCACTTGAAGTCTGGCATTTACTTCAAGGAAGTAGAACTCGTCACGAGCCTGGTCGTAGATAAACTCCACCGTCCCGGCACACTTGTACTTCAACACCGATGCTAATGACTCACCGGCCGCTCTCATTCGGGCCCGTGTTTTCTCGGGAAGGTTTGGGGCTGGGGTTTCTTCGATGATCTTTTGGTTTCTTCTTTGTAAGGAACAATCACGTTCACCAAGAGCAACGGCTTTCCCGTACCCATCACCAAGGATCTGGATTTCCACGTGCCTGGACTTTTCCACAAAACGTTCGAGGAACACTCCGTCATCGCCAAAGTATGACTTTCCTTGGTGCTGGACCGTCTCAAAGATACGTTCGATGTCGGCTTCGGAGTCACATTTTTGAAGGCCGATACCTCCCCCACCGGCGGTAGACTTGACCATCACAGGATACCCCAAGTCATTGGCGACTTTCCGGGCTTCTTGAGGGGATTTGATCAAGTCGGATCCCGGAACTAAAGGAACTCCTGCGGTTTTGGCGATTTCACGGGCACTGTGTTTGAGCCCCAATTTCCGGATAGCATCACCCGATGGTCCCACAAACACAATGTTCTCTTTACCACAGGTGTCGGAGAAGTCTGCATTCTCCGACAAGAACCCGTAACCAGGAATGATGGCTTCGGCGCCGGAGGTTTTGGCGGCGGTGATGATTTTGTCGATACAAATGTAAGTGTCAGAGGCAGACACTCCGTGCAAAGGAATGGCTACATCGGCGTCCAACACGTGCTGAGCGTACTTGTCGATGTCTGAGTACACGGCGATGGCTTTAATTCCTAGTTTTTTCAAGGTTTTGATGATTCTGACGGCGATTTCTCCTCGATTAGCCACCAATACGGATTTAAAGGGGGTCTTCACCTTGGCGTTTTCGTGCTCTATGAACCGGGCCCAGCCGCCAAACTCAGTGATTTCCGTGGTACCAGGAGCGGAGTAGCCAGCTTCTTCACAGATAAATGATTTGATGATTTCTCCGGATTTTAACTCCACGCTCCCGATTCCAAGGGGTTGAGGAACCATGGATATAAAGTCCCCAAATGTGGCCAAAGGCACCGCGTACACCTCTACGGCGATGCTGGCACCACCGGTTTCATTGGGGCCGACCCGTTTCAAACCTGGCTTTAATATAGGGCCAGTTTTAGGCAAGCAGTATAACTTATAGTTCTCGGAGGTGGAGGTGGATTCAATAAATGTGGCATTGCACTTCTGCAACTGCCAGTGCAAGCCAAACCCCTTCAAATGGGCACCGACGACGGCCAATTTAACGGTGGTGGCAGGGTTGGGTGCTGGAATTAATGGTAGTAATTCGTCTCCTGTTCCAACGGGTTTATGTGTCAAACACCCTTTGTAACGAGATGGAGAGTGCACCTTTAAAAACCGGCTGGCCATTTCCACCAACGCAAAATCATTAAACTTTTTGGAGATCAATGTGATACCAAACGGTAACCCGTCTTGTCTGTACCCAGCAGGAATAGCCAAAGCAGATAAGTCGGCCAAGTTGACAAAATTGGTATAAGTTCCCTGACAAGAATTGATTTTGATTGGTTCTTTCTGGACTTGTTCGATGGTGGGAGTCAAGGGGTTGGTGGGAAGAACCAACACATCAATCTCATCCATAATCTTGTTAATGGCCTGTAACAATTTCATTCTTTTATATTCGGCTTTGAAACAATTTGCAGCCGTGTAATTCTCACCTCCCTTAACAATAGACATCACGATGGGATCCAAATCCTCTTTGGGAGGGTTTGTGTCTAAAAACTCTTTAGTGGCCACGTACCTCTCGGTAACCCAAGGCCCTTCGTACAATAATTGGGCCAATTGCACAAACGGGTTCACATCAACGGATTTCATGGTCAATTGCAACTTTTCAAAGCTGTCCACCGCCTGCTTGTAGAGCTTTGGGTTCTCGGTTTCCCCAAACCATAAGAGATTATATGGGACCCCGATGGTAGGGTTGTAGAACTTGGTCAAGGCATTATCAGGAAATGAACGCGAATACTCGTCCCCCTCATAATCCGGATGGGCCAAAATATCTAAACATAATTGTACATCCAGTAAATTGGTGGTAAATATCAGTACGCAGTCCAAACTCTTACAAGCTGGTACCACACCGCGGCACGAGAGTAATCCTTTAGTTGGTTTCAAGCCAATCAAATTGTTTAATGATGCTGGCACTCTCCCGGACCCAGCTGTGTCAGTCCCTAAAGCCATGGGAACAATCCCACGAGCCACTACCGAAGCACTTCCAGCAGATGATCCTCCGCTCACATATTTGTCGTTAATGGTGTTGGGGGTGATTCCATAGGGCGAGCGAGTTCCTACCAAACCGGTAGCAAATTGGTCCAAGTTGGTTTTACCAATGATGATAGCACCTTGGTTTCTTAAATGTTTCACAGTTTCAGCGTCTTCATGAGGGAAATATTCAAAACTAGGACAAGCAGCAGTGGTGCCCATGTTTTTGACGTCGATGTTATCTTTGATAGCCACAGGTACTCCGTAAAGGGCCAACAGCTTTTTGTTAGCATGACTTTGAAGAAAGTCCCATTGGTGTTGCAAGTTTTGTGGTGATACTAACGAGATCCACGCCGGATCAGAAGGGTTTTGATCTTGTAAAAGTTGATGCAACAACTGGTACGACTCAGTAGGGGTAGCGTCAAAGTGGAACCGAGTCCAATCCGCTATTGTCCAGCCAACGTACGACATAGTAACTATGTAGTTATGAGGTTAGACGGTTAAATATTTAGAGAATTGAAGGTTCTGGGTGAACATCAAGAATATATATGATGTTATCAGAGGTGTATACACGACCTGGGGATGCCCGAGCTCTGGTTTGGGAAACTCGATAACGTTGACAAGGGAAGGCATGAGATGGATTGTGCGGGCCGTTACGGCGATAGGGCCATAGCGCGGGTCAATAGGGCCAAGTGCGGGTCAAATAGGGCCATAACATAGGCCCGCACCATGGCCCTAAGTCCGCACCAAACTATATCTATCACCGCATGGTTTCCCTTCAGAGATGTGGAAAATAGTTACATCACCAGTGGTGCATTTGACTCTTAGAGCCAAGATGCATTGGGTTTTAGTGGTATTGCTGCCCCACAAATTGGGTAGGTGATATTGTAAGGTTAGATGATACGCGGTAATATTATTGGTCCAAGATAAAATCCTGATCGCGAAGGGGAGTAGGGTTCAAGTCTGACCTATCGGGATAAATTGCCGCACTTCTTATCGCAGCCTGCGGAATCAGGATTTGCACCCATTACATTGGATTATCTATTATCTAAATTATCTATCAAGATTACTCGTATTACATGAACACTCTGCAGTCTGAACACTCGGAATACTTTATCATCTACCAATACTTTGTCATCTACGAATACTTGGTTCATGGTTAAATGCTTACAGCACCACATTCTATATTAATAAATACTATCTCTAACTCATAATATATTAACCAGTTCTCTCTTAATTATCTTAATTACCTTTATAATCTCTA
This sequence comes from Yamadazyma spencermartinsiae, assembly GCA_030582355.1. Lineage (NCBI taxonomy): Eukaryota > Fungi > Ascomycota > Pichiomycetes > Serinales > Debaryomycetaceae > Yamadazyma > Yamadazyma spencermartinsiae. The sequence goes on along the minus strand of JAKTXB010000011.1, from coordinate 85,286 downwards.
AAGTTAATGGTCCCGCTTTCAATCAATCTCTCTTCATCTCATGCCTTCTCGTCTTCAATGTATTCATCAATCTTACGCCCCTCTAACACCTCGGCTCTCTGATTAGACAAAATCGTATTCACCTGTGATTGTACCGCATGTAACTTCTCCGGATTGGACATCTGCCATTCCTTCACCTTATATCCTTGTCCAGTCAAATCCCAATAGATGCCTCGAAGTGTGGTATAAATAGACTCTTTACTCTCCCAAACTGGCCCCACTATAACGACAAATGCCGAATAAAATATCCAGATGAACCCAACCGTAATCCATCCAGTAAAGAACCGCTTACTGAACACGTACGATGAGCCATACATAGGCATTGGCCAAATCACAATAAAACTCAACGTCAAAAAGATACACACCCCGACCACCACTCTAAACGACTTATATAAACTAGCTCTTTCTTCTTCATATTTCTTCTTATTCACCATTGCAATGTCGGTGGCTGCCTTAGAGATTTGTGAAGTTATGGCCACCATATTATCATCGCCTTGTTTCTCCAAATCGTCGGATGTTTTGACTCCTTCTGCCTCCAATAACTCCGTTTCTTCATTAACGGCCGTGATCTTCTCATCCAACAGTTCCCAGTTAAAGTTTTGGGGCTTGAAAGCATAAGTAAACACAGGAATGAGGATCAAGGGAGTCAACAAAGCAATAACATTTCCAGTCAACATAGCGTCGTCTTCAAAGGTAGTATCCACATTCACAGCACCAAACTTGGCCTTGGTACACACTAACCAGCCAATAATGGCCAAACATGTGGCAATTGGAGGCGTTAAAGCTGCCGCTTGCTTGTTCTGTTTGGAGTTCAATAATGTCATGGTTGCTGGTAACACCCCACCACCAATAATCACCCCCATCAATTCATAGATATATCCCATAGAAACTCTAGCATAGTACAATCCAATTGCGAACCCCGCTAAAATATAGGCAAAGGCAAAAACCGTGATATGTTGGATGGTGATAAGCTGCTTTCCAGTAGCATTGGGCTTGATATAAGCACGATAAATATCAAACGTGACAATGGATGAAACCGCCATTAACTCCGACGACATGGCTGAAGTCACAGCCGTGAACATCAACAACAATGAAGCTACTGCCCCACCTTTCCCTAACAATGCGACTGAAGCATTTGGTAACACCAAACCCGCGTTCATTTCGTAGGTGGATAATCTTTCGGGATACGTGGGCCAAGCTGGAGTACCTTCCAAAGCCAAGCCGGCCATTCCCATGGTAGTAGCCACAAAGAAAGGAACTGCAAACCACGCCAAACCACCCAAAATGTACCCAGGCATGGCAGCCTTTGGATTGGCTGCAAATGCCTTGTTAAAATAATTGTTATCTAAGAAAAACGTCCCGAAATTCCCCACAATGTTGATAACAAAGAAGATTCCTCCAGAACGTGATCTCATGGTCAAATAACTGCCGTCAGCATTGCCTTCTCTAGGGTTGGATTCTGCTAACTCGGTGACTAAATCCCATACTTTTCCAGGATTTCCCAACACGTCGTCGGTGGCCCAAGTACAGAATCCAAACACAAACGCTATAATAATCACCACTGCCCCATTGACATAGTCGGTGATAAATGTAGCTTTCAATCCTCCAAACATGGTGTAAATTACAACTCCTAAAGGTAATAACATACAAGCAGCTACCACATGCATTCCCGTCAAGTCACTCAACACTCCGGAACCTCCAGCAATTAACATAGCTGTCACTAACACGTTGGTCATTAACCCCCACACACAAAACACAATGTGGGTACCGTTTCCGTACCTGGCACGAACAATCTCCAAGTATGTGTGAGCTCTAGGAGCTATGGCTTTTGCTCGAATAGCAAGCACACTAAACAACACAATCTGACAGGTGGCCCCTGCAGCGTAATAATAAGCACCACAGATCCCGTTTCTATAGGTCTGGGTGGTCGAAGTCAATAAAGTGGCACTCCAAGTCCAAGAACTGACAACACAAGCACTAATTAAATACTTCTTCACACTTCTCCCGGCAGTAGCGAATTCTTCGGCGGTGATGATTTCCCGGTTGTATCTCTTCAACACAAACGTGATTAACATCATCCCGAAAGAGAAGAACAATCCTAATCCCACCACAACACCATATCCAGCTCCCTGGGGAAGAGGAATGTACTTTACGTCATCAGCAGCAGGCATTGTAATTGGCTAAAACCTGATTAATTTGCACAAACGTTAAATGAAATGACTCCTATGGATGTTAGGAGTTTGAGCTGTACCGTACCTGAATAGTTTAAGTGTGGATGATCATGGCGATCTTTTATTGTTTTTATAGTGCAAGGCTTATCACCGTTATCTATCTTAGTGCGGCTGCAAAAAGGTTGCAAATCCGGCAAAGACGAGTGCGGGCCGGCCCCTTATCGGGCCAGGCTACACGACTTCGCTGTGACTGGATTAGACATGTTAGTCATTCTAGAGCAGGGCACATAATAGGAGATCATATTAGGGTAGGGACTAATGCTATTGATATGGCTACTATCTCTATTGCTAGTGTGACTCTGGCACCGCTCGCTAGGTAACTCGCTATGTAGCTCACTACGTAGCTCACTATGACTACTTTCAGCTTGCTGTCTAGACTCTATGTATTTACTATGTAAAAGAGTATCGTTTCTTTCTAGCATCCCGTTGTCTTTTATCTAACGTGCTCTTCTATCTAACATCCTCTTCTATCTAACATCCTCTTCTATCTAACATCCTCTTCTATCTAACATCCTCTTCTATCTAACATCCTCTTCTATCTAACATCCTCTTCTATCTAACATCCTCTCTGTCATCTCTCCAGCCTCTCTTATCGGCTCTAAAAATGCCTGTTTGTAGAATTGCGCAATCCTTTTAGGAGAGGCAAGCGGAATTCTCTGTCAAGAAATACGCGGAATAACAACCGATAAGGCACCTGATTGAATATGATTGAAGAATATGATTAGTACAGTGATTTCAGGATGAATAATGCACCACAATCTAACTGGCGAAACCATCTGTCCGGTTATCAGACATTCTAGGCGTTTCGTGTTAGAATCAGTTAGGCAATATCTCGGGCCTATAATCTTACTGTAGTCTTTACCTACTACCCCCAGATTTCCTCTGATCCTTATATTATGATCCTATGCTAATGCTCTATGTAAATGAAAGTCCTTGTAGATCTCCAAGAGTTCCTGTCTCTTTTGACTCCGACTGCTCATTTGTCTTCAGTTCTGGCCCCGTCTCAGACGCCTCAAGCTGATATGACTCCAACTTCTCGGTGTCAATTCCTACTGTCAATTCATCATCTAAATTAACCTGGTACAGTTTCTCCAAGTTGGCCTGTTCTTTAATAATTTGTTGCTCAAATTTCTGCTGCAACTGCTCCTCCTGCTCTGCTTCATGCTCGAAATCATAGTCTCCTAATTTATTGATAAAATAAAACGTTCCCAGAATACTTTTATCAATAAGCACATCCCCATTGTTTACCAATTTACTTAGTTCTTCGATGGTAATGGCGTTCGACCAATTGAAATACTCGCTTATATCGCTGACGGTATTCCCTTTAAAGTACCGGAAATTGGTCTTGAAATAATCGTCTTTATCCAAATCTGCATCAAGATTGTTATAATAATATTGTTTGAACTTGTTAAACTTGAAATTGGTTTCCTGTTCTTTCAAAAAATTGATAATCACCTGAGAATAGTCATCATTGAATTTGGGCTTCAAAACTCTCAACCCCGTTTCATACACATTCAAAATTATCGGCAAGTTCAATTTTTCAAACATCTCTATAGACTTGTTGAAATCTTCACTGGTTATTAAATCAGTGCCAAACCCTTGCGTTAAGATTAGATATCGATTGTAAGCTGCAAATAAGTCCTGGACCGTGATCATAGACGAGGTTTTGGTTAATTTGTAGTTAATAAGGTACTCACTAACATGTCGAGACAACTCGTCATGGAAAAACCGTGACTGTTTGTTAATGGTCAAGGGTGATAACTTATGACTATTATAATTGATGGTGATAGGTTTTATCAACTTATTGAACGAGCTGGACAACTTAATCAAGTCTTGCGCCTTGTACATCAACTGTTCCAAATCCTCCAAAGACGTGCTCAAAGTCATTTCATTCTGTTTCCTGGTTTGTTCACTGAGTAGTTGCAACCTGTAAATCCCACTTTCTTTAATTCCCTTGTTCTGCGGTAATGTCTCATTGATCTTCATTCCGTCTTTATTAACATTTCCTGTTTTCATCAATTGTTCCCATTTCCTCGTATCCATAATCTCCGTCAAATGGTCAAGAAACTGCACTTCTCCCGACGTCCGGAAGCTTATCTTTATATACTTTTCAGGTCCGGAATATTGCTCTTTATCTTCCAACTTGATATTTAAATGCTCCACAGTAACAGAGTCGGAATTGTCTCCAGACCGTAATCGAAGCCTAAGATCCTCGGAAATCACCGACTTCAACTCGGTCCCACACATTTCACAGTATTTCAACGAAGGATGGTTGATAAACGTGCACTTGGGGCACTGATCATCTCGTTGGGGCTCAGGGCTATTATTACTACCACCGTCAATAAGTGTCTCTATATACTTCTTACTCGGAGGAATCCCGCATGAAACACAATTAGGGAGTTTATCCACGTCAAAATTGGCCTCTAGGTGATTATTAAATGAACATATCTTGCACACCCAATCCACAGCTGATTTAGCTGATCCATTAGCCGCCAGGTCGTTGCCGTCTTTAAAGTACACCTTAACCTTCGGCGACGACCGGAAAAACTTCTCTATCAATTCCGCCCGTACGATCTGATCAATCAGAACCCCCATAGATAACTGAGGATCCGTGTTGTCAACATAAATCACTCGTTGATTTGTCAAATACATTCTTCCTGATTGCCTGTTAACTATCTTGACTTTGCCCTGGTACAACCCCACATTCTCCCGCACATACACGATTTGTTCACGTGCCTGTAGCACCGGCCTGCTGCTTCGGTTGACATTGACCTTCTGCCACACAGTGACGCCGGTGTCAGTCTCCATTGCAATTACCAAAAGATGGAGAAATGTGAGTCCATTTATATCAATATGGACGGTCGTGCGCGCGCCCTTTTCGCGAATTCTATGATCCACAAATACTCTGAGTGTGGTTAATAGAAGCGACTTCTCTTAGTGGACGTGTTGCCTAGAGCTGTTACTACTGGAGGCTCGTTGAACAAGTTGCGCCACCTGAATCGAGGCAATTCGAGTCATCTGATCATCTACTTTCGACAGTTATTGCCACTTTATTGGTTGTTCAATTCCGCGTTAGTAAAGTGAAAATTTCCCTCAATTATTCCATTAGTTATACACATCCATAGACTTATATACTCACGTCTCCCAGTCGTGCCTGATCCTTACAATGTCATTCTTGTTCAAAAGAAACCCCAAAACTCCGCAGGAGCTCGTTCGGATGTTGAATGAGACCATAGTCAAGATCGACTTGAGTAATGATAACCACAAAAAGTATCAAGATGAATGTGGACGATATCTTAAACAAGTCAAGGTGATTCTTCATGGGGATGACGAGAACGAGCCTCAGCCCGACCAAATCACCGGATTGGCCCAAGAAGTTTACGCCAGTGACTGCTTATATTACCTCATAGTTAATTTATCAAAGTTGGATTTTGATAGCCGCAAAAGTGTATCGATACTATTTCTGAGCTTGTTGCGACGGAAATTAAGCAACCAATCACCCACGGTGGATTATTTGATCAATTCCAAGCCGGATATCTTGATTCTCTTGATTAAAGGTCAAGAATCTCTGGAAATCGGGCTAATTTGTGGGTCAATTTTACGAGATTGTATCAAGTTTGAGGTTATTAATAGCTTCATTTTGAATAACAAATACTTCTGGAACTACTTTACATATGTGCAAAACGATATTTTTGAAATAGCCACTGATGCATTTACTACGTTACATGATTTGTTAACGCTTCACAAGAAGTTGGTGTCTGAATTTTTGACGGGAAACTACGAGCATTTCAACAGCAATATAAATAAACTAATTCAGCTGAAAAATTATGTTACCAAACGACAAAGTGTTCGGTTGTTGTCGGAATTGGTGTTGGCTAGATCCAATCAATTTTTCTTGAATAAATATTTCGATGACACCAATAACTTGAAGTTGATTATGTTGCTATTGAGTGATAAACTGAAGAATCTCCAAATTGAAGGGTTTCATATCTTCAAATTCTTTGTGGCTAAACCCAAGAAATCTCAAAGGATCTTGGACATACTAATAAAGAACAAGGATAACTTTATAGAGTTTTTAGACAAGTTTGATTTGTCCAGTTTCAACGATTCTAACTTGATAGAGGAAAAGGAGTATATTTTAAACGAGATCAAGAAATTGCCAGACATCGAGAGAATCTGAAAATCAAATGCGTATACATTAATAATTATCCAATGATATGAATCAATCTATTTTGAGTCCTAGCAAACAGTCGACCAGTTTTTAAATTCAACTTCTCCGTATTGAATTTCTTCTATCCATCTTAATAAGGTGGCAGTTAATTCTCCAGCAGCTCCATCTATAACTGGAACATCGATGTTTTCTCCTCTAAATTCAATATTTCTAATAGGCGACACAGTGGCAGCTGTACCAGCACCAAAAGCTTCCACCAAAGTTCCGTTCTTAGAAGCTTCTTTAACTTCATGGATGGTGAATTTTCTTTCACTCACAACCCATTCATCTTTGTTTAATCTTTCTCTACATAATTCCAAGATAGAATCTCTGGTAACCCCCTCTAAAATAGTCCCGTCCAATGGGGTGGTTACTAATTCTTTCTTGCCATCAGCAGTTTTAAACACAAAAAATGCATTCATAGTTCCAACTTCTGTCACGTATCCCTCTTCCCCAAACAACCACAAATTTTGTTGATGTCCTCTAGCAGCGGCTTCTCTTTGAGGTTTAATACATGGAGCATAATTGGCACCCAATTTTCTGTTCCCACTTCCTCCAGGCCAAGCTCTGACTGCATTTTCTGTGGCTTCTAACGACACAGGTTTGAACCCGGTTTTATAATAAGGACCCACAGGAGATGCAATAACATAAATCAAGGCTTTGTCAGGAGAACCCACTCCCAAAGAAGCGGTTGTTCCAATCATAGTAGGTCTTAAATAAAGCGAGTAACCTTGACCTTCAGGAATGAAGTCTTGTTCCAAGTTCACAAATTTGGAAATCAACTTGGTTAATTCTTCTTGATCAAATTGCGGCAAATCGATTCTGGCAGCTGATTTATTCATTCTATCCATATTTTTGTCCACTCTGAATAATCTGCTTTGGCCCGACTTATCTTTATAAGCCTTTAACCCTTCAAAAAGCTCAAACGCATAATGGAATACAACTGCCGAAGGATCAAGGGAGAGATTGTGGTAAGGATTTATGGTGGGGGTTCCCCATCCGTTTTCTGCTGTCCATTCGATCTCTAACATGTGATCTGTAAAGGTCTTTCCAAACACCAACTCTTCCTTAGCCAACTTGGCTTTGGGAGTGGAAGTTTTGTTAATAGTTAACTTGGAAGCGTCTAAGTTACCGGTCATGATACGTGAGGTGTTCAGGAATGCCCTAGGGGTGATAAGTTCCTTTGATTTCTGGATGTTAATAGCTTTTATACGAGTCCACATCTTCAATAGCTAGTGATATATAAGTATTTATAGGTGAAGCAGATACAGTGCGGTCGTGTGCACCCTGGAAAATTTTTACCCGAGTTTTGTGAGTCAACGGCTATGGAAGGAAATGGGGCGGCAACAAGGGTTTATATAGTGAGAGTCCTGGGAAAAAGAGACTATGAGTAATAGATAAGCATCTTATGAGTAATAAATGAGCATCATAAGAGCAACTGTGAGTTGGATCAGGAGTTCTGTCACGCTTCAACTGTTTCGTGCTTTGGTTACTGTAGACTAAGTCCTTCGACCTATTTCTACGTGTCTATACTTCTGTCTATATACTTCTGATCTTATTTATCTTTTATGTCTCATTTATGTCGCTATGTATGCACCGGCTGGTGTCAGACATATTTCGGCTATTGCGATTTGCAGCCATTTTCCGGCCCGCACCGGCTTTAATGCCGGTGCATATTTGACATATTAAAGCAGTGATCCACCGTCAGCGATGCCTCGAAGTGTCTGGACTATCACCCAGGCAGAAGTATGCGGATGTTCTCCACCATATACCCATTAATCAACAATCGGTCATTGACAATTAGAAGCCCCGGAATGGACCCGTCTACTGGAGTCACCGTATTAAACCAATCTGTGAATATCAATTGGTGTTCTTTTATATAAATCCCGTTGATTTTCATGATCCTAATAATACTGTCCTGATTATAAGGGGTCAATTCCTGATAATCCGTACCAAGATCTTGTTTCTGGGACTCGATAAACTCGGGAGTTATTACTCTATAATAACTGTCTACCTTATGAACTTGTAACATTTCTAAAGATAATCGTAGGTCTTTGAACTCTGGGACGTAATAATGGGCGGTGGTCGTGAATTTAATCATTTGTCGGTCAATGATATGCGATTTGTTGCCTAGAAATAAATCAAATCTATTGGTGTTTGTTTGCTGAGGACATTGAAGCTTGGTAGGAAACATCGTGAACTTGTTCATAAACTCTCCTGTCAATTCGATATAACTGTCCTTATCCTGTTGATGGTGTGGCTTGAGAAGATACGACCCGTATTCATGGTCCAAATTGAACAAATTGGCCATGTCATAGTAATTTGACTTCAAAAACTGCTTGGATGTGTTGGAGTTTCCAAAAGGGTTCAACTCACATTGATGGAATTTTAAATCATATGGGTCCACCAATTCATCGTTGTTGTCGGCCATGAACTGCTGCTTGTTGATTTTATCTGACAACTTCTTGGTGGTGCTGAATTTAGACTTGATCAATTGTAGTAACCCCTGTTCTTTTTGAACGTTTAATTCCACCAAATGTTTATGGTTTTCATTTTCAATATTAAACGACTTAGGACTTTTTAACCTGGAGCTATACCATAACGGATGTCCTTCGGTAGAGAAAACCCAGTTCTTATTGCCCATTTTATGGCTATTGTGTAGAAACACCTCTTCTTGTTCGTCAAATAACAAGTATAAATACTTCAAGGTTTCACTAAGTACAAACGACTCCATTCTGTTTTGGAATTCTCCTGTTCGAATGTCTTGATATCCCATAAATCCACAGGTAGTTTTGTACCTGGTTTGAAACAACTTCAAGATTCTCTCTCCGATTTGTAAGTACATAGGGTCTCGTGTAGCTCTATATAAATAATAGGTCGACTCTATGAACTCGGGTCTTAACGGATACCATTCCAACCCGATTATATTTCTAAGAATATCCTTCGAATTTGTAGGGAGCTTATTCGGAGGCAATAAACAGTTCCATCTTTCAGGAATCAGATCAAAGTAATCCCATAACTTCAAATAAACCATGTGGCTCCCTATAGCGTCGGTCACTTGACCTGCTAACACTTGGACCCCCGACCAAAACGCACTCAACGAATCTATCCAAATGGTGGAGTCCAACCCATCCTCAAAACCGATATTAGCAAATATCAACGAGCTAAATTTATCTATAGATCCTTTGGCCAGGTGGGTCATAAGGGCCTTATAAGATTTCTTAAATACTTCCCACATAGAGTAGTCGTTGAAAAGTATAGAGAACTTCACAGCATACTCGTAAAAGGAGTCTATGGATGCACCAATGCCGCTAATAGCATCCTTCCATTCACTTTTTATAGGCAGAATTGTCATGGGCAAAAGGTCTAATGCCAGCCTTGAAGACCAAATCTTCCAGAACGTCATCTGGGAATAATACTCAAACTGGGAATCTCCCGTCAACTTAGATAATAACGTGAATTCCAACACGGGAGTGGTGGCACCTGAAGTACAAGTCTCCAACTGTAACTCATAAGGAACCTTCATGACCCCTTTCTTAAGATTTGTCCTCGGAACAGGAATGTTGCTGGATGTCTTAAAAGCTCCGATCAACTTCGTTCCCAAAGTATGGGCCATATCCAATAAAAACCCGTCGTATTGAGACCTGATAGATTGGAACCGAATATCGTCGATATTCACATCTGTTAAGAGCAAATGTGCTGACATCAACCCTCCCAACGACCGGATAGTCATTTCAAACACCTGAATCACCACATCACTCTCGAAAAGATCGTGCTGGTGCTGTTTTAAGTATCCTAGCGAGTTCTCAACCTCATCCCATTGCTCCATGATTATCAACGTGTCGATGTTGTCTAGAAGCGTTGACGAAACATTGCCCATCACGTCGTTCCGGTGAATGTCGGCTTCGTCGTCAAAATTGGGTCCATACGGCTCGCAAGTTATGGGCCGAACTTCATCAAAAGGGAACCCGTGTTGCAAATATGATCTCCACCCGTGCAAAAACAACTGCTGTGTTTGCAGCTTTAGCGTCCGAAGGTGCTGTGGCGTGAAAGAAGAATTGAAGTCTTCTGTCACGTGGAGCCCTGCAACGACGCTTACCGCCATAAAAACCCCCACAATTCTGCTCCAATATCGTATTATCATGGTGCGATGAATGCTCTATATGCTCTACAAATGCTGTAGCAGTCTCTAACCTACCGCGATTTCGTGTGGTTTGACAATAGCTGGGACCAAACGGCTGTGGTGTTGGTGGTGACTTGTGGGTTCTAGCACTGTGAACTATTCTAGCACTATAAGGACACTATGAGGACACTACGAGGAGGTTGTGAATGTTTTGGAAGTAGTTTTACAGTGGAAAATGAAAAATAAGATTCTTGAATTGTGGAGTCCGCGAATTTTGGAATGTGAGATTGAGTGAAGTGTACGTTATTATATAGTGAAATGTACGGATATATACTGCCATACAGTGATACGTACACCATACTCCCCTACATACCACCATACTCCCCTTCATACCACCATACTCCCCCACATACCCCCATATACCCCCACACACCCCACAACTCTGTGCTCCCCGTGGCTCTCGTTTATCTATTCTATCTATTCTATGTACATTTACCTATTGTCCTATGCTACTTGCCAAAGATGCGGTTAACTTGAGTAAGAATCTTGCCACTCCCAAACCAAAGCGTCAACACTATCACCAACACATTGATCATGATCAATAACACCCCGTTCAACATGAACCGAGGCGCAAAGATCTTCCACACCATCAAATGTCTCCGGAAATGAGCCGTGAACACAAAGCTCGATAAGCTGATTAATGTCTGGTACGTGATCAACGAGGTGATGATTGTCACGATTTGTGATAAGGCGGTGATGGGCTTGTTGGTGGGAGGGATTTTCCAAAACGTGATTAAGGGACATGCTAAACAAATGATGATAAAGGATCCGAAATTATTGAGGACCAAGTTAATATGAGTAAATGGGAACATGATGGTTTCGGTGGTTAGAAACGCCACATCCCACTGAATGGACGGGATGGTGGCCTGATGGCCGGTGCTGAAAAAGTGTTGATATCCTAACAACCCAAACAATATGGGACTCACCAAATTGCGTCTTAACTTTAGTAGATCGATGATCTCTAAGAATGATAACATCTGGATCAATAGCCCTCCGATGGACAAGGCTCCCAAAGGTTTTGACGTCAACATTATGGCCAATGAGAAGTTCAAGACCAATAAAAAGTACGAGGAGCCATAAATATTCTCGTATCCTAAAATGGTGGCAGTTGGTTTGGTAGTCTCTTCATCTTCTAGTTCTGGATCTGATTCTATTATAGCACTGCTCAAGGTCAGGTTGGGATCTATCTCCTTGTTGGGATTGCTGGACTCTCTTTCCACCTCGCTGGCAGGAGTAGGAGATCCGGTCGTATGACGAGGTTTAGGCTTCGAGCTGTCTTGTTGAGGCGATGGTGGAGGTTTGCTGAAATCCACCCGCACACATAACGGGCCCCTAGACCAACTATAATTGGCCAACACCAACGTAACCACCAACACAACACGGGAAATCCCGAGTTTGAACGATTTCAATAAATTCTCTGTCAAGTAATTGTTGTGTGCTGACACATAATTGTTCTTGCCCAAAAATTCAAACGTCCAATAAAACGCATTCAAAAACAAGATGAATTTGGAGCCGGTGTTTATCCAAAGCGGTGCTGCTGAATGGTAAGAATTCGACAACACATAGAAGTTTTTAAGCACCAAGGGTAATATAAATGCCATTAGATGTAATGCCAACACAGACCACCAAGTCATTTCAAACGTGGGTCTACAATACCCTCCCTGTTCTTCTCGACATAAATTGATCATATTCACCAACCTGGTCACGAACACAAACGTAAAACTATGAACCAATCCCAAAATCCTGGCTTTTTGATCGATTTTGAAATTGGTAGCAATAGACAAAAAGCTGCAAACCCCAAAGGTGGAGATAAAGAAATTGACCATTTTATCCTCCCATATGACAAAGGAATTGGATGCAAATATCAAGCAATGTAGGATCAAAAAGATCAACCCCAAAAACGACCAGCTATTAAAGTTGTAGATAAAGAAATCCCGGATTTGATGAATCAACCAATTCACACTGAATCTGTCCATTATTGGCGCCCAAAACCCTATAATGGTTCCAAGTGCTATGCCGGCCATTAAGCAGTTTTTCAAGGTGATATTATGAGGCAACAACACAATGTAAATGGATAAACTCAATACAATCCCCAACAAGGACATGGCCACTATGGAGCCAATAAACTCGAAAGAAAGTGTTGATATCCGCACAGAAGGAATTGACCGAGAGTATGTCAAGATAAATGAAAACGAAAGAAGCAATAATAAAATCCCCAATGCAATAAATTTCAAATCAAATTGGGCCCACAATTGCTTACAAGTCATTAAGTTATTATGCTGGTATGACTTGAAACTCTCTATTAACTCGGGAGAGACCTTTTTGGAGTTTTTAAACTTGTTATAATTGTTTGTTAGGAATTCAAACTGGTCGTTAAGTTCTTCACTTTTGATTTTATCGTTGTTGCTGGACAATCTGAACCGGTTAATTTGGCAGATGGTCTTATAACTGGCCATATTCAACGTCCTGCCATCGTAACTAAATAGTTCATCTATGGGGAAACCTAAGTTATTATGAGGAATGGGCAACCCCATTAGCAAAGAGATGGTAGGAACCAAGTCAATTTGGTTCACCTGTCTATAATGTTGCCCCAGATTCAGAATATTGTAGTGATGTTTCGGCTTGTGATTAATCTTCAAATCCTTATTCTTGGTGTAGACAAATAAACTGCTCTCCAATTCATCCTTCGAGTCTCCTCCATGATTCCCTGTAGAATCCATCCCGTGGTCTCCCATTACCATTAACATGGTCTTATCATCCATTTTATCGATGATTTCTTGGATTTGCTGGTTCATTTGGTTCAACTTCTCCTTCATGGTGTGGTGATTGGGTCCGTATTTATGGCCGATATGATCAACCCCTAGGAAATGACCAATTAAAATATCCCACTTAGTCTGGTTTTGCCGGCTCAACAATGGATGTAAATTGTCTATAACTCCATTATCCACGGTATGGAAGTCCCACACGTTCAACGAGGGATACGGGAAATTCATGCCCGGATTGAGATACTTTTTAAATAGGGCTTGCCAGGTATCATCGCCCATGAACGCTATGGATTTGTTGGCCAAATATGCCTGTAAAAGCCAGTTATCTTCGTCAATTTCTTCTCCGTTGAAATTGGAACCAGCGTCAATAAACGTCGGCAAAGACCCCGTGGTTAGCCCTTTTAACCGCTGCAACGTGGTGGTTGGTGGGTCCGCTATAAACTTCAATAACAAGGCATTGGTTGGTTCATTAACGAACTTATCATACAATATGGGAAAGTTATTGTGATAAAACTTGTCAGACCCTTCATTTGGAACCACAAAATCAAACCGTAACGCGTCTATTATCACTACAATGGCCTTATCGATCTTAGGCTCCATACAAGCATCTTGGTTGGCGGTACAATTAGATATGGCCGACGATACTTCTCGAGATAATAGAAACCCCTGGCTGAAGAACACAGTGGAGATTATCTGTAACACTGCAAATGACACCAACACCAAGAGGTAGCCGAAAAACGTGATTCGAAGTCTCTGGTGTCTTAACCTGTTTCTGGTCTCCAGGATCATAACAACTCGGCTCACGGCCCGTCAATGGATGGGGTTAGATATACGTTACCGCCTAACGAAACTGGCGTCAAAAAATGAGTAGGAATACAAAGCGGATCTCAACAGTCCCTAATGATGCTTTATATATACATATAAGGGGAATCCCCACAAAAAGAGCCGTATCCGAAGTGAATAAGAAGAGTCCTTGAAATTGGTTCTTCATAACAACAAAAGCCATTTGCGCGAAAGGGGACCAAATGGTCGTGTGTGAATTGATATACTTCACAGTATTTGCAGCCATTAACCAGCAAGTATGTGCTTCATGATCAGTTAGTTGTTGGTGTTGCTAGAGTTGTTGGTGTTGCTAGAGTTGTTGGTGTTACTATAGTCACTCTCGTTGCTACAGTTGCAATAATCACTTTCATTATCTCTTATTATACACTATTATTCCATACTATGATCAATTTGTGATAAGAAATCCTCATCAAAATTGCCATTAATTATCTCTTCGTCGTCCCCTTGGAAGTTTATAAGGTCCCCCATGTCGTCTCCCATATCATCTACCAAATTGTCGTGACCAATGTCATGCAAACTTGGCTCTGGCTTGGGGTCTTCGAGCCCCATTCCTTCATTAATATGTGGACTTACTTGATGGGAATTGGTGACCATGGGCCCCGGTTGTGGTGTAGCGCCCTTCTGTGAATGGTCCTTTTGATTCCGCAAGAAATTGTCAATATCCATGCCATCTGGCATAGAATCTTCAAGATTATGGCCCATGTCGTTATTATTGAAATTGATCAAATTGTTCACCAGTCTCGGGTTATAATCACTGGGAGCCTCCGTTACTTCAATGTCTGCCACCAAACTGGTATTCTGGAACTTCTGAACCTTCTGTATGTGGCTGAATCGCTTATGAAATTGGGCATTGTATTGTTGAAGAATATGTTTGGTCTCGCTATTAAAGTCGTTAAACGATGCTTCGTCTGTCACGTGTTGAAACATTTCTGCTAGCTTGTTACTAGCTCGTTTCTGGGCTTCATATTCTTCAGATATCTTGATGTCGTCAGGCTTGGATAACTGTTCAATGTCGGCTTCCAATTTGTGTTGAACCGATTTCATCAAAGACAAACTCCCCATATAAATGTCGTCGTTGGCTAAATCATCAGCCAGCTTCTTAGAGATGGGCTCAGGGAATGAAGCTGGCGGCTTAATCTTGCTCACGTGAACATATTTCACCAATGCTTCGAGGTATTCCTGGTTGCTTATAAGCTTTAATAGTGCTTCATTCCGGTACGATATCAAGTCACTCTCGTCGTGTAGGGAATTAGTAGGTTCCTCTTTGATGGGGTGTCTGGGAATAGTCCGTTCCTGGGGAACTTGTGGCTGCTGTGCCAACTTATTACGCCTTCTTGGTCTTCCAGGATGTGCCATTATGGCTTTATAAATAATGAGAATTGTGAATTTGTGAGGGAATGAGAATGGTGCGCGCACATCTACGGCTGCGAATTTTTGTGTGTAGAAGTATTCAACTATATTAAAGGTACGAACAGGGGGAGGGTCAGTAGGTGAAGAAGAAGCTAGAAGCCGTGTTCTGCTAGGCGGTTGTAGTTGGATAGCTGTGCATACGCATGTTGTTGTTTTGGTTTTTTGGGGCTCTTAACTGGCTGTTGGACTGTTTTAACGGACTGTTTTAACGGACTGTTTTTAACAGTGGTCTACTCGATGTCTTCTAACTCAATGTCTTCTAATTGTTCTTGTTAACACGAAATAAATATGTCCCAAGGGACCAAAAAAATACTAAGGCAATAAACGAACTGAAAGGCTCTAATACATTTTAAAGATCAAATCTCCCGTTGATGAACTCTTCGTCTTCCATATCAACGTCCATTTCATCTTGTTCATCTATCTGGTCGTCCTGATCATCTATAACATCTTCGTCGGGAGGTAAATCAGGATTACCGGGAATGAACAGTCCGGGGCCCTTGAAATTAAATTTATGGGAATGTGAATGGGAATTGGACTCTTTAAATCTTTCATCCATGGTCGATGCATCAACGTAAGTGAACCCATTAAAGTTAGCTTGCATACCTGGACTCAAAGGAGTGGAAGCTAACTCTAATTGTTTTCTTAATACTGATGTGGATTCATTAGTAAATTCGGGATCAAAGTTGGAGGTGTCGGTTTCTGATGATAAATGGGGTTTGAAAGGAGGGGGGATCGATTTAGATTTCAACAAGTCCCAATCAATGTCGCTAAAAAACCCGTGTTCTTCTAATTCTCTGGCGTCATTAATGGATCCTAGCCTATGTTTGGGGTTTCTGTTTAACAATCCTTTAACAAAAGACCTACCTTCTGGACTCAAAATTTCCTTTGGAAATCTAACCTTCCCAAAGGCAATGTTTTTATACATTTGTTGAGTATTTTCTGCATAAAACGGAGACCAACCACAACACATTTCAAAGATTAATACTCCTAAAGACCAGAAATCTACCATTTTCGTATACCCAGATTCATCTAGCAACACTTCAGGAGCCAAATATTCCGTGGTTCCACAAAAAGTATTGGTTGTCCCGTCATTATTTAAATTGGCTTTAGATAATCCAAAATCACATAATACTATATGACCGTTCGCATCCAATAAAATGTTTTCCGGTTTTAAATCTCTATAAACAATGTCGTTATCGTGCAAATGCTCTAATGCTAACACCAATTCAGCAATATAAAACTTAGCTCTATCTTCAGGAAATCTTCCTTCTTTTTGTAAATGCCAAAATAATTCTCCTCCTGACATATAATCTGTCACCAAATATAAATCGGTAGGGGTTTGGAAAGAAAACTTCAATCCTACAATAAATGGAGACTGGGCCGCCGAGGTTCTAACCAAGATATTTCTTTCACCAATAGTATGAGCAATCTCTTTCTTCTTCACAATGACTTTTTTACTCAACACTTTCATGGCATAAATCCGATTATTATCGGACTTTTTAACTTGGTATACTTTCCCAAATGTCCCCTTTCCTAATAATCTTAAGATCTCGAAATCATTAGGACCATAGTTTTTGGAGGCCATATTGGTATAATCCCACTTAATCTTAATGGCTCCGCTAACTCTTTCACCTACTACTCGAGAAGTTAAATTGAACCAATCTCCATACTTACTCTTGCTCTGGTACGAAAATGGATTAATTCTTACATGGCCCAAAAATGAATCGTCGGAAGCTGCATCGTATATAGAGATGTCAAGGGCCGATTTATTCCCTACAACATCGAAAATGGCTTCATGATTCCACACGGGACTGGTGATTCCTTCTTTATAATCACTTATGGTCAAATGATTGGAGGATGATTGTCGCTGATAAAGCGGTCTATTATTGGTGTTTTTAAGTCTATTAATATTTCCTTGCGATCCGGTTGATTTGTTATTAAAGGAGTCTGGGGCATTGGTGATGAATTCCGAGCTTTCAAACGTACAAACCACATAGGGCTGGCAATCACTGGAATGAATTAACAAGTTAGATGCCTCTATAATGGTCACTTTCAACTTACCTTTGGGATAAGAGTTTTGTTTAGTCATATTCTGACCCGTTTCGTCCGTCGTGATAATTATAGGATCGGAAGCAGACGAATTGGAGGAGTTAGAAGATTGCGATGGTTGCGACAGTTGTTGAGCTTGGGACAATACTTGGGACTGCTGGGACGATGGTTGTGAAGATCCTTGATGTGGTGAAGGTCCCAGGTGTGCTGGCAGTTCAGTTTGCACCACCGGCGGTGGGTTTTGTTGTTGTGGAGCATAAAATTGGTGGGTGCTTGGATGCTGTTGTAAGGCTTGTGATAAGTTTTTATAGTTGTTCAAAGTAGTGCCATACACCATGGAGCTATCAGAAGCAATGGTGGGCGTGACATTATTCAAGGTCTTGGGGTATATCTTACGTTGGTTTGTTTCATCCATGTCGTCTTGTCCCGGCTGTTTCTTGAATCCAAAGATCGATTTAGCAAATTCTGACATTCCCTACGACAATTTGGGTTGGTGGTGAACTTCTCTATAAGGAAAACGACGATGTTCTTACCGACAACAGAACTGGATAGCCGTTCTGTTGTGATGTATAAGGTGGTTATAATTGTGTGCCCCCTAGATCTTAGTCTACTTAAAATTTTTTTGAGTGCGAAAGGGATGAACGCTAATTTACTGCGATAATTTAGGCCATAAAGCGGTCTAGGGCCACAAGCTAGAGCCATTTACTGCCATTTACTGCCATGAGAGATTTCCAAGGAGGGGTCAGTGAGTAGAGTGAGGCATAGATGGCTAGAGCAATGAGTCGGCACAACGGTTTCAATCACCACTGGTGGGGCAGTGGTGATTGTAGTTTATAAATAGCTGGCTTGTAGTTACAGATAATGTACAATCAGATATTATCGGAAATAACGCGGACCTGGCATAGACGAGGTCGTGAGTGTACCGGTGATCGTATAGTTAAGGCAGAGTGTGGGAAGCATGTGTTTAGTGTTACTTAGAACTTTGGGGCCGGGAGATACTGGGAGTAGTGGGCTGTGATAGGGTTTAAAAAAGGAAATTGGTGAATTCCACTGGATTGTCCTTGACTAAGTTGTTTTGTGGGGACTTATATATTTACATAGTAAGAAAGCACATAGTAAAGGAGGGGTAGTGGCTGCGAAATACAGAAACGTATAATACAAAAATGTACAATCCAAAGGCTCCGGGTCATGAACTACAAGACTCATGTGGTTTGGTCCCACCTCCAGACTTATTTTGTGAACTCTTCTTCTATCCCTGCCTAATCCAAACCTACTTTCTATTTCACATTCTACTCTCTAGTTCACATACCACGCTCTAGCTCACTTTCTAGTTCATTCCCAGTCTTTAATTCTTATTCAAACTCAACTGAACTCCTAATACGACAATTTCGCAAGAGTTTATTGCTTAGTTCATCTCTTATGTTCTAGTCTAATCAGCATATGTTCCTACATTTCCCATTGTTCTCCTATTCGTCCCTCTCATTTCTGCCTCTAACTCTCTCGCTAATTTTCTCACTACTTTCTCACTACTCTCACCATTTTGGTGCGACGGTTAATTATCACAGAAGTGAAGCAAAATTTTATCAACCACAATGTTGTTGTCAATACGGGCTTTCAGCACAACCAAAGTTCATTGTGACAAGCTATACAAACTCACAAAGTATGTCAAACCCATAAATACAACCGTATACAAAGCTGGAGACAAGGTCCCTGTAGATACTCGGGCTGGAAAGAGAATCAGTATTCCTCCTAATAAACGGTTTTATCCTTTGTATCCTTACGAAGCTCTCTTTTTCAAACAGCAAAACACCGGATTGTATGGAGGGTTACAAAAGACCAGTTCTAAGTCTTGCTCTGAGAGTGGGAATAAGAACCTAAGATCACATAAACCAAATGTGGTTAAACAAACATTATATTCGGAAATTTTGGGCAAATCACTCAAGTTAAAGGTAGCTACCAGAGTTTTAAAGACTATTGATAAAGAAGGAGGGTTGGATCTGTATCTTTTGAAAGATAAACCAGCCCGGATTAAAACTTTAGGGAAAGTCGGTTGGAGATTAAAATATCAACTTTTAAACAGATTACAGTTACAAGAAAAGCAACAATCTGGAGTTTATACTCACTACAAGCACTATAAAATCACGGTTGGGAAAAACAAGCTCTTGGATGCGTTATATCCTTTGGTATATAGAGATCTGTATGTGCCATTAACTAAAAAACAGTTTTTAATGGACCATAGTTACAAAACTAGTGAAGAGATATGTGAGCTTCTTGAGCATTATAACTACGATTTCACGGCAGTTTCTGTATAGTAATGTAAATAGTAAATAGAAAAGAGACATCGTGTTATTAGACAGCTTTGTTTAGTGTAGAAGCGTTAAGTTAGCTGAGTGTTAAGGAGAAACAGTACGTTGATATCAAACAAAACAAGAGAAGCTCATTAAAAAGAAACCTTCAAGGAGGCATATGATATAAATCACGTTAATCAGAGAAAGTGCAGCCCATGCTATCAATTGCCTGGCCAGTAGTTAAAGACAGAACAAACCATCAAAGATAGAACTAAACCTCAAACACTTAGACGGGTGTCCTTCTGTTGTGCACGTGCATGTGTGACTGTTATACCTTTCTCAGTAGTCGCACCATTCTCGCACTAGCTTCTAGTGCCATTCGTCGTCCCCGCTAGGTCGATTCCGGTTCCTTTACCGCACATAACTTTGTCGTGTCTGTGAGAATACTCAAAGTGCCCATCCATGAAAAGAAAAAAAACCTCATCAGATTTTTTTTCAAAAGTTTTCACTATAGTCAATAATGGTTAAATCTGGTATGTATCTAGCTATCGAATTGGAGTGTTGTATAAGGCAGCTCGGGGTGTTATAGAGCCTAAGAACTTGTCAAATGGGTTTATGTTTTTTATTGGAACAGAAGAGTTTTCTTATTACAGTCAGAGAAGAAGAAATGGAGTCTACAGTCAGAGAAGAAGAGGGCCACAGTTGAACAGTCGCCAGAGCATGAACCATGCAGCATGTATATGTAAAATAGTGTGTTAGATGATCCTTGTCGGGCCGTGAGTTTTTGTCTGTGTCTATTCTGCAAGATTTTGTTAGCATTGAAGTACTGTACAATTAAACGTGGAATATTGAAATAATCCTTCTTATATGCTCAAGTATGGATTCCAATGACATCCTGACCATTCGTATTACAACCCCAACCCTCTTTCCCTTATAATATCTTACTAACATTCAATAGGAATCGCCGTTGGTGCCAACAAAGGACACAAAGTCTCTGCTAAAGAAGTAGCTCCAAAAATTTCTTACAGAAAAGGAGCCTTATCTAAAAGAACTAGCTTCGTCAGATCTATTGTCAAAGAAGTCAGTGGATTAGCTCCATACGAAAAAAGATTGATCGAATTAATCAGAAATGCTGGTGAAAAGAGAGCTAAGAAATTAGCTAAGAAGAGATTAGGTACTCACAAAAGATCTTTAAAGAAAGTCGATGACATGAACAAAATTATTGCCGAATCTAGAAGACATTAAGTCATGTTTATATAGTCCTTTCACTATTTTTATGTATAGTTAATTTCATAGCCTTCTGATACTAAGTTCTCACTTCTCACTCTGATTTTTTCACTTTATATCTGGTAAATGTTCAGGTATTTAGCGTTTAAGGGAAGCTCCCACGGTGTCTGGAAAGCCGGTTCAGCTAGAACCAGTAGTAATGTAGTATGTAAAAGGTCATTACAGTCTAAAATAACACCACCAACTCATTTCAACGACAAGCAATTACCTCCAAGTTTTGACCAGCTCCTGGAACCCAACCAGAGCCCTTTGCCCACTAACAACGCCGGAACTAAATCTAAAACTGGATTCAACTTCAGAGAAATCACTACATTGTTAACTATATTCACATTAAGTTACTTGGCCGTGGATAATTACCTTACTAGAGTTAAATTAGAAAAGATCAATCATGAATTAAACGTCATAAACTTCAAAAACGTTCAATTACAACAAACCAACTTGAACAACTTCAAAAAACGCAAAAACTTACAAATATTGAACTTAAACAGTCAGTACAACAAGAACATCTATAAATTATTATTACATGTGTCGTTATTAAACAAACAGGTTGTGGAATTGGGAGGCAGCCCCATTGCTATTGACGAAGTGTTAGAGTACTACCAGAATTACGTGTTGATTAACAATTCTATAGATAATATGAATTTCCAAAACATTTATCTTAGCAACGAGCTACCAGAGTTGAAGACTTACTTACCTAACATTAACGACTATAAATTTGATGACAAGACTAAATAGCTTCTTAAGTATCAACTATGTGATTCCTTGTATATATATATAATTTTTTACCCGGACACTCATCGAGTATAAAGCTCAAAAATTTTCAAATCTTCAATTTCCATATACAATGTCTTTAAGTAGACGCCCATTAGAGTCACGGGGAGTCTTCTCTATAGATTCTCATTGATGCCTTTTGGTGTTGTTTCGTGCTCGGGTAAGTCTTAGATAAATTTGGTTTTCATTGCCTACGTGTCGTGTTAGCTATTATGGCTAACTATGCTGGTCGTAAATCAACATATTTTATCTCTCCTTGTCTCTGTTAGGTCTATTTATGACTGGTCACCTGTTGACTCTGATGCCACAGACTTAATTGCCTGGTTGTGTCTCTGTAAATGCCATCTTCTGCTTTGAATGCTGTCGTATATTAACTATGTACAATCATCTCTTGTTGGTGTCTATTACCAGTGCATCAATTTGTCCTAGTTCCCGTTGCTTCAACTTCAACTGCAACAAGTCGAATTTGGGACAACAGGTTGTTTGCTGGGGCCCGTTTGTCTCATAAAACTGTTTGCAACACAAGTATAATTTGTCTATGAGTTTGGTACACTTTGCTTCGTTGTATCCGTTGGACTGCAAACAGTCTTGAATAGCGCAAGCCTCTGGTTTACAAGGATCTGACATGGTGGCTAAACTATATAAGAAGGAATTTCGATGATTTTATACAATGTTATCCACAGTTTATGGTGTTTGTGAAGGATGTGGCAAGTTTTTATACAAGATTGCTAAGATTTGGTGCTAAAGCGTTAAATTGTTAATAACAGTAAATTGCGAATAGTGTCTCACATAGTTATAGATTTAACTTACAGAATTAACCTACTTAACTATAGACTCGTCTAGATCTGTATGATAGTCATCTTCATCAAATTCACTTGGTTCATAGATCACCAATGGGATGAATTCATCGGGATTGGTGGTCCTATTTTTGGTGCTTCTCTTGAAAATGTAGAAACTGGCACATCCACTAAAGACACATACTAAAATGGAGATTATTCCCCATCTACTTAGATGCCACCTGACACTCTCTACTTCTGATCTCATATAACTATTCAATTCGGTGGTGATCCTGTGGTTGGTCTCCTGAATTTTCAAGATTATTCGTTTGGATTGAAGGGTATTTTCTTGTTTCTGGTCATTAATTGTTACTTCGTTATTGGTTTTCAATTGCAATAAGTCATTATTTAATTCATCCTGGATAGCATTGTAGTCCCGTTCTAAAATCTGAATTAAATTGAGCAATTCATTGATATGGGACTCTCGAGACCTGGTGATATCCACTCTTAATTCTTGTTGGGCACTCTCGAATAAATATTTCTCGTTCTCCAATTCATATAAATGGGAATACTTGTGAGTCAATTTCGATAATTTGGTATTCAATTGTACAATAAGGAGCCTTATGACTTCATCTGCTTGCTCTCCTGTAAATCCTGCTTCTGTCAATTGTTTGTAAACTTCGTAGGTATCCATGTACGGTTCCATCTTCTCAAATATGGTGGTCAAATAATTTTCACTATCATAATCTTCGTCGTCTGTTTCAATAGGTTTTGTTTCTTTTTGACTTGGTTCTGTTTCATCGGGCACTGGCGGTAACATATCTACGGGGTTCGTGTCTACCCTTTGATCATTGCTGTGACTCGCTTCTTTCATTCTTTTCGGATCTTTATTTAGTTCTTCATCTGGTTTCTGTTCTTTCAGTTCTTCCTTCGCTATTTTCTGTTTCTCTTCTTTGTTGTTTTCAGGTGGTTTCACGGTCTTTCCCGTGTCCTTCTTTTTAGATGCCCGCTTCTTATCAGGTATTGTGCTGGTGTTGTCATTAGTTATCCCTATCTTCACGTTGGCGGTTTTGTTGCCGTTTCCATTCCATAAACAAAAACTGGGGTGTAAATATCGACGGGGTTGTTGGCATCGATAGTTGAGCTTGACAAGTCTTGGGGTAGCTGTCAATCTAATCTTATACATGGTGTTTGTTAACAACTAGAAAACCAGAAATATACCAAACCGCGATTTTGTTTGTGGTCCTATTCTTGATCTTGACCAAAATCTACCTCGTCTTGAAACCGGTTATAGTAATGAAGACCTGTCAAGAAGAACGACAAATCACAAGCACATTTACTGTGGTAAATTAAAGGACTGTTATACTCATTTTGGGTGTGATATCCTCGTAAATTGATCGTTGTACAATTGGGAACCAAGATTAAATCGGTCGAGGGTGCTAAGTTTGGAGTGGTTTGATGGATATTAACCAAGTAAATCACAAACTCTTCTTCATCATTGTTGCTGTCGTCTTGTTCAGATTCAACGTCTTCCCATTCTGCTGCATGAATCCCCACGATCTCTTGGGGACAAATCATAGTTTCTGTGCTCGTATCTAATTCCACCAACTTAAGAATTGGCAACCTCATATGGCTAGCAGCTTCACTAGTGAAGTGGCTTTTGAAGCTATGAATTATCAGCTGTTTCAAAATGTTTAAACTGGCGCCACTGTGCCAATATACTCCCGATGGCTCATAGATATTCATATAATGCAATCTAAGCACACAGCACCAAACTATGGTCTGACTAAGCCGTTGCAAAGCCACAGACCTTTCAGTCGTCATTGCGTTGAGGTCCACTACCAAGGCTAGTGACCTGGGCAAACAATCTCTTTGGGGTGAGAAGTCCATTAACAATTTGACTGAATCTAAATTCGTATAATAATTCAACTTAAGCCTCACAAAGTTGATTAAACAGTTACTAATAAAATCATAGTTGAAGAGCAAGTTCAAGCTCATCAAGTTCCCAATAATCATAGCTGTTTCCTTGATTCGTTGCGCCTTGTTAGTTAAAGATTCAGTTTTATGAATTATCATATACCCCAAGATCAAAACGAGTTTACACAAGTGATGCTTTAACACATAGTACGTAGTAAAGTCATTGAGGGTGGTGTCCACTTGTACGCTAAGAGAGCTTGCCAAGAAGTCCATATTTACTGGACCTAATCCCTTAAAGTCTAACTCTTCCAAGTTCATGGTGTTCTTGGTTTCGGTGACGTTGTAGTGATCTAAATACGGAGATGAATAAGTTTCGGAGGTTCCGGTGTTGTTTCCACTAACAAGGGGTCCTGTCGTAGCTCTGGCGGTATTTGTAGCACTAATATTCCCTAAATACTGTTGAATATCTCCGCTGTTAAGAGGAGTGGTATCTATTGTATTAATCGAAGGAAAAGTATTTTCACTGGCACTTTGAGATACCGAATTAGTTGAGGTGTCTCCAGAACTTATGGTTCTACGGTTAGTGTATTCGGACATTGCGTGAAAGCTTGTTTGTTAATATATAGTTGTTAATATACCTGGGAGTTATAGATCAATTTGCAGCTATGTATCAGTCGCAAAAAATACAAGACAAAAATAATGAAGGAAGCGAGGTTCGAACTCGCGCGGACGTACGTCCAACAGATCTTAAGTCTGCCGCCTTAGACCACTCGGCCATCCCTCCAATATGTAACTAATAAAGTGCTATTTATTCTGTATTGTTCTGAAAAATTTTTTTCTGTTTTTTTCTACCTTTTCTACGAGTTTTCTCTACTGGAACAGACTTGTTGATGATTATTGCACTCAGTAGGTTCTTAAACATGTCATAATTACTCGGGATTTTAATATATATTGTTGTGCTTAAAAGAAAAGGCTCTGATTCTTCCGCGGTAAGCGAGTATCGCTCAAGGTATTCTCGCGGGCATTGAAAAGTGTGGGAGTGAGGGTGTTAGTGAGAATTGTTCAAATATATCTTATTACCAAATGCCAAATGTCTAAGTAAAAAAATACACGTCTGCTTGCTAATTCTAGTAAGGACAAGCAGGGTCACCTCCATAAACCTGTTCTTGCTTTTAGTGCTTATAGTGCCTAACATTGTAAGGCTTAACTACAAATACTCTGAAAAGCATCAAAGACTAAGCGTTCTTCGTGAAAGCGTTCTTCGTGAATTGATTATATCTCTATTATCTCTATTTACATTAGTTATCATCACCCACCGCGGCTTGTTCCACTTCTATTACAGGGGCCATCTTTTTGTTCAACTTCTCATACTTTAACCGATCCTTGTCACTAACACTAGGGTTGATGTTCTTCAACGCTTGGGTGAAATCATTCTGAGTCACTGCTATATCATCCAAGCTGGTGTGACTGTTGTTGTCGGGATCGGAGGCAGTTTCATATATGTATCCAGATTTGTCCAATTGTTTAATCTCTTGGTTTTGGAAGAAGTTTCTCTTTAAAGCTATTACGCCCGCTTCTCGCACTAAAGAAGATAGATCAGCACCTGAGAAGTTCTTACATTGAGGATCATAAACAATGTCGTGGAGATTAACTGACTTATCAATGGGAGTTTTGTTTACGTTGATTAAGGTGGTTAAGATTTCTAGCTTCTCTTGTTGAGTCGGTAATTCAATGTATAAAGATTTGTCTAACCTTCCAGGTCTAATCATAGCAGGATCTATTATATCAGGTCTATTTGTGGCTCCGATTACAAAGATACCCTTCCGGTCATTTAAACCATCCAATTCGGTTAATAAGGTATTGACCACTCTAGAACTGGATTCAGACAAAGAATTGTCTCTCTTGGGAACTAAGGCATCCAATTCATCAAAGAAGATAACACACGGAACACTGGCTCTGGCTCTTTGGAACACTTGTCTAATGGCTCTTTCTGACTCCCCTACATATTTGTTCAACAACTCTGGGCCTTTTATGGATATGAAATTGGCCCTTGATTCATTGGCCACGGCCTTGGCTAATAAGGTCTTACCGCAACCTGGGGGGCCCCACATTAACACTCCTGCTGGAGCAGTAATCCCTACTTTCTCAAAGATTTCGGGCTTCTTGATGGGCTGAACAATACACATATGCAATTCCATTCTGATATGATTTAAAGCTCCCACATTGTCCCAAGTAACATCTGGGATGGTAGCAAATCCTTCTCTTTTTGCTGTTGGTTGGATCGTCGGTAACGCGCTTAAGAAGTCCTCGAACATTATAGATAAAGGCTTCAATTGTTCCTCTGTTAAAGGATTCGGATGCTTTATCAAAAACTTTTGGATTATTGATAATTTCTCGTCGTCTGATTTGCCGAGGAAGTTATTTAGGTTTTTCTCTTGATCAATGTCCATGGAGTCTTCAAACTCTTGTTCACTCAAGCTCTCAAAGATCCTTTTAATGGCAAAGATCCCAGAAGCTGTCACTAAACTCTTCAAATCGGCTCCTACAAACCCCGGGGTTAATTTTGCCAATTGCTTAAAGTTGAAACTGCTTTTATCATCAAACAATTTCAAATTGTTCGTCATAGATTTCAAAATTGATATTCTTTGTTCTTCATTTGGAACGTTAAGACAAATCTCACGATCAAATCTACCGGCCCTTCTTAATGCTGAATCCAAAGAATCGGGTCTATTGGTGGCACCAATGACAATCACCGGCTTGTTATCAGTTTTGTCTAGCGTAAGCTCATCCATCAACGTCAATAATTGGGCCACTATACGTCTTTCCATTTCTCTTTGTGCCCCACCGTCTCGTTTAGGAGTAATGGCGTCGATTTCATCCATGAATACCAAACAAGGAGCCAAGTTCTTAGCCTCTTCGAAGATCTCTCTTAGTTTCTTCTCCGATTCTCCTGACATTCCAGATACTATAGATGGGGCCGATATATTCAAAAATGGCACTTGTAATTCCCCCGCCAATGCATTGGCTATAGTAGTTTTCCCACAACCTGGGGGCCCATACAATAAAACTCCTCTGGGAGGCTCTACTCCAGTAGATACATAGATTTCCGGGTGTAAAATAGGCAACCCAATTAGTTCCATCAAATCTGTCGTGACCTTCTCCATACCTCCTAAGTTAGATAATTTGATGGTAGGAGGAGTGTGATCAATCTTCTTCAACTTTTTGTTACTTTTATTAGGCTCTTTGCGTTTTCTTTTCTTATCTTCAGCGGTTTCTACTGAATCGCTCTCATTATCTTTAGTTTCTGTGGTTACATTCCAGGAACTCACCACAGACTTATTTAAAGCATTGGAATCCTTCACATCCATCATATTTGATTCGTCTAGGTTCTCAAAGTCGCTATTCAGATTTAATTGCTGTTGAAGCTTCAATTGGTCGTACTCTTCTCTTTGACTAATAACATCGCCCAATTCTTCCAACTCATCATCCTTGACTATTTTTAACACTCCCTCGATGGACTTCTCCAAAGTCACTCGTTTCATTCTTCTCATTTGGAAATCCTTCTGTTGGACGTATGGCAACACATCGGACACTTTTAAATCTTTGGCAAATGCTAAGTATATAAAAGAATCATGCAGTTCAATATCGATTTCGTCTTCACCATCGGCCAGATCCTGGACGTCTTTGGCATATTTGGCTTTATTGATTTCCGTCTGTTCATCTAGCAACTTGTGGATTAGATCATAGATCCTTTGGTCCATGCTAGCCGTTACACTTCCCTTCTTAGCCATCGTCTAGGGTCTTGAAGCTCATCTCATCTCATCTTGAATTTCCTACCAAAACCGAGACTTGGGTGCGGCACTACCTTGGTTTTTGCTGCAACTCTGATACTGTTACTTTGGTTTAGTCGAGTGCTTCGTTAATTGTTCAGAGAGGCAAAGAAGGGTTCGGAAGCCGTCTTAAACAATAATGCTGTGGGGCGGTTGTATAAGCAAGCATGTGAAACCGACCACATGATCATACATTGTTAGACGCCTTAGCACCTTTCGTGTTTCAGATTGAGTTAGGCGGTTGAACATGACCTGGCCATATTAGGACAATCAGTGGGATTTGAAACCTTAATCCAACTACTGTTTAGAAGTGCCCAGACAGGGCTGCCCTACTTCAACTGCCTAACTTTAACTACCCAACTTGAACTGGCTGTGAGTATCTGTTACATTATTGTCAGCAGGTTATCATGACTATATGCACTTCGGATCGTCTCTGGCTGTTTTGCTCATCATATATGCTACTATGTTGTCATAAGCAAAGGAGTCCCGGTGGCTTGCTATTGGTGGCAGCACTAGCCACAAGTGAAGATATTATTTGTCTTTGCACGACTGAACTTTAATGCCGAGAGGCTAGTGGGTCGTGGCACCGCAACTGTTTAGCAGCAAGCAATGTTAACACTCTTTGCATGGTTACTATTTTTGACCCTATGGGTTTGGAATTTCGTGACACCCCTCTGCAACATAACCCTTACCACTGTCAGGGAAGTCAAAACAAAAAAGTATAAATGGGGGACCAATTCCCCTTAACTGTTACAGTCTCTCTCTACTCAACAAATAGATAAATAGTAGAAATGGCTGATTTAGGTAGAAAAGATATTTCCCAAAAGGTTGACGAAAAGTTGACCCCAGACCAAGACAAGAGTGGGCTCGACAAGGCTAAAGAAACCGTCTCTGACAAAGTGGACGACGTAGCTGCTAAAGCCACTCCAGAAGACCAAAAATCTTTCTCTCAAACTATTGCTGATAATGTTAAACAAGGACATGATGATGCTAAAGCTCAAGCTGGAACTAACAAGGAATCACTTGCTGAAACCATTCAACCTTATATTGACAGTGCCAAAGAACAAGCTGGTAATGCTGCCAACTATGTTTCTGGTGTAGTCACTGGTGCTTCTGAAGGTGCCAAAAAGGGTGGTGAATCTACCAAGAACTAGGTGTATAGTAAATATATGAGATAAAGAGAATTATTTGTATGAGATAGTAAACACTGTAGAGACTTTAAAAGGTTGTTTGTCGGTATGTTGTGCCTAATGGCATATTCTATAGAATCGTTTATAGTATATTCCATCGAGTACTGTTAGTATGAGATCGCTTGCAAAATGGCTGCTAAATATGGGGAACGCGCAAAAAAATTCTAGCTCATCTCACATCTCATCATACAATGGCTAAAGATACAAAGCATAAAAACGACAACCTACTGGAAGACTCTGAAGACGATTTTGGGTCTTCTGATCAAGAGGATGATTTTCCAGTAGTTAGAGTGCAAAAGAAGACTTTTTCCGGGCCAAATCTTCCAGACGAGGACGACAACGAGCAAGATGATGATGAGGTGGATGATGATGAGCAAAATGAAGAGGGTGAACATGAGGAGGACAATGGCGTAGAGAATGATGATGAGGTTTATGATGACCTTGGAGAGGATGACGTGGAGGATATCAATCAAGTCAAGTCTAAGAAGAACACCAAACTAAAGAAATTGACACCTGAGCAGTTGGCTAAAGAACAAAAGAAGATTAAAAAGACTGGGGTGTGCTATTTATCTAGAATACCTCCTTATATGAAGCCATCCAAGTTAAGATCGATATTATCCCGATTTGGGGAGTTGGACCGGATTTTCTTGAAGCCTGAAGATATATCTGTGTATAAAAAGAGAGTGAAATATGGAGGTAATAAGAAGAAGAATTACACTGAAGGCTGGGTAGAATTTGTAAATAAGAAGGATGCTAAATTGTGTGAAGCCACTTTAAACGGGAATAAAATAGGTGGTAAGAAAACCTCTTATTATTACGACGATATCATCAATATTAAGTATTTGTCTGGGTTCAAATGGTTTGATTTAACCCAACAAATCTCTAAGGAAAATGAGGTTAGACAAGCTAAATTAACCTTAGAAATATCTCAACAGCATAAATTGAACAAATCGTTCATGAATAATTTGGACCAATCTAAGATGATCAAAAACATGGAGAAAAAGAGGAAGGCTGATAATAACGATAATGATAATGATAATAACAAAATTAGAAGGAACTTCAAGCAAAGAGACATTACTAGTACAAGAGCTGATGCTAGTAAGGAATTGAAGAAAGATAAACCAGATGACCAATTAAATGAGGTGTTATCGAAGATATTTTAGAATATTTATACATTTAGTTACTTAAAATAATCTTTCATTCGTGTAATATACATTATTTTACAATAGTTTGTTTCGCCTCTGGCTATTTTCGAGCTTTTTGACATCGTTAAATTTGATCAAAAATTCCACTCTTTGCTTCAAGTCAAATTTGTTTTTACATGCCAATCGACTCACCAATACATCGCTATTAATTATATCTTCAAGGCTGAGCTGGTTTGAAGTTATAAGCTTGTTTAATTTGTACCACTTGCTGGCAGTCCAAGGTTTGTCAGACTCACTCGATGATTCGTGAGATCCTTGTTCATTAGAAACAGGATGGGATTTTGGAATCAGTTGTTCTTGGTCTTTCCGCCTTTTGTTCATTATATGCTTAGCATATTTATCGGAAAGTCTTGAGTAATGCTTTCTGATGGGAGTCATTTCAGGTACTGGAATGTTCCGGTACTTGGTAGAACGATTGACTCCGGACCCAACTGAATGTCTATTATTGTTACCAGAACCATTGGGATAGAAGCGATTACCAATTCTAGAGCTGGAAGATTCTGGGGTTTTTTCAGACTTTTTGGAAGGGCTTGACTTATTTGGCAAGAACGAGTTTAGTTCATTTAGCAACTGAACAGGATTTTCATCAGAAGAAATATCAGACTCAAAATCCATTGCATTATTAATTTTATTCATTTCGTCGATAGGGCCAGGTTTTTTATTTCGTGTGACATTGACCATATTGTTTCTTCCATTTTCATTGAAAGCTAGACTGGTAGTCCCATTTGCACCCATTGTAACATTTATCCTTTCCATAGTTTCCAAATTTTGCATATCATTACGAGTATCAATATCAAGTCGAGAAGGTATTCCTACATTCAAGCTTCCTTTATCAAGACCAAATCCGCTTGTCGACACTGAATCCACATCCACGCTGGAAGCGATGTTGTTTAAGTTATGATCCGTATCTACATTGTCCTGATTATGGAAATTATCCTGGTGGTTAGCCCGTCCAATAGAGGGCGATCCTGGTACAAAATCTTGCATACGTCCAAACGACTGAATTTCCGGCAGAGGTCTTTTTATTGGTGGTTCCTGGAATTCAACTTGTCGTCTTGTTTGCGGAAGATCCATAACTGGGCTAGCATTCTCGTTGGTCATGCCATCTATTTGAGGCTTTATTGAGGCTTTGTCTTGGTTTTCATCGTCAGAAGAATCAAACTCAATATCATTGTTATTTCCTTTGGATTTATTAGGACGAGAATCATCTATAATACCATTAACAGAAGCTTGAGACGGGGTTATAGATGGTATGGTCTTTTTGAGCTCTTGATCATCAAGAAACAACCTCCTGTTATTGTCCTTATTTTGATTCAATTTCTCGAAATTAAATGGACGGATTCTTAAATTCGAGGGAGGTGATCTAATCTGTTGGTCCGGTTCATTTGCCCTAATAGGACTGCTATTGCTATTACCATTACCATTAATTGAAGCGGGTTGACCATAACTGGTTGTCTTAAATACCTTCACTGACGTATCATTCGGAGAAAACTTATTATCATGAGATATAAGTTTCCGCTGTTTAATTAAAGTGTCTTCTCTCTCTCGATCTATTATACTAGAATCAATATCCTCACTACTCATCTTGTGGTCTATTATAGACGATTTCCTGGCGGAACTAGTCCTCAATGGTGTACCATTACGGGATCTATATTTGGTCAATCGCTCCATCACGGCCGGTGTACTCCCCCTTTGGCTGCGCTCATCTCCATCTTTCAAGGGCACTTTCATGGTAGTGCTCTTGGTACTGTATCGTGTTGTGTTATCATGTCTGAAAGACTTAGGAGTCTCCAATCGGGAGTCATCAAACTCTAGATCTTTAAAATCCATATCATTTCCCATACTTTCTTCATCGTCGCTGACCAATGGATTGATTTTCTTGCGCCTTCCATTCAAACTATAGACGGTATTCCCCATGGAACCCTGATGATTAGAGGTTTCATTATACAAGGACATTGTCCTACAATATACTCCTAAGAGTTGATTTATTGACGCGAAATTCTGGTGATGTTTTTTTGTGCGACGTGTGTTCAGAAGTGAGAGCGTAGATTGACTCGAGTCGAAGATTATATAAATTGAACTTAGAACTTCATAGTATTGACAGTGAAGTATATAGCGTGTCACATATCTTATAAGCTATTTGTAAAAAGATCATCCGTCACGTCTGCCTCACAAGCTTGATAGTTGAGCTCGTATAATCCATACACTCTCTCATAGTTAAGGTAACTCAATGACTCAAAGAATGTTCTCAAATTTGCAATAGATTTGATGGATGAAATCCCTTTTAACAACGGAACAAGATCATGTGAGGGCTGGTTGATCTTATATGGCAGTTCTTTCAAAAGGGTCAAATCGGTCTCTTTAACAAACTTATCCACAATGGAAATTATAGTGTCATTATTGGATGAAGAATCATAACTGATATCGAAATTGTTCTTGATAAAAAGCCATTCATTTAAATTGAACTCGTCATTGCTCAATAATAGCAACTGGTCTAACAATTTACAGCCGTTCAATACCAATTGCAATTCTTCATGGCCTAAATTATTTAACTCTTTAAGGGATTTATCAATGATTAATTCGAATATGGAGATCAATTCTTGGGTGATTATAGTCCATCTGGGGATTAAATGGATATCACTAAACTTTAATGTGATGGCTCTGAATAATATGCAAATTTGGATTTTAAAAGCTGGAGGCACTGAACTCATCAAAGATGTTCCTATCTTATCAAAAAGTTCATCGAGATAGGTTAACCAGAAGTCAGTTGGTTGAATTAAAATCAAGAATGAGATCTTCTTCATGGCATGGATCTTATTTTCCAATTCGGACTTTTCATTCCAAAGAAATAAATTTTGAGGAGATGTTGAACTGGTGGGGGATATTTTCGTCATCAAATCCACAAGTCTATCGCTAACCAAGCTTACCCATATTGAAATTATGTTTTTCCAAACCTCAAGTCTGCTAGAAGACACTGAAAAAAAATTACTGTCCATGAATAAATCACTAATCATCGTTTTCCATGATCTGTTAGGGCAGTTTTTCCCAATCAGGGTCAACAAATTTAAGATTCTCAATGGAATTTCGTTGACATTCTTGTTTTTGATCTGTGGAGCTATCAAATTGAAAATAATAACATTTGTACAACTTGAAACTTTATCTGAGTCTTGAATAATCTCATCGAATGACTCGACGATCTCTGTTAATGCTTCTATTAATTCCTCCTGGACTCCTTGTGGTGTTGGTGTGGACATTGTTGATGGGTCTTCATTCTCATTATAAGCGCTATCTCCATCGCTAGTTTCCTTTTCTTCTGTTTGGGTCTGGTGCTCGCTTGTCGATTCAGCCGAGCTAAACAAGATCCTCTTTCCGCTGGCAAAGGATGCCAATAACTTCGTAAACAAGTCACTTAGTTCTCTCTTATGTTTCCTTTCTTCTCCAAATTTAGAGTTAGATAATTTCAATGACAAATTCTTTATAATCTTTAAAAAGTTCGGAATCAAGGGCTTGAAATGATTGTAATGCGCTAGTACATCTTTAAAGAATTGAATAGTGAAGTTCCAGATATCTGTTATTGTATCATTATCGATAGACTTCAAATAACCCACCAAATACTTGGTGATGTCCTTCTCGTTAACCGGAACATTCAAGTAAGACTTTTTAGCATCTGTTAATAACGAAGGGTAACATCTGGTGGTTATGCTATTCAATATTTGTGGTAAAGTGATCTGTGATCTCCCACCATCTAAAACATTCAAAATTTTTATCAGGGAATTAAATTCTCTATCGATATCAATCAAATTTTCGATGACTTCCTGGCGTTCCAAATCCATCAACGATTCCAAGAGTTTTCTCGACCGAAATTTCAACTTATTAGCCAAATAGGATTTGGATTTCTCAGAGTTCCCAAATAAGATATTGGTCTTGCTATCCCTACGGTTATTTTTTGTATTGAAATCTGGTTTAACGTCAGACCAGTCCCAAATTTTGAATCCAATCTTGATTGCGTCTTGAAATGCTAATAATACCGAATACAATTTATTCTGTTCAGTGGTTCTAATAGCCGGTGATTCGATTTGAAAAACCCCTTGAATAACATTTCCTAGAAAACTCGAATTGCTGGCTCCATTATTAGTTGGAGCGTTGCCATTGCTGTAGTTGAAGTTATAATTATCGTGGCTATAGCTTTTGATATCGGACTTATTTCTGAACTTGGAAGTCAAGAGGTAACTATGACTTATGGATAACAAATCCTCGACTCCAGAAATTAGTACGTTCACAGAGGCCTCTATATCGACCAAATTATTGATGGACTCGTTGTTACGAATCTTCTCAAAGTATATTTCGATTTTGTCAATGATTGATGAATTCAAAATAGCCAACACGCTGAATACTGATTCATTAAATAAGTATAATGATCTCGTTAGTAGAGCCATCCATTCCTCCAATAGTATCGACGTCTGGGACTTATTAATCCCATTTATTATAAATCTCACCAACAATGGCTCTCTTCCTTCATCTTCGATGTGTAATAGATTTAAATTGATTTTGGCATCTTCTGACAACTTCAATAATTTGTAGATACACTTCAAATATTGGCATTGAACTAGTTCCAATTGATAAGGAATATTTGGTAGGGAAATATAATAGGAGCAATTCTCAATGAGTCGGTGGAACTTATCATTGAAGTCGATCTCGTTCCCGGTGATTAAAATTGAAAATAATTCCAAACAGTTGTTGACTGAATTATAATAGTCTTTGAGAACTGCAGTATTATCCAAAAATTCGTCGCTCAACTTGAGACTTAGGAATTTCTCGATGATATAAAATATTAAAGACTTATAAGTAGATATATCCCACTCGTTTGTCTTGATTATTTTGAGTTTGAAACTATTATCCATCACGGCAAATTCGTTGTTGAATGCTTCCCTTAATACTTTATTGTTGGTATTGATAACATTCAAAATGGTTTTCAAATAGTAGGCAAATTTACTCAACTCATCATTAATTTCTAACTCGGTTCTGTCTAAATGCATGAATTCAAAATCTAAAAGGGGGTTGGTAGTCATTTTCAATAACCTATTTGAATGACCATTCTTTAAAATATTTCTGATAAAGTCTTGTACCAAAAGTTTATTACTGTTTGAATTGTCTTCATCCATTAGATCGTCTAATATCAACTGTAACGGTCTTTCTAAAATTAAATCTGACTGCTGAGAGTTTGAATGAGACCACAAAGTTAATAGACCCTTTACTCTATCGTTGTGGTTTGACTTCAAAATCAAATTGGAAATTGCAGCTTCGATATAGAAGCTAGGACAATTAATATCTAAGTCAAATAGGCACTTAACTGACTCAACTTTATAACCATTGGGATCTGTAGAAATCAAAGAAGGCCATATGTTGGTGGTAATAATCTTGATAATTTTGACTCTCTCTCCTATAGATAACGTATTAGACATTAAGTTAAATATCTTACTAACACTAAAGGCAATAACCAAATTATTATTAACTTGCTCTGTGTTAGTGAGATCGTCAGTTTCATCTTGATTAGTTATCACCTCCAACAATTCTTCATCACGAAATCTGAAATCACTTTTACTGGGCATCAAGTATATTAACTTGTGGAACAAGTTGGCCAATCTATTTGAATAATAGAAATTTTTGAATTCCGAAACTAATAATGTCTTGAAAGATTTGTAAATTAGGTTGGATAATTCTTGCTTATTATATGGTGTCTCCGTAGAATCGTCATTCAATAATTGTGTATAAAAACCATGTATTTTATCAGTATTCGCTTCAGAAATTTGGGTGGTGGTAGCAACTTTGTCGATGGATTCTAATGCCCCCGGTGGAATTATATCCACCAAATTGGCCATGACATCAATGAACGAATGACTTAGAATATCAGGTTTATAATATAGTAAACATGTCAATAATCCTAAGGGGATATGGGTCAATTTCATATCGTCTTCATTGAAGTCGAAGTTTAACAACACAAAGTTTAACAATTTATAGTCTTCTGGCGAATTGGATTCGATTAAAGTAATTAGATGGTTCCAAATATATGCACTCTCTACTCCGTTGAAGAAGGCTTGACCTGAAGTTAATAATTCGTCGTAATCATTCACCAGTTGTTCAGTGTAGCATGTTTTCAATATTGGGGACAATATATGCGGTATCAACCGATGATTAATCTCCCATTTATCAATGATCAACGATAAGGACATTTTGAATCCTTTGATCTTCTCTTCTACTTTCCGACTATGAATCAAATCCAATAAGACTGTGGTTAGACATTCAAGACCGTAGGATTCAAAAAAGTTAGCTCGTTGTTCAGTTGCATTCTTTACTCCATCGTCTGAGTTGTTGCCTTGAGTATGTTGAGAAATGGTGTCACTATCAGGACCTAATAACCAACTCCATAATCTCCTATTTAAACTCATGTCCTTCTTTAATAATAACAGCATACAGGACTTCATTAGTAACTGCTTGTCTTTTGAAGCTGAGTTAAAAACTTCACAGTTTAACGGCAAATGAGAAATCATTAGGTCAAAGAATCCTCTTATTATAATAATATCGTTAGCAGGATTAAAATTTGTGTTAGTGTTGATTGCAGAGGCAAACGCTCTTATCAACAAACCAGGACTAGGTTTCAAGCAAGCAATAGCTTCGTTAGAGTATCTGTATTCACCCGAATCGGTTTTAATAGTATGAAAGGTCGGCAACCTCTTATTACACCAATACAAAGCCCCCAATCTCTTTTCTGGGTTGGAAATAATCGCCAAAAACAAGTTTTGCCAGAAATGATTATCATTGTTAAGCTTTGATTTCAAATCATCTAATAGCTGGAAAACGTCGGGAAAGCTCTCGGAGTTCTCATCGTCAAGTCCTGACAATAAACTCAAGATCATCGGTTTGGTGATAATATATAGATTTTGTTGATAGATATTGACCAGGATCAAATACTTGAATATTCTGACCATTTCTGATTTCACTTGGATGGACCCAAACGACAAAACAGGCAATAACCCAGGGATCCATATAAACAATTCATTATTAAAAGCGTTTAATGACAAGGAATTAAATATCAATTCGTACACACTCAATGCCTTCTGATGAACTCCGTTGGGTAACTTGGACGAAAGACACAAGGACAACTTATTAGCAATGTCGGCGTTATGAGGAATCCACTCAATTGAGTGCCGGGGAACGTTTCCACCATCTTCTTGTTCCAGTAGCTGCAAAGCCTTTTGTAATTTGGACAAAAACGCAATGTAATCAGCCCATTCCTCTAAGGATTCAAACGTCAATAGCACCTTTTCTACTTGTTGAGAATACCGTTTATCCTTGGAAGACAATTGAGAAGTGTCGCTGTGTTTCGATCCTCCGAACTTAGGGATTACCTTTAGTAATCCGTTTCCTCTTCTCTCCATTTCTGAACAAGGTCGGTTAGATTGTTGGTTAGTGCTAGCTGTTTTCTTTCGCGATCTCAAATATGATCGCGTTAGAAATGGCACAGAATAGTGATATTGAAGGGTAGTACTGGTATAGCAGGGTAGTACAGTGCTAAGGGGCCAATATAGGGACCAACAAAGCTGTGTGCCTTAAACTGCTTCACGATTGTATAAAACTTAAATAGAGCAAATAGTAGAAGAATTCTTCGTAGAAATATCCATATCTATATAGATACACGCTTTACAAAATAGAGCTGATGAATTGAGCCACATCTACCAACTCTTGATCATTACAGCTATGGCCCATACCAGCATAGGTCTTAAATGTGAACAGATCAAACCCCAATGACTTATAGTATTGAATTGAGTCAGTAGCAAAACTATAAGAAACAAGAGGATCCTGTGATCCATGACCTTGGAATATAGGAGTATGGAAATTGGGGCTCGATTTATTGAAAGTCTCAGCCAACTCTGGCATAACAGGACAGAACCCTGACAATGCTACCACTCCCCCAATCTTAACATCCAACATACTGTTAAGAGCTAAGGCAATTGAGGCACCTTGAGAGAATCCTCCGAGGATAATTTTATTATGAGGAATATTATTCACTTCATGTTGTTCTTTAATCAATTGTTTGATGACCTCACAGCTCTTAAAAAACCCTTGGGCGTCTCTTTTTCCTTTGAAGTCTCCGAAATCAATGATATCATACCATCCTGGCATGGGCATTCCTCCATTCCCTGTAATTGGCATTACTGGGGCATTAGGGAATACATACAGAATCTTATCGTGGTTTTTGACGATATTACTTTGAGCTAAGAATTTTGGAAACCATGACCACCCTTCTCCACTATCACCTAACCCATGGATGAAGATTATAGCAGCTTCTGCGGTTCCTGCTTTGGCACCAACTCGAATTGAGGAAATTGACATCTTTAAGAGTTTCAAGATTTTTCATTTCTAATTTTTTCGGTTGCGAAACTTGCAACCAGTTACATTTTACAATGCTGTTGTAGAGGACAATACTACTACCAATGTTAACTATGCGAATATTCTTTTAAATCTATACTGAAGTATTCAGTTTTTTTGTACCTTAATATTATGACTGTTGTCGGCGTTCGTTCCTTCTTCATTATCATTAGCTTTACGTTTATTTGGATTTGTGGTTTCATTAGAAGCAGCTATTTGTAACA
Organism: Yamadazyma spencermartinsiae; assembly: GCA_030582355.1. Taxonomy (NCBI): domain Eukaryota; kingdom Fungi; phylum Ascomycota; class Pichiomycetes; order Serinales; family Debaryomycetaceae; genus Yamadazyma; species Yamadazyma spencermartinsiae. Next base: position 45,641 of record JAKTXB010000011.1, on the reverse strand, counting down.
CCCTCGTATTTTGCTTTTCTCCGTCGACTCTCCGGAAATATGGTTGACACCTCCAAAAAGGTATTTGTTTATAAGCACCACCCCAAGACTCTAGTTCACCGGTAGTAATTATATCTAAGTCGTTGATATCAGGTTTTTTGAAGATTTCATTGACGATGGACTCTGCCTTGGCAACAATGGCTTCCCAGTCATTTGGGTCCGCATGAACACTTGTCTTTCCAATAAGTGGCCTTAATTCTTTATGAACACTTAAAAATTCATGCAACATTTTGAAGAAATGAGCTTTCATAGCATGTTTAGATGCATTACTACTTGGATAACTTTTCACGATTTCAAAATATTCTCGAAGTAATTTGTCAGCTCTTGGAAATTGTTTATCCTTATCTGAATCCTTGGTCCAGAAAACCCCTGGATTATATAGATTCCCTTCTGCGGACATGACCGCATCACATGTAACTTTGCTCAAGCATCTTTCTATATCTTCAGGATATAAGATATTACCATTGGCAAAGAATACTTGGCCCTCTGGTAAATTATCCTTTAAGAACTTCAAAATGTCCCAATTTGCTAGTCCCGTTAATTGACCCTTCATATTTCTAGTTCTTCCATGGACAGTGATAAATTGAGCTCCAGCACTTAAGACCATTTTAGCATACTCTAAACTTTTGTCCCAGTCATCATAAATTCTGATTTTGGCCGTGACTGGTATCTTTAAGTTCTTATGTAAATTATTAATTAGTTTATAAACCAAATCCCAATCATCCATCAAGAATGCTCCATAGTTCCCCTTCCTGGCGATCCCTTGAGGACAACCCAAATTCAAGTCGACGGCATCACATTTGTCTTCTACTATCTTAGCAGCCTGTAATAAGTATTCTGGATCATTGGCACAAAATTGTACCACTAAAGGTCTATCTATCTCTGGGATCCCATCGTATTCACACCACATACTTTTCCGGTATTTTTCATCGGTAGCAAATAATCTAGCGTGAAACATAGGCGTATAACAAAGCTCTGCTCCATATCTTCTAGACAAAATTCTCCATGCCAATTCAGATTGGTCTACCATAGGCGCCACGATGGTTTTGGGACTGCCTATCGATTTATATAAATATCTTCCTTGTAGCTTCTTAGAACCATTTTGAACTGAAACAGTTTTATTTGTGCTTTCCAACACGGTAGTTACGGATCCAGACATCTTCCAGCTCAGTAGGAAATTACTGACTTTAATGTTTCTTAAGAAATTCACCTTGCTAATAGTACGGTCTTCAGTTGATTTTTTTTTTTTTTGGACCGATGAGGCTTGATAATCCGCGACAGTTTCTTTTTTTGCAGCTTCTCCTAAGTATGGTGAATAATGCCAGCTTCAGAAGAAGCCTGAAGACGAAAGAATAACGAAAAAAATACTGAAAAAATACGTTTATTTATCTAGAAGCTTGCATTTCTCCGATGACCCTATTTTGAGGGAAAATGAAGAAAATTATTTCTTAAGATATTGGAGAATTGCTTATAGAATAAGCTGCGAAAATTACAAAATTGAACATATTAGATGAACCTTAATAATTAAAACAAAATTTACATTGGGAATATACTATACAGTAGAACTAAACAAGCTGGCTGATTAACTGTACATAAACAGCATTAAAAATTATCGTTTCAACATTAATCGTGACAATACATATATAGGTTTATAAAAAGTACCCTTAAATCTTAGAAATATAGTTAGCCCTGTTTTTTAAAGCCTCAGCAAATCCCATGGCTAAGGGCCAGATGGGAGCATCGGCCAAAATCCGTACCCCAAGGAATAGACATTTGTTAGATAATTTGATAAGCTTTAGGGAATTGACAATTAATTTGGCATTTGAATTGTTCTTAATCAACTTTCTGATACTCTCATAATTTTCATACTCAATATCTTCACTTCCGTTCATCGGCTTTAAGGCGTCATGAGTATGAGGGTTAAAATGGCCCGGGTGAAATCCAAGTTGCTGCGGATGTTTTTGATCTTGATGTTTGCTTTGACTTTGCCCTTCTAATTTAGTGTTCATATCTCCATTATGGTTGCCTTCAGTCTTGTCTTTTTGATCTTGTTCAGCGTGGTAATTTAATGATAAAATCTTTTCACAATTTTTCAAGGTTTCTTCACATTTCAACCATAAAGTCTTTTCGGTGATCCCTAAATAGATCCCATGATCTTTGTCATTAATTTGTTCAATGTAGTACAAGAATTGGGAAATCAACAATAACGACACAAACACACAAGTAACAAAAAATACCGGAGTTCTCAAACTATTTTCTTTGAAATTATTAACAACTTTGATATTCTGAATCCATAAATTCATGATATCTAAACAATGATTGACTGCACTTTTTAGACCATCGAAGTCCAAGTGTAATAAGTTCAAATAGTTATTCATGTTCTCCCAATCCTTGTGAACAATTCTTTCAATAATGGGAGTTAAGTTAATTGCAATCTTGATTTTAGCAAAGTGATATAAAGGCAATATCAACTTTAATTCATGATTCTTACTGAGTAAGAAATTGTTAGAATCATTTATAACCAAAACACCATTATTCTTAATGAATTTGAATTCCCAACTCTTAATCAACTCCTTCAAATTCTCGCTAGTCAAACGCCAATTGACATAATCAAATTTCTTATAATCATTCTTATCGTTAGGACTTGATTGGCTCTTTTGTGCTTCAAATTGTTGTTGAATTCGTTCATGAATATAGATCAACAACATTAACAAGTTGTTCAAGTTTAATGGATGATTGGCTTCATTGGTATTAGTCTCATGGTTGTGTAAGTCCAAGTCTTTAATTAAATCATTTACATTATCACTATTGCTCAAAGCAATAATAGAGAAGTCGTTTTTGTTTTTCTCGCTTCCATCAGGTTGCTTATTATTGTCCTTCAATAGATTTAGGGAGATTAACTCTTGAATCCATTGCTCACTGTTTTCACACTTCCATAAGCTTTCATTTATACAGTAGCTTCCGTTGTTAATATTATTGATGTTCAATAAGATTGATAACTCCAATAAAGTTGACGTACGGAATTGCTGCAACATGTAAAACACGAAGATGGTTCTAATTCTGGATTGGGTCATAATGAAGTAATCAAAGTTGTACTGTACCAGTACTTGATCATTGACATCAAACACAGAGCTTGGGGGCACCAAGAAGTTCTCCAAAGGTTTGTGGAAATTAGTTGATTTGATCAACCCAACCATCGACTTCATCTGTCTAGAAGTAATATCGATCATAGGAGGCTCATTTAAAAACATTGAAATAAAGATATGCAATACCAAACATTGATGGGCCATGAGGGGAACTTTTTTGAATTGTAGGTTATCAAGGGTAACTTCTTTTTCAAAAAAATTCTCAATATGAAACTTGGATAAATTAAATAGTAGCAAAGTATTTGAGTCATGATACGAATACAAGGCACCTATAGAAGCCATAGACAATAACAACGGAATGTTCTCAAAGTTATCCACCATAGGATTCTTCAAAGATGGTAAATGTATAAAGGGGAAGTACTTATTAAATTCTCTCTCATATAACTTCATGTAATTGTTCAAATCATCCAAAGAAGGAAACTGCACATCGGATAAATTACTGATGGTTATTACCCGATTCCTCAATTCTTCTGTAATAAAACCATCGTTAGAGCCGCCATTAGTGGGGTGGGATACACCATCATGGCCCGCTTGATCGAACAAATGCATATCGTTGAACTCAAACTCCCGTTTATCTAGCGACAAATTCAAGTCTAAATTGTGATCATTACCACCGTGGCTAATCATTTCTTCGTAATTATTAGATTGATCGCCATTACCTTCATGTTTATCAACCTTAGCCGCTTGTCTGATAACATTTGAGGGTTCAGGTAAAGGTGGTGGTAATGGATTAGAATTCAAATCCATTTGCAAATTTTTGCTCAAATCCAGTTGTCTAGATTTAAACAAAGTTGCTACTTCATTGTTTGGATTGTTGGATAAATTCATATCTAGTCCATGGATTGAATTGCTATTATCTACACCTGACGCAAATGCCATATTGTTTTCATCAAATTGATTAAAATTAGGTTCATAAGGAGTATTAATGATCTCTTGTAACCAATCACCGTTCTCTGAAATGGATTCTCTCTCCGCAATTATATGGCCCGGAACTGGATTGGAATTCACACTAGGGACACTTGGAGTATTACTAAGGTGATGACCATGGTTGAAATGACCAGGACTTGGGTTTGTTCCTTGACCTGAAGGACCAGAAATAGAGCCATGGTTACTTAATCCCACCGAATGATGAAGCTTGGGTTGGTTGAAAGACCGTGAATGCTGTGATTGCGGAAGTTGATGAGATGGGTTCGAAATCGATGGTTGGTGGGATGTGGGAGCCGAAGGATTAGAAGACACTGAAGGGGGACCATGAATCCCCGGGGTGTTATGTGAAGGAGTATAATAGGATGGTGTATGCTGTGATGGAGTATGATGGGAAGGAGGGGCAGAACCTGGACCAGTATTGTTCGCCAAATTTAATTCATTCAAAGGATCAAACGCCTGATCATCAAATCTCCCTGGGTTAGGGTGGTGCTGATTCATGACCGACAGATCATAAGAATTGGTTCTTAATTTTGAATTAGAATTAGGTGTGACATAGTTGGGCGTAGTTTGACTAGGAGACATATCATCCACTTTACGTTTCTTGAGCTGATTGACTTGATTGAATTGTAAGTCCATATCATAATTTGCTGATTGATTCAGAATACTTTGTCTGTTCGGGTTGTTATTGTTGTGATTCTTATTATTCAAATCAAGAGCATCCATATTATTCCAATCAAAATTTAAATCAAAGTTTTGATTGTACTGAGGAGTAGAAAATTCCACATTGCTAGCATTAGATTCTTCATTAATAACATTGAAATGAGAATCTTTTAAGGTTGTGTAAGAAGTTGCCGAAGTAGCACTATAAGAAGAATGTCTGGGAAACAATTTTTTGGGATTATTATAGGACAATGTCTCCGGGTCTTTAGGATTTGGAGTACTACCATGAGGAGTAGCAGCATTAGAAGTAGACTTATTTCTACCAGAAAATACTTCAGTATTAAACACGGGATTCTCCGAATCCTTAAATCGTTTTAAATCTTCAACATCGTCAACATCACTAGGTAAAGGAGCATTAGCACTAGTGTTATTCCGCAACACGATTTTATGTTTGTTATTAAGATTAGGGACATTTTCTGTATCTTTACTATTTCTTCTCATGATATTAGGTAAATCAGTATGTAGTTTTTGTTGATGTCTCAATACCAAATCCCTTCTAGCAAAACATCTACCACAAGCAGCACATTGGAAAGGCTTCTCATTAGTATGACTCCGTTCATGTCGTTTCAAATGTTCCAACCGGGCAAAAGCTCTAGTACATATTGAACAACTATGAGGTCTAGGCTTGTCAGTCTTGATTTGCTGGGACTTCTTCGGTATAGGTTGAGTGGGTGTAGGAGTAGAATTGGAATTGGATGCCGTATTAGGCACCGAATTCGGCACAGAATTCTCCCCCGAGTTGGTAGATGAATTGGAATTGGACACCGGGTCCGGGGAATCGGACGCGATTGGTGATAGATTGGAAAGGTTGGACAAATTAGTGAAGTTGGGCAAATTAGTTAATGGTGTCTCTGTCGACACCGACTTCTGGGAATTATTGCTCATTTTAAAGCAATTTCAATAAATAAATAAACTAGCTAATACCTGAAATGACCCTACACTCACCTACTCATATATTATGAGTTTGTGTGAGCCAATCAGTTATACTGTAGCAAATAAAAAAAGGTTGAAGACAAACAAAAAACAGATAGCAAGTATTATATATACACACACACACCAAACTGTATCAACTTAAACTCCCATAATATTCCAGGACTTAAAGGTGGTGAAATGATAGATATCTTCAGCGCTTATTGGTATGGCATCTTTTTTTTTTCTCGCTCGCAGTTGACCCCAGAATTTCCAAATTTTTTTTTCTTTTTTTTTTTTTTTGCGGGACCGGAAATATAACAGAGTGACTAAAAGCTGGAGAGACAGGTCAAAATGGAGAATATACGGTTAAACAAGAGACGTTTTGGTGATTAACGGGGTGATTGGGTTGAGCAGAAGGACGTATATGCGCTAATATTGTTGAAGAAGCAATGACTACGGGGATTGCTGGCAGGATAACTGGCGTAGTAGTCCGAAGGGCCGATCATGCATTTTTAACTATTGGTGCGCGCACTCAGATACTAAGGGGCGGACTTTTTTTTTGGGTAGTATGGAAGTGCGCGGACAAAAAATGGAGTGTTCGAACCATTTAGTGAGTATGAGACAATAAATTAAATCTACCTACTGAGCAGATAGCTAGTGGTTGAATGGAATCGGAGGTGTTGTAATGCATTTATTGGTCACCACAGGAGGAACTGTCACATTCACGGCCCTTGTAAAATTTGCGGTGTCGACAGAATTTATAGACCTTTTGCAATCATTATCAATTACCAAAGTGTCAGTGCAATATGGTAATGAAATTGATAAGAATGGAGTCCACAAATCAAAGGAATATATAAATTCATGCTTTCCCCAGTGTGAGTATCTAAAGCAATATCAACTAACTAGTACTAGTTCTGAAACCTCTATTATTAATGATGCCTTACTGATAGAATGGTTTCCTTACTCTAGCAAACTAGAATCCTATATAGCTGAAGCAGACCTTATAATTTCTCATGGAGGTACTGGTACTATTATTGATATATTGAAGCAACCACCTGTAAATTCCACCCTAGCAAGTCGTTTGATTGTGGTATATAACGATCAATTAATGAACAATCATCAATTGGAGATAGCTAGTCAGTTTAAACAATTAAATCATTGTTTGATTATAGCGTCTTCTGATTTAACTGTGTCAACGATATCTCCTTTGATGTCTCAATTGATAGATGGAACTGTCACCTTGACTCCTTATACACCTTCCAATAGTTCAATCCTCCAGTCTATCTTGGTCCATGAGCTTGTAGCTAGGTGAATATATATTACAATTGTGCATTAATAAGTGTGCTCTGGTAACTGTCTAATACTTCGCACTGAGTGCACTAACTACGCACAAACTGTGGAACCAGATTTTCTCACTCTCACGAAACTCTCACTAAACTCAGTGAATCACTGTAATTACAAGTTTCTGTTATTATGTCCATTAACTTAAGAAAGAGAAGGAAACAGAGACTTTTCACCAGAGATATAGAAAACTTGCTCTATTCTTTAGGAGATGGTCCAACCTCTCTTGACTCCACAGTCAATACTTTGGAAGAAGCATTGGTGGAATATTTATGTGATTTAAGTACCGAGACGTTGCGGTACGCCAAAAGTAAGAACCGGAGCCGAATAAAAATCGACGACTTACCGTTTACCCTTCGGAACGACCCGGCCAAATTGTCAAGATTAGAATACGTGCTCAATCAAAGTCAACGGATTGCTCGAGCCAGAAGAATGTTTGATGATGATGACAAAAAGATGGCCAACTATGGGAACGAAGACGACGATTATGGAGATGATGACGACGATGAAGACGAAGAAGATCATGACGCCGGTCAAGAGAAACAGAAAAAGCCAGTGACGGAACTAGATAACGGCAAAAAGAAGAAGAAGAAGAAGAAACAAAATGTTTCTGGTTAAGTTTATATATGGTTGTACACATTTTGTATATTAATTTACACGACGGTTGAGTTAGGAGTATCTATATACATAGGGTCTAATCATCCATATTCTGTAATGCTCTACCTCTAATATATCTTTCATTCTTGACTTGAATACTATATTCATCCAACATTTTACCACCTCTTTTAATGATGTCTGCTATTATATACAACAAGCACCCACCTCCGAGGCCCAAAAACCCAGCTAGTCTTGTATTTGCAGGTCGTAAGTCTCCTGCGCTATAACGTACGACCACGTTAATTACAAACCCACACAGAAAAACTGCGAGCATCCTTAATATGTTTGTTTTGAGATTCAAGTGTTTAAATAGTTGGGATACTGCCAGTACATTTTGATTCTGAACTTCCCCTTCTTCATTTTGCTGGTCACGGTTCCTGAACTTGGCTTGTACTAAGTCTATAATGCTCTTGACAAACGGAATGAATGTCCAGCAACTAAAAATCATATGTAACAACACAGAAAGCCGGTCAACTACAAAAGGTTCATCAAAAGACTCTTCCAATCTGACGGCAAAACGGGCGTCATATCCATGGATAAGTAGCTTAACAGGCTCATCAACTACCATTTTATGCACCAAACAAATCCAGACTAACCATGCTATGATATCGGCAATAATTAGACACCCCATGAAAATGAGTTGGGGGATACTATAATTACCAAATACCAACCTGTCCAAGTTTGCAACATTGGCCGCAATATTTCTAATCCATCCACCTTCTTGTTCAGCTGGTTGTGGTTCATTATTGCCTGCAACTTCATTAGTTCCATCTTCTCTCTTCCGATCATAGTATGCCAATATCATCAATTCTATATATAAACCTGTCACAATTGAGCAAACATCAGCCAACCTCCACTCGTATTCATTCATAGCTGCTTGTAAAACGTCTTTCAAACTATTATGATTAGCTGCGGAATTGTCCTTGAAATAATTAAGTACTGCGCTTTCAAATAAGCAAAGCACTTGAACGAATGATCTTCCGATTAATAATCCTACAAGGACAACCGACACAATTAGAATTACCGAGAAAACCCAGAGCATAAGGATTAATTCAAAACATCTAAGTTTCAAATTAGGAGGACGATAGACCACGGTATGGTTATTTTCATTGTTGAATTCTTCATCACTGGATTCATCCTCCTCATCGGGTTCTCCTAAGAAGTCATTATTGTTACCATTATCATTGCTAGACAATAATCGATCATCTTTGGTAACAGGAACAAACAACTTCTTTACAAATTTTCTGGACACGGTATCATTATCAGGAACACGAATATAGTTCCCATCAGGAATGAAATAACAATTGACAGAAGGATTTTCATCAAACAACTTTTGAGCCTCTCTATAATTTACCGGTCTGCTATAGTCAGGCTCTTCGAGCCCTTTCAATTGTTCCCATATATTTCTGTAAAGAACATATCCCCTTTCTTGGGGAATTGGTCTCCCTAAAATGAAATGGGACAATCTCAATTTGTGACACGAAATTTCAAATCCTTTACGCCAGTATACTTCACAGTACTTACTAATAAGTTGTTTCTGAACAATCAACGAGGCGATAGTTGAACCACACAACAACAGAGTAGAATATCCATAAACTGTTACTGGTAAAAGAGCCTTGTCGTTATGAACCAAATATCTTAAACCCCAAGTGATCCCTCCAATCCCGATAAGTATGAATGCAGTATAGACCTTCCCACTTAAATAAATTCGGGACAATTGAAGCATTAATGGTTTAACTAAGGCATCATGAATCAACCTTGCATTTGGATCGTCAGGGCTTCTAATGAAAAACAACACTCCAGGCCTCAATATTTTCCCTCTAATCATTCCCACAAATAATGCAAAAAATAACATATAAAGAGTACCAAATGCCCAATACAAAGCGATTCTAATGTAGTTGATAGTGAATAAATCAGAACAGGAAGTAAATAACAACAAATATTTGACTTTTCCAGTGCCGCTGTTTGTGGTGTCATTAACCTTGAAGCTGTCTAATAAAATAGGAGCCATACAAAAGTCTAACAACCAACCACAGTATACCGGGAAGAAGAAAATCTCAATGGCAAAGATAACGAACACCTTAATAGTTGAGGAAAACTCAAACAAGATTTTATACAATTTCCTTGCTGACCCTCTTACCGGCTTACCGCCCCGTAAAAGCATCCTCATGAATTGCCAAATTATTGTTCCTACAAAGCTGTATCCCAAAGTTAAAGTGATGAGCCGTTCCACTAAAGTTGGTTGATGCTGCTTCCAATCTTCACCACTTTGCAGAAATAAGTGATGCAATATTTGTTTAGTGGGCAAAATCACAATATCACTTAAAGTAAATAATAAAAAGTCAATTAATGGTTTTCCTGTTTTGACAAAATACCCATCAGAAGTGAGTATAGTTTGCTTCCATTGGTCAAAAGGAAGTTTGCTAAACACTGAACTGGTCCTCAATAATTTTACAACAACTGTAATAGAAAAGCCAACCACATTCGTGAGAAAAGTTCCTATAACCTGTGGGATCAAATATGTTATGAATAAGTATACTGCAAGAATTATATTGCACATGACCATCAAGAAAATAGGAGTGGATATATTCAAATTCAACCCCAATAGTTCGAAGATGTTACCGTTTTCATTCTCGATTTCGGCTTCTTCCATTGCTTGTGCATCTTGCGGTTGATTTTGAGCTTCGCCAATATCTATTATGTTACCATTAGCACCACCTCCAGCTTGATCCACTAATCGATCAAATTGGTCTTGTGCTGCTTCATCGATTTCGGGGTTTTCAATAGGACCTCCATCAAATACGTTAAAGTCAAGAGCAGGGCGTCCCTCTCTTATTTGTTCTATCTCATTGAGGTCATTTTGAGCCGGTTGGTGGAGTTCATGATCATTGTCGAGATCACGATTATGGTCATGTGGGTGCTCATGATGTTCATTCTCATCTTCGGGTTCAAACCGATGGAGATTGTCTAAGGCTTGTCTGTGCAAATGCTCTGTTTCTTCCTCCTCTTCTTCGCGGTTATGCTGATTTGGTTGCTGCTCCTGACGTTCATTTAATCTGGCAGCATTCTCTCGAAGATTCGCCATCAACTCAAGCTCTCTCCGCCTGTCATTATTAGGCTCTTGTAAGTCGTTGATAGCGTTAGCTATCATTTCAATCCTGTTGACTACATCGTCAGCGTCTTGATTACCATTTTGAGCATCATTTCTTAAGCCATGCAAAGCATTCTGAAACATATCCACCAACTTGGATTTGGGTTCTTTACCAATTTTTCGAAGCAATAATTTGGCATAACCTTCATCTCTAACAACCCATTCATGCTCCACAAATAATGCCAAATGAATAATCAAGAATACGCAAATGTATCTAATGCCACTAAAATAAGTATAATCGAAAAACTTTCTGATCCTAAATAATTTGAATTTTACGGGATCATCGACAAATTCATACTGATATATATCATACTCCCCGAAAAACAACGCCTCGAAGAAATTTGTGTTATTATTCGGTAATTTACCGTCTATGGCCCAGGTATACAAACGCCCAATGAACTTCCAAAATAATGGTACTTGAATAACTAAGCAGGTGATATACAAGCTAATCGAAATGAACTTCAAAACGCTTTTGGCCATAGACTTTCGGATCTTCTCCCAAATATATTCAGGAGGTATTATATCAGGCATATTTGGATCATATATAGTCTTGAATCGATAAGGTGTATTACAAATATCACATTGTTTGGTAGACTTGTTACTGTGTTTCAACCACTCCATCAAACAATCCTGATGGATATACTTGATAGATCCCCGGCATTTACATGGATGTAACAACGGTTGATCGTCTGTGGCGTCTCCTCTACAGATCCGACAGAAAAGTCCTGAATCGGCCATGGTTAATGGACCCAGTCACAATTGTTTGAAATTGTTGTCAAAGATATTTCCAGATTGAGTGATTAGTCACGGGGTTAATTGGTACCAACGATCTCCTATGTTACTAATGTCAATCTAGCTATCAATATATGTCTAAGTGCTCTCTCCCTGTGTTAATATGTTCAAAAAATTTCATTTGTCGCAACCATAGTGTTTTTATCACCGCACACGAATTCATATATAATATTACCTATCAACAGTACATTTATTCGTTTAATCAATAAACACAAATATATATATATATCTATGTATCTATACGTATCTGTCTAGTTTTGAAAACCACAGAGAACGCCAGAAACACAAGCCTAATTAGCTTTTGGGGTCTCATCATTTGGCATGGGAGGAACTACTTGTTCAGGTTCTTGTTTAACGTCCTTCTTGTCTTTGGAGTCCTTGTTTTCAGATTGGATCTTAGGAGCGTCGTCAGCAGGTTTCCGCTTGTTCTCTGGTGGAGTATAAGGGGTTTCTTTAGCTTCTTTAGGGGCAGCATTATTATTAGGCATAGCAGTAGAAACCTTTGAGTTGGCATTGTTGTTCCCTCCTTGTCTGAACTTATAGTCACTTAAATTGGTGTAGTAAGCATTACAGTCAAAATCCCAACTGTCTATCAATTTGGCTTTAAGACATTGACCCTTGGTCCATGGCTGAGCATAAATCAATGGAGAATAATTCATGTAGAAAAGACAACTGGAAACTAAGATCAAAAGGAATCCTCCATAACTGGCTTGTCTTAACAACACTGAGTTACGAGCAAAGTAACTGATGGTGATATCGAAGAAATGGCCCAAGGTTAAGATTCCGAAATACAATGCTGGTAAATAATGGTGTAAGAATAGTTGTCTTCCCATGATGAAAAATGGGAAATAGTGTAAAATCCACCCCATGAAATAACTGAAGGCATGATAATTGAAATTGAAAACATGTTTTTCGTCAGCAATGGTGGCACCTAATTGCCATCTAATTATTTGGACGACGGTGTAAATGATGACAGTCAATAAAGCGGCACTGCTTAACCACCACGTCACAGCATTACCCATGAAATAAACATGTTTAGCGTCTTTGACCCAATAATTGATACCTCTTAATAACAAGGGCCATTGAGTTGGATCCGATTGCCATGGATGATGATCAGTTAACCCTTGATTGACTTTCCACATTCTTTTATGAGATTCAATGAACTTGTCCCAGAAAGTTAATTTTGGATAATTAACAATATCTGAAGTAGTTTCATTCAAACGACTATTGGTATTAGTCTCAATATACCAATAAGTTAAAGGTCTAAACCCTTGAGAAGCAGTTGTAACTTCTTGTTGTTCAAAACCCCAATCAGGCAATTTGCTTTCACTAGAGAATAAATAATGACCAGTCATAGCATGTTTTAACCTGAAAACAGTAGTTAACGCTCTAACAAAATGTTTACCCTTAGGGTCTTTAGTTCTCTTTTGAACAATTTCCACCACAAAATCATCATTTGCATCACCTTTAAATCCTTCGAATCCATAACAACTGGCTTCCTTTTGCCAATCTCTCTCACTAACAGGTGGCTTTTCATCATGAGAATGTAATCTCCTTCCAGAGTTGACATGTTTTAATCTGATCTTCATACCATTATGAATTGGAACGAATTCATTGTCGGGGGTAGTATTGTTATAGTGTTCCACTAACCAGTTATTATTGGTATCTAAATGAGGATATAAAGTAATTTGTTGTTGTTTAGAACCAGTAGGATAGAAATTATTATGAGAATGTAAATAACCCCCTTGAGTTTCCAAATGACGAATGGTAACAATGGAACCTAAACCAACGTTACCTTCAATGTTTTTGGGAATAGTGTTACCTTCTAAGCCAGATCTGAAGGCACTGGACATGAAGGCACTCCCGTCACCTTCTTTAGGTAATAATTGGAAATGAATAGAAAAGAAAACACAATATAAGACAATAGGAATACCTAAAAGAAGAGAAGCTCTAGCAATAGTATGCTTAACAATGGCCTTTGGAGAAACCGATAAATCACCAATTAAAAACCATAAATGAACAATGCAACCAACTCCACACCAAGCCACAGTAAATAAACCAACCCATTTAGAACTAAGAGCCAAACCAAGGGCGATCCCACAGGCAGTCAAACTCTTAAACCAGTTAAAACTAAAGGGCACTTGGATTTCAAACTTTTTAAAGGAATAAACAGCAGCAGCAATAAAAAATAATAATGGCGAGTCCAATAAAATATACCTTGAGATAGTAATATTGGAATTTTCTACAATCAATAAAGCAGCAGTTAAAGAACAGACAATAGGTCTGCAGCCGCTTGACCTTAAAGTCAAATAGCATAAAATTACGGTACCAATTCCTAATAATGCCGGGAACGATCTCATTAATACAAAAGGAGTAGAATCAGGATATTCATTACCAATCTTTTCAAAGGTAAAGTCTCCTTTAAACCCTCCCAACAATCCAACGGCCGCCAAAAGCATTTTGGCTAATGGAGGATGGACATCCATGAAATAAGTACCTAAAATATACTTTCTAGCAAACCCACCAAAATGAACTTCGTCAAAGACCACCGAATCCGGATTAGCTAAATCAGACAATCTTACATAATAAGCTGACAAGATTAATACCCCCAAATAAATGAAGTCCGTGGTTGTCAATTTCCGATTGACCAAACTACCGCTAGATTCAGTGATTTCGGTCTTTAAAAACGGTCTGAATTGACCTTTCATATAAGTTTGATCCCCCACAGGGTCCTGGATATCCTCCACGTTCGGAGTGACACCCGAAGATTTTGAGGATTTTTTGGCCATATTCGTTAATTGTACCGTTACTGACACAATATGGATGGACTAGCGCTAGTACAATGAACAACAACCCTACTACGCAATCAAGATTATCAAATCAACCTCTTTTACGGTGTTATTAGAGTGAACAAGGTGTCTGAAAAGTTTTCGCGTTTTGGCCCTAGCACGCTCCTTAATACGGTTAACTAGCTTTTGAACCTTTCAGCGTACCAAGCGACAATTTACAGGGATGATTCGTGTCTGTGGGTCGGCCAGTGATATAGGGTATACAGGGCCAGTCTATATACCTATGTGTATAACTAATGCGTCTAACTAATGTGTCTAACTAATGTGTCTAACTAATGTGTCTAACTAATGTGTCTAACTAATGTGTCTAACTAATGTGTCTAACTAATGTGTCTAACTAATGTGTCTAACTAATGTGTCTAACTAATGTGTCTAACTAATGTGTCTAACTAATGTGTCTAACTAATGTGTCTAAACAACTACGATTGTCTCCTAGTGCACAAGCAATACACGACCTGATCTGATGTTACTATATATCCTGATCATCCGCGTACACGTCCTTAATAAGTGTCAAGATCGTTCCCTCTACTCCGTAAACCACGCCACATTCATCCTCTGTAGCTATTACACTGTAGTGCACCAAACATATAAGCCACTTATATTGTCCAACCCCTGAACTGCTTTAAGCAACTCCGTGCGGTGACCCATTTTTGTATGGACCCAGTTGCACTATTGATCTGGGAAATATTTTTTTTGGGCTTATCTATGGTTGCAAGTCTCAATTTTTATAAAGGGTCTCACTATCCCTAAATAAATTCTTTATCTATGAATTATTATATGTACACTTTCACCTGGTATGTCAAAGAATATATAGAGTATATACACTGACAAGACGTTTGATGTCTTCACAGGAGCTTAAGAGCTCCGTTGGAATCTATTCCATGTTGATGTGTGTGGTATATCACATTGGGTGATGTATACTCCCGCCTCAGAGGATCAAGAATACAATACTAACAACGTGTAGGCCCGCTGGTGATGATACCAAGTCGGTTCAAGTGACTGGGAATTTCGACGGTTGGGCTAAATCGTTGCCGGCCCTAATTAAGGATGAAGCATCCAATACTTTCAAGGGCTCTGTGAGGCTTGATACCAAGAAGGACCTTGAATTCAAGTTTATTATTGATGACGACACTTGGTTGGTCAATGAAAATCTTGCCACTAAAACTGACGAGTTCGGAAATGTAAATAACTTTGTGAAAGCTGAAGATTTGAGAGTGTTTGAAGAGTTTGAAAGAGGGGAACTGCCAGATAAACCTCAAGAAGAAGGGGAAGATATTCAACAAGTTTTGACATCGTCATCTTCGTTTGCTGCCGTATCAATTCCTAGTACTTCGTCTAATTTTGAACAAGTTGAGTCTATGCCTAAACCAATTTCAGCTGATGATGATTACGATCAAACGGATCCAAAACCCAACTTGTCCGATTCCAATTCTACTTTGAATACTCCTAGACCAGCCCCTATAAGTGCCAGTAATTCTTCAGACACTAAAATACCTGGGGCATATCCTGTGACGCCTAGTTCGGAGTCTTCAACTGGATCCATTAACCCTTCTACCAATCCTTCTTCCGCTAATTCTCCTAGGAAACCTGCTGGTAAGAAAGATAGTTTGGTTTCCAGGTTTAGAGGATTCTTTAAATAATTTCTTTGTGTATGTGATCTGTGAGTTTTCTTTTAATTGTTGTTTTTCTACTTCTTTCCATGAGTCCATTCATTCAAGTAAAAAAAATATGGGTTATTCAAATGTGTAATACGGGTATTGATAAAGTTATAAATGTTTCTTATTATAAATAATACAGATCAAAATATGTTTCCAATTTTTATATATTATAGTATTTACTTCTTACCCTTCTTCTTTTTCTTCTTTTTATTCTTACTGGCTTCTGGCTCCACGCTGGTTTCTTTAGCAGGTCCTTCTCCAGTGCTAGCTTCAACCGCATCAGCCGTATTCCCTGTTTCTGTATCAAATGTTCTGTTGGTCATTATACTGGCTAATCCCGGTAAATGGTTGTCAACCTTGACTCTTTTACTATAGTTTGGGTCATTATCTTCATCGGTGGGGCTATTATTTACAGGTAACGATCTCTTTCTAGTTGATTGGGTTAGCGTGACTCCTTTAGGACCCAAGAACGTCAATAATTTCGACAACTCCTTCGTCTTATAGGTTTTATACTTGAGACATTTACCAGAATGGGGTTCGTATACTTTGACCTTAACAGAATTACTAGCCTTTTTCTCATCATTAATGGCGGTGGTGCCCAATTTTGCCTTTTTAGCTTCATTCGCGTACGTTATGCTGACAACTGTGGTAGAAGGATACGCTGCCAACACCTCCAATGAGCTTTCTATAAATGAATCTACTGATGTCATCTTGTATAGACACTTCTAGATCGGTACAATTACTGCTCAAGTTGTTGAAAAAATCGTAGATGGTGGGCGCGCACACGACTAACTATTTATCTGACTTTATATTAAGTATATGCAAATTATATGACAAATGAACTCAAATAGGGACATCATATCCCAATATTAAACTACCAATTAGAAATAAGTTCAAAACGGTGATAAAACCCCAAACAAGTATGGCTAAGAATGAAGTAAAGGGCCCGTTGCTTAAATCTCTATACCCTTTAACTCCAAAACTATTGTTGAGAGTGGTGGAATCATCGTCTATATCAAAGCTCAACTCTTCTTCGTTTCCATTAGTGCCATTCCTAATCTTGTTGACAGGGGAGGCAGGGACATTTAAGTTGCTGGGACTGTGACGCTTATTGGTGTAATGTTGATCGTAACTTTGGTTCTCAGCTCTGTTGGGAGTATGAATTTGAATACCTCCAGTCTCATTATCATCGTCATCATCGAATCCAGCACAAGGATGTGAGTTTCTTAAATCTTGTAAACGTATAGCCGGTTCTGAGCTTTTAAATCTAGTGACATGCGCATCATCTCCAACTCCACGGGACGTACCGTCATTAATAATTGTGTTGCGACGGCTAGAAGTATTAGTAACGGGTGGTTCATCAACCGATAAGTCAACTGCTTCTTCGTGATCACTATTATATATGGGAACCCTCATAATCTCTTTAGAACAGGTGAATAAGATTAAGGGAGCCGTAACAAATGGCAATAATAACGACAATACAACTTGACTGAAATTCAAAATATTTGATAATCCTTCTCTTCCAGTCATACTAACTACTAATAAACATGGAACTATGGCCAAAGCTCTGGTAATAAGCCTTCTTGTCACAGGAGGTAAACTCCACAGGAGAAACCCTTCCAGCACCATTTGCCCTGCTAAGGTACAAACAATCCCAGCACTTTGACCCGAGAACAATAATGCCAATGCAAAAACTAACCCAGCAGTGCTGGATAAATGAGACGATAACAAGTGATAGATTGTAAATAAGTCAGCGTTTTCATAGTCTTCATCTTCACTATCACTCTCACTATCGCTATCACTATCTTCATCTCTTAAAGTAAATGATAATTTTGAATTTTTGTTAGATAAAGTAGCACCTGCTACAATTAAAATGGCAGAGTTGACGAATAAAGCAACCGTAAATAATGAAATTACCAACTCTACTATAGTATATGACATTATGTCATTGATGGCATGGATTGAAGGTCGATAATCCTCATCGTCTTGGTCTTTGTCATGATTGTCATCTATTTTGTATGGATTCAAATGCTCTTCGGTATTATTATGATTATCTTGATCAAGTGACTCATTAGCATCGTTTTGCGTTAATGGCTGCGATTCAGATTCATCTTGGGAATGAACTGTGAATTCTGATCGGTTTGTTGATGAATGTTGGGTTTGGAGGTTATTAGTATCAGGGCTAAAATATCCATGCTTAATATCAAAATCCTTTAATCTAGATTGTACTAACCCAGATCCCAAATATAATGAATGAGGCATCACAGTAGCCCCCAAAATGGCCAAACTTAGAAACAATCCATTACCTCCTTCTCTATCGCTCATATCTACCACTTTTTCATTTGGTAAGAATCCTTGTAATACCTTCCAAGGCTTAAAATCGATAGTTTCATCGTGACTGACCTGAAATAACTCAATTCCAAAGCATATCACTGTGGCAGCCACTAGAACCGATACAAAGGACTCAAAAATTCTAATAAATAGTAATGGACCTTTAGGTCTATATGCCATTAACACAATCAATACATCAATTATTGTGACGATGACTCCCAACAAAAGCGGTAAATCAAATAAAATATTTAATGCAATAGCAGTCCCTACAACCTCTGCCAAATCAGTAGCAATAATGGCTATTTCCGCCATTATATAAACTAAAATGTTCAATTTAGGCGGTAAATTGATACGACAATTGGTGGCTAGATCTAACCCGGTAACACATCCTAACCGAGCAGATAGTATTTGTAGGAAGATAGCCAAACAATTGGATAGCAAAATCAGGAATAATAATTTATATTCATAAGCTGAACCAGCAGCTACTGCGGTGGAATAATTCCCCGGGTCCATGTACGCTACACTCACCATAAGCCCGGGTCCAATGAATCTCAAATACTTCTTCCCCATTTTTATAAGGGTCCTTATACTCCAGGTGAATCTCTGACCACCCGCTGGTCCTATAGACCTTGCTCGAGCTGCTAAACTAGCCAGTCCTAGCATTTATACGAACGGAAGTAGACAAGTTAGAACAGTTTAGTACAAATTTGCACAAGCACAAAATAAGAGCGATAAATCGAATACACAAAATATGTGGCAAAAGGAAATGACAAAAACAAAAAAGCCCCACACTTCAGGGGTATATAAAAGAATAAACGTCTAACAGCTGCAAAATCACAAATTCAGTAGACTAGCAGTTTAGCTGTTACTATGATATTTGTGTATATACGTAGCGTGTAACACTTTAAAAATTTTCGCAGCCGTGTTCCAACCAATTCTTAAGTGCGCGCGCCAGAACCTTCAATGTCGCAAGCTTATCGCCCGGAAATATCGCACCCGATATTACTGCGAAGCTGTCTGGGTCTGCGACATTCTCGGTGAATAAGACCCGTTGAAAACTTTGAAGATACTACAATTTTTTGTATACCACCTGAATACAAGAGTTTATAGAACAAACCATGTTGAGTCGGACTCTTGGAAACTCTGTTAGACGGGAATTGGTTAAAGGCGCCTATGGGAAGGGCTTGACTGGGAACACGCTTGTAGCTAAATTCCATCAATCAGCGTTTTTACAAGCAGCCTCAGTGTTTAAAATGCCTGCCATGTCACCAACAATGACTGAAGGAGGAATTACTAGTTGGAAATTCAAGCCTGGTGATCTGTTTCAAGCTGGTGATGTGTTATTAGAAGTAGAAACAGACAAGGCAACTATTGATGTGGAAGCCCAAGACGATGGGGTCTTCTTTGAAATGTTGGTTAATGAAGGTGAATCGGGAATCCCTGTAGGAAAACCAATTGCGTTTTTAGCTGAACCTGGGGATGACCTTTCCACTCTTGAAAAACCCAGTATTGAAGAAGAGCATCCAGCAGCCAAATCCGAACCTGAACCTGAATCTGAAACAAAACCATCTACAGAAACAAAGTCATCATCAGATTCTAAACCATCCTCTGCTAATACGGGAGTATTTACTAAAGCCGATCCAAACCAATTCTTATTCCCATCCGTGGAACTTTTGTTACATCAAAACCATATTTCCAAAGAAGAAGCCTTGGAAAAAATCGAGGCATCCGGTCCTAAAGGAAGAATTACCAAGGGTGATGTATTGGCATATTTAGGGCAAATTGATAAGACTGCTGTATCAAAAGTAGCTGAATACATTAATAATAAGCAGCATTTGGACTTGTCTAACATTGTTCTTGCTGATCCTACCATGACAGCTCCTAAACAAGAAGCTTCTGAAGCTAAACCAAAAGAAGAACCTATAAAACCTCAGAACATTTTAACGGTTCAATTATCTTCGGAAATCGAAGATCAAGTTAACAGAGATGCCTTTAAGTATGCCTTTGAGAATTCTGTTCACAATGCCATTAAGCGCACTTATGCTCATAGATTCCCTGAATATTCTAATTCACCTATGGGATCTACCATCAGCTCTAAAGATGACATTTTTGACGACTTATTAACTCCTGGTGTTAACGTCAATAGATTCACTGTTTATGATATCACATATAAATTCCGCACTGTTGGAAATACCACTTCTTACCAAACATTTGATGATTTTGATGATTTATTATCAACCCCTGCCAAACCAGCTCCTGCTGCCGATGTGCCAGCTTCCACCACAGTTGATGTTGAATTCAAAGTCAAATATAATGATAAATTAATTGATGCCAAACAATTTGTGGACTATTTCCAAGACTCCTTATTAACTCAAGTTCCTAGTAAGAAACTAGTGGTGTTTAATTAATAGATTCAATAAAATTAGCAATGTCACGTATTCTTTTTATTTCTGTCCGTATGAAACAATTGTTGGTATACGAAACTTCTACTACGGTGCACTTTTTATGCAGCAGCGAGTGAAAAAAAAAAAAAAAAAAAAAAAAAAAAAAAAAAAAAAAAAAAAAAAAAAAAA